>JAHRHZ010000264.1:57690777-57767989 GCA_024137785.1 Ginglymostoma cirratum | reverse complement strand
CCAGCCTTCCTGCTCCTCTGATGCTGCTTGGCCTGCTTTGTTCATCCAGCTCTACACTTTGTTATTGCCGATTCTGCAGTTCCTACTATCACTATAATGAACATGCTGCAACTAAGGCTATTGATCTTTTTTTGCTTTACGTAGGTGTTCGATTTTCAAGCCTTCTATTCCCCATGCAACAAGAATGTCATTTAACTATTTTTCACAGTAATACAGATGGAAAGAGCTCGGAGTCCTGTAACCAATACTGCTGACCAGTTGTATTGAAGAACTGTGTCTGATATTTGCCACTATATACAAAATTAGCTGATCTCCGCCAGAGCACCAGTTAGGATGCTGCAGTTGGTTCAAGGAGACCGGGAGGAGAGAGAAATTCTCGTTCCTTTTTTTTTGTTCCATTGACTCCTCCTACAGTGGGGACATGTGCTTGTTTTGTTAAACCAGGGAATGAGTGCTGGAGAGAGGGATTAAGCCCCAGAAAGTAGCTGTACATCTGTTCTCAAAAAGTCAGCCTAAACTGGAATCATAATTTTTACTCCAACTATGGCTGGTGTTTCTGTTGCCTCATTATTACTTAGTTGAAAATGCTGAATGTAGTTTTGATCTCCATATCTAAGGAAAGGTGCACTTTTCTTGGAAGTGGTCCAATGCAGGTTACAGTGAAGATTCAGTGGCTTAATGAACTAGAAGAGCTCTTCACTGTCTTAAGCTGAGTAAATTTGTCCTGGATTCTAAAGTTTAGATGAATGTAAGATGATTAAATTGGAACTCAAGAAATTCTGAAAGGGCTTGCCAGAATTTCTGGCTCGGGATAAAGAACCAATCATTTAGGATTGAGATGAGAAAAACTTTCACTAGGTTGTGAATGTTTGGAAACATCACCTTCAGGATTTTGAATGCTATGTTATTGAGCGTATTCAAGGCTGAGATATATTTGGTTTCTTGCAAAATCAAAGGTTACAAAGTAGGGCAGAAGTGAAATTGAACTGAAGATTGGCTATGAATGGTAGGGCAGGCTCAACTGACCAACTGGCCCATTCTTTTTCCTATCTTGCATTATGTTCATCAGTACTTAGAAATTGTTGCACAAATAAATGCAACCTAAAAATGCATTAAGCTTAGTAATTTTAAAAGAAAGAACAAGGGATAAATGTTTGCTGTAATTGTAAAATAATGTAACTTGAGACTTTACATATTTGATTAGTCAATGTGAATTCTTCTGGGACAATTCCAAAACTTCTCCAAGTGTCTATAAAGTACAGACTATCTAATGACACTGCCATGCTAGTCAAAAGAATAAAATCAGAAAATGCTGAAGGAACTTTGCAAGTTTGGCAGAATCTATAGAGGAAAAACAAATGTTTTACGTCCGATATGACTTTTTCAGAAGGCAGCTTACTATCCCCTCCTCAAGGGCATTAAGGATAGGCAAGAAACGAAGGGCACATCTCCTGCCTGAATTTTGTAAGGTATAGGAAAGATATTAGGGATTCCTTGCTGTTATCGTTGCATGAAAGGCTACTTCTGGACACTCATGTTTTACTGGGATGTATATATCTTAATGCTATGTAAACAGGCCTTTACAAGCTGTGAAAACGTAGGAGTCCCTCATGCATGCTCGGCTATTCTACATCATGGCTGATCATGTACCTCAGCATTATATATCCCATGTGACTTGATGTCATTACTATCATGAAATTTGTCAATCTTTGTATTGAGAGTACTGGATGACGACCTCCCAAGTTAGGTTTTTTGGTTGCTGTTCCAGACCTGAAGCGATCAGTTTAATTTTCACTTATTCTCTCCTTGAATTCTAAAATGGTTGTCAGCAAAGGTACAAATGAAATGTTTTGACAAAGTTAAAGAATTTCTCATCAACTCCTCAACCTTTCTGGAGCCTCTGGCATGAATGACCACGTCCCGCTCTTATGGTGCCCCATAGTGTAAGTGATGTTTCTGTTTTCCTAATGTCTGAAGTGGTATTCTGTAATCTCTCCATTTTTCTCCAAACCCAAAATATGCTAGTTGGGCTTATAACTAGCAAAGGAAGGTAGCCGTAGTCCCTCAATGTGGACTGGATTTAACAGATCGGTGAAGAGAAAGAAGTAGTATGCTGACTCATTGCACCACACAGTTTCTGAAAACTGATGCACGAAAAAGGAGTCTGTGCGTGAAGTACTGTACTGTAGTTGAGTTGTATCCAATGTTTGGGAACTTTTCAGATTGGCACGTTTGTACAGTGTAGCCTGGATAGGAAGGTTTTGGACTGCTGTGGCTCCAATCTAGTTTATTTTGTATATCCTGAGCTGTTCATTCAGTAAAATTACACTTTTTTATTTTGCTTGGATTTATTAATGAAAGCGAAGAGGAGAACATTATAGGGAATAGATTCCTACTTTGTTTTCAGACTGAAAATTTGCACAGCAAACATTCTTCTTTCTCCTTCTCTACTCTGGTACATGTAGAACATTAAACATTGCACATTTTGAGTTTCAGAACGTCTTGTCAGCTGTGAAATTGCTGCATGCTGATTCGAGCACCAAATTCGTTTTCTTCTAAAAATGAATAGAATTTAAAGATTAAAAATCATTTAATGTTTTGTTTCAGTGTGACTGGTATGTGTATACTACCACTTGTTTGCCTGAGCTTGAGATTATGTTTAATGTGTTGGAATCCGTGGTTTCACAGGTTGTGTTTAGGCAGACTGTGAAGTAAGACTGAAACTGAGACAAAAACAGAATGCGCTGGAGAAACACAGCGGACCTAGTAACATCTGTACAGAGAATAACAAAGTTAGTGTTTTGTGTTCAGTGACTGTTCAGCAGAACTGACTGAAACTGAGATTGGAAGCCAAAACCTTTGAGGATTCTGGAAGTAGTTGCAGAAGAACACAGCCATCAGAGCTCAGATGATAATGATGGTGATTCTAGAGGTACAGTATAGGCAGGCTGAACAAGACTGAGGCTAGATCAAGAATCTGGAAGATATTTTCTAAACAAACTATTCAGAAATGTTATTACATGCCTCCTGGACCAGATGGGACTTTAGCCCAGCTCTCCTGACCCAGAGATAGGGGGCAATAAGAATAGTACACAATGAGGACCCTTCAAAAGTCTGGAAATAGGCAATTATAAGGTTGCTGAGCTGTTTCTGTTAACTTGAAAATAACATTGGTCTGGATGGCACAGACCAAACATTGTACGCACAATTGAGGGGTCCAGTAAGATGTGCTGTTTTGACAAGGCTGTTTTCATGGAATTCTAGTTAATTGTCCAGTAGTGTCAGCTGGAGATGAAGTTAAATTTTAGAAAAGTAGGTGGTGAAATTCTTGATAATGGAGTTGAATATTTTACGACTTCGTGATTGGGATTGTTAGGCTGAATGGTCTGAACCAATTTGTATGATCTATTTTGGTTGTATCCGCCATTTAACATGTAATTTATAATTTACCACAATTTGCCTTTTGAATCATATTTAACTTAGGTTGTTTCTGAATTTAAGTATTGGTAACGACATAACATAGTAATTAGTGCTTGATTGCTTTGGCTATAGTATAGAAAAAATTATTTTGGTTTAAACCAAGGGTGTCCAACATGTCTGCATAAGGGACTGCATTTTGATTTTGTTTTGTTACTCTTAAGGTAGTTGAGCAAATTTTCAGAAAAAGCATTTGAAATTTATTTTGCTCTTAATCAAAACCGCAAAAGTGTGCATCTTGTGAACAAATTTCATGAAGAATGCCAGTCTGCCAGAAACACCCCCATCTTGCGAATGGATATAAAAAAATCATATTCATGTTGCTGAGAATGTATTTTGTTGTTTGTAGTGCCATTTACAAGTCTTGTAAATTGGGGTCATCAGAAACACAGTGTAAACAAGTTAGTTGCTTGCTACATGTTTGAGCTGGCATAATAGAACATAGAACATTACAGTGCAGTACCAGGCCCTTCAGCCCTCGATGGTTTCACAGGTTGGCACAACAATCTGAAGCCCATCTAACCTACAGTATTCCATTATCATCCATATGTTTATCCAAAGGTATTTTGAACATATGTATAGTTTCTATCTTTGCCTGAAGAAAGACCGTTGCTATATAGACTGGAACAAATCAGAAAAGTTCAGATTGATCACATTTAGAACAGTTTTGCAAACTTCACTAATCTCAAGCCTGATCTCAGTTTGAAACATAAATATGTCAAGGTAGCGGCTGGGTAGTATAAGAAAAGCTGGAGTTTACACAGACAATGGAACCTTGTCTGAGGGGCAACACTACACCTACTGCAGGCAGCTAACTTAGTCAAAGGTACTAGATAATGTGCAAGAGCTGGCAACCACAAAACATTTGATCTGGTAATGGCGATTGCAGAGTCCCTCTCACCTCAGGATGGGGAACATTTACACTATCCCAAAAGGCACAGAATGAGTTTGAGCAGCCATTGCTTTCTCTCACTGAAGAATCTTGTATAGGTAGGGCAGTGATTGGTGGCGTTATACGGCATGGGTGCATATTGCAGTCTGTTGGAGCTGCTTTGGCTATCTGCTTAATGGGGTTACATACTTGCTTAATTACTTGCCCTGTAAAATGTGTCCCTTGATCAGAATCTATAGGGGAATGCTTCCACCCACTGAGTAAACCTGTCTATTAAGAACCAACTGTATTTCTTTCCCTGGGATTGGGGTAGGGGTCCTGGAAATCCATCTGCAGTTGCTCCCACAGGCCCCTGGGTCGTGGGCTGGTGGCTCCATTTTATCTTGATTGCTTTCCCTAGCTCGCACTGTGCGCAGACTACATATCTTCGACCAAAACTTTGTCCCATCTCTCCCTATTCCAGGTCACCCCATGCAGCGGGTCATCTGATATTGCATTTTATCCTGCCTGATAGGGACCAGACAATGATATGTTATTAATACTGTCTGTCTTGATAGAACTTGATAGAATTCTTTGAGGAAGTGACAAAGTTGATAGATGAGGGAAGGGCTGTAGATGTCATATACATGGACTTCACTAAGGCGTTTGATAAGGTTCCCCATGGTAGGCTGATGGAGAAAGTGAAGTCGCATGGGGTCCAGGGTGTACTAGCTAGATGGATAGAGAACTGGCTGGGCAACACGAGACAGAGACTTGTAGCAGAAGGGAATTTCTCAAAATGGAGAACTGTGACCAGTGGTGTTCCACAAGGATCCGTGTTGGGACCACTGTTGTTTGTGATATACATAAATGAGCTGGAGGAAGGTATAGATGGTCTGATTAGCAAGTTTTCAGATGACACGAAGATTGGTGGAGTAGCAGATAGTGAAGGGGACTGTCGGAGAATGCAGCAGAATATAGATAGATTGGAGAGTTGGGTGGAGAAATGGCAGATGGAGTTCAATTCAGGCAAATGCGAGATGACGCATTTTGGAAGATCCAATTCAAGAGTGAACTGTGTGGTAAATGGAAAAGCCCTGGGGAAGATTGATGCACAGAGAGATCTGGGTGTTCAAATCCATTGTACCCTGAAGGTGGCAACGCGGGTTGATAGAGTGGTCAAGAAAGCGTATGGCATGCTTTCATTCATTGGACAGGGTATTAAGTACAAGAGTTGGCAGGTCACGTAGCAGTTGTATAGGACTTTGGTTCGACCACATTTGGAATACTGCGTACAGTTCTGTTGCCACATTACTAGCAGGATGTGGATGCTTTGGAGACGGTGCAGAGGAGGTTCACCCAGAATGTTGCCTGGTATGGAGGGTGCTGGCTATGAAGAGAGGTTGAGTAGATTAGGATTATTTACATGAGGAAGACGGAGGTTGAGGGGGGACTTGATTGACGTTTACAAAATCATGAGACGTATAGACAGGGTGGATAGCAAGCAGCTTTTTCCCCCAGAGTCGGGGGCTCAATTACTAGGGGTCACAATTTCAAGGTGAGAGGGGAAAAGTTTAAGGGAGATATGCGTGGAAAGTTCTTTACACAGAGGGTGGTGGGTGCCTGGAACACGTTGCCAGCAGAGGTGGTAGCGGTGGGCATGATGACATCATTTAAGATATATCTAGACAGATACATGAATGGGCAGGGAGCAGAGGGATACCAATCCTTGGAAAATAGGTGACAGGTTTAGATAGAGCATCTGGATCGTCGCAGGCTTGGAGGGCCAAAGGGCCTGTTCCTGTGCTGTAATTTTCTTTGTTCTTTGTCTTATACAGTGTGGTGTATCCAGCATTGCTGGATCTTCCAGACTCTGTCTTGCCCGATTACTGCCCCACTCCTGTTTCTCCTTTACAGGGCTGTAACTCTTGCTTCTGTAAGTACTGCTGCTGCCACTTCCTCAAATGTCTACCCTGTTGAGTAAGCATTTTTAGCTGCTTTATCTGCATACTTCTTGCAACATTGTTGCGTGGTTTCTACTTTCCTGTGAGATCTAATGTTAATTATTGCTGCTTCATCGGCACAGTCAGCCGCTACCACCGACTGTTTAACCTGTTCTTTGTGCTGTATGTGGCTCCCAAACAAGATGATGTACTCTCATCGAGCCCAGGCCAGCGTATGGTCATGAACTATACCAAAGGCATATCTGCTTTCAATGTATAGATTGACTCTCTGACCCCTGGTTAATTTCAGTGCTCTGTCCTGGCTTTTAATGGTTCTGCCAATTCTGAATAATTCTCTACAAAATTCCTATAATAATTAAATAATCCTAAAGTTTGCTTTATCCCGTTCACAGTGTGAGGGTGGAATAGTTTTAAAACCACAATCTTTTGTTCCACCTGGACTGTCCTCTTCCCTCTTCCTGATTTGGTGTCCCAGATATGACACTCCCTGTCTTCCCAATTACGCTTTTTGTGGATTAAATTTAAGCCTGGCCTGGTTTACCTGACTCAGTGCTCTATTTAATATGCTAATGTGTTTTTTCTCACCAACTGAGGCAATGAGGTGTTGAGACGATCAACTTGACTAACTATATCAGCCATTCATTGGTAGAATATGGCTGGACTATTGTGGAATCCCTGAGGTAATCAGGTCAACATATACTGTTTTCCTCAGACCAGAACCCATTCACAATATCAATGCCTGAGAATATATCCTGTTGTGATTTCAATCCATTAAATATAGTGGCAGAATTCACTACTATAGGATACTATTTCGTGGCAAATTTATTCAGGGAGGTATAATCAATGGTGAGGCAATATGAGCCATGCAGCTTACTGACTGGCTGAGTAGGTGAATTAGTTTAGGATACTGTTGGTCTGACTATTCCCTGCTTCTCAAAATCTTTTCCTATCACAATTCCATCCACCTCAGCCCCAGCTTTGATGGGATATTGTTTGTGTGTTGTGGGGAGAGGGAGTTGATGAAAGGGCCCTCGATCTTTACAGGGTCTACAGGTAATAACGCACATGCCTGTTTGAATTGCCCACACCGCTGAAGGTACTAGCTATAACTCTTCAGGTTCACTTAAACCTAGCTTCCTTGGTTCTTTCTCCAACTCCTCTAATTTTGGTGGTTGATGGGGTGAGAGGTAAATCAATATCAGTCATTGATATAGATGCTCCTGTATGTATTAACATGGTGCACTGCCAGCTCCCTAACAATGTGTCAGTAAATATTCTTGGATCCCTTTATCCCTGTTGAGGGCCATTATATGTCATTGGGATAGAAATTTCTTCAGATCATCTGCCAAGACCTGGATGACAGGTGCTGGTGTTATCACCCTCGGTATTGGCAGATGTAGGCCTGATGAGGTGGGCACAATTGCTGGTATCCCTGCCTGAGGGATTTGGCTCCAGGATGGTTGGTCCCAGGCCCCCGTCCTTCCTTGCCTCCCCATTTTGTCCAACAATCCTTCCTGGAGTGACCTGGTCTTTGACAATTTAAACATCTATCCCCCTCTGCCTGGCTACATTCCTTGGCTAAATGCCCTTTCCTGCTGCACTTGCAACATTCCAGGTCCATTTTTACTTCCTGGACTGTGGCTACTTTAATTATGTTCCCTGTTTTTCTGAGTTTGCCTCTGCTGTCATTGCCCAGTTCAGAAGTTGGTTATAATTATCCCCCACTGGGATTCCCATATTTGTAACATTTAGGGGTTAAATGGGGTCCCATGCTGTCTTTTAAAATCTTCAAAAATACTTCAACATCCTGATTCGCTTTTGATAATTCCGTGTGGTCCTTGCACGCCTCAGACTTCCTCTCTGCATGATGCCCTATTTTTCCCTTGGGTCTGTGAGTTACCACGGCTATTTTAGTCCATTCAGCCTGTCCCCTGCCTAGTGCATATATGCTATATGTTTAAATGCCTGGAGCCACTGATTGGGTGAGCGCTGAGGAAAGTAGGTCAGCCTACCCCTCATTGCAGCAACAGGTTCTGCCGTACATGTTTGGGCATCTTGGTCTTAGTGAGGATATATACACCATCAGTGAGATTGTGTGCCTCAGGCAATTCATTAATTTTCTCCCAATAAGGTCCAGCATTGTCATTTCTTTTTAAGGCTGAGAGTATGTTCACTAACATTGGTCATTCAGGGATAAACAGTTCAAGTTTGGTTTCTGTTGGTTGTCTTTGTCCCTTACTGTCTATCCAAGTTTTAGCTTTGATCAGAAACAGCATTGTAGGCTCGGCCTTAGAGTGATGGGTCATCCCACCCATTGTTGTCCCTATGTCCACACGTGGGCACTTTGTCATCTAACCCATTCCAGTCAGCGTCCTTCCGAGTAGAGCGGGGCACGAGGTGCCTCCCCTAACGTAACTACCATCCGACCCCTTTGGCTTTAACCCCTTACGCCTGAGACCCACCACCTTCACTTCCATTTCTCATTGGCCATAATTCTGGCAGCCCCTGTCAGATACACAACCACATTCTCATCTTTTTCTTGTCCATTCCACCAGGCGCTCTCTGCTCTAGTTTCAGGGCATCCACATCATACCCCTTCCTGATTAACTTCACGATCAGCATCTGGTCATGATCGAGTACGCTCTGTACTAACAACCCCTGTAAGCCTCAAATTGTTTTTCTTCTGTCCTTAGACACAATCTTGTCAGAACCCTTTCCAGCCACCTTGGTCTAATGTCTCCCTTAGCACCCCGCTTTTCTACCTAGACATCCTGCTGTGAGTCCCCAGTGCAGACTCTCCTCCAGGCCTTACCCCATCCAGCTGTGGGATTCAACCCCTCCTTGGTGCAGAGTAGGCCAATTGATTTTCTACTGGTGCACAACTCCCTTCTCTATCTTAGTTAATTTCATACTGCAACTTACAATCGGGACTGATATGGGATTTGCCCTGTACCTAGATGGTGGTAATATTAAACAAACTCACCTGATTAGGCTCCACATGGTCGATAACAGACTGTTGCAGTACCCTTCTTGCAGCTCCAATTGTTGTGGGAAGAACTATCAAAGATGAATTTTGAGACAATAATTCAATATTCATGTTGCTTATTAAACTGTACAGGTGTACCCTAGAACTCTGGGAAGCTAGGGAAGTAAGTGCTGAGCCCCATGTTGAGATATTTCTGATGTGGAGTTGCTGCTGTTGGAATGGGGTGGACAGGGCCAGAGGTCGCACAATGTCAGGCTTTTGTCCAGCAGGTCTGTTTGAAGTTGCAGGGTTTCGGAGCGCTGCTGTTTTGTTCACCTCACCTGATGGAGGAGCGGCGCTCTGGGGCCTTCTGGTTTTGGATAGACCTGTTGGACTATAGCCTGGTGTTGTGTGACTTCTGACTTGGAGATAACTGTATCATCAATAACCACAGGTGAGGTGCCGAACAACTGAAGTTTCATAGAATCCCTACAGTGTGGAAACAGGCCCTTTGGCCCAACAAGTCCACACTGACCATCAGAGCTTCCCACCCAGCCCCTCCCCCTATAACCCACCTAATCTACACATCCCTGAACACCATGGGCAATTTAGCATGGCTAATCCACCTAGCCTGCACATCTTTGGACTGTGGGAGGAAACCAGACCACCTGGAGGAAACCCACGCAGACACTGGGAGAATGTGCAAACTCCACACAGACAGTTGCTCGAGGGTGGAATCGAACCTGGGACCCTGGTGCCATGAGGCAGCAGTGCTAACCACTGAGCCACCGTGCTGCCCCTGGCTAATGTGGTGCCGCTGTTTAATAAAGGTGTTGTGGAAAAGCCAGGGGACTGTAGATCGGTGAGCCGGACATCAGTGGTGGGCAAGTTGTTGGAGGGATCCTGAGGGACAGGATTTACAGGTATTTGGAAAGTCGACATGGCTTTGTGTGTGGGAAATCATGTCTCACTAACTTGATTTGAGTTTTTTTGAAGAAGGAATGAAGAGGATTGATGAGGGCAGAATGGTGGATGTGATTTATGTGGACTTCAGCAAGGCGTTCAACAAGGTTCCTAGCGGTAAATTGGTTGGCAAGGTTGCATCACATGGAATACAGGGAGAACTAGCCATTTGGATACAGAACTAGCTCAAAGGGTAGAAGACAGAGGGTGATGGTGGAGGGTTGCTTTTCAGACTGGAGGCCTGTGACCAGTGGTGTGCCACAAGGATCGGTGCTGGGTCCACTGCTTTTAGTCATTTATGTAAATGATTTGGATGTGAACATAGGAGGTATGGTTAGTAAGTTTGCAGATGACAAAATTGGATGTGTAGTGGACAGTGAAGAAGGTTGCCTCAGAGTACAACAGGACCTTGATCAGATGGGACAATGGGCCGAGGAGTGGCAGATGGAGTTTAATTTAGATAAATGTGAGGTGCTGCATTTTGGAAAGGCAAATCAGGGCAGGACTTATACACTTAATGGTAAGGTCCTGGAGAGTGTTGCTGAACCGAGACCTTGGAGTGCAGGTTCATAGTTCCTTGAAAGAGGAGCCACAGCTGGACAGTATAGTGAAGAAGACGTTTGGTACTCTTGCCTTTATTGGTCAGTGCATTGACTAGAGGAGTTGGTAGTTCATGGTCCAGCTGTACAGTACATTGGTTAGGCCACTTCTGGAATACTGTGTTCAGTTCTCATCTCCTGGCTATAGGAAAGTTGCTGTGAAACTTAAAAGGGTTCAGAAAACATTTACAAATGGGAAACGTTTACAAAAATTTGCAAATATTTACAAAGACGTTCCCAGGGTTATAGGGTTTGAGCCGCAAGGAGAGGCTGAATACGCAGGGGCTATTTTCCCTAGAGCGCCAGAGGCTGAGGGGTGACCTTACAGACGTTGATAAAATCATGAGGGCCACGGATAGGGTCCATAGCCAAGGATTTTCCTGGGGTGGAGGAGTCCAAAACTAGAGGGCATAGGTTTGAGGTGAGATACGGAGGAATTCCACTACGGAGGAAACCCAGAAGTGAGGCAATCCATCGCAACGGACCCCAGAGTTTAAAAACCAGGCGGGAGAAAACACCGACGCTTCATCAGAGGCTGCACTGAGGATGTTACCAAGCACGGTAACGAAACGTCTGCGGAACAACAAACCAGCTCGGCGAGCCAAACAACCTCAACACCCACAACCCGAGCTACAGATCTACTCCAAAACCTCAGTATATCTCTGCTCTTTTATTGTAGCCCTTTGGAAATAAAAGATAACATTGCATTTGCCTTCCTAAATGCCACCTGAACCTGCATGTGAACCTTAAGAGAATTTTGAATTAGGACTCCCAAGCCCCTTTGTGCTTCAGATATCTGAAGCCTTTCCCCTTTTAGAAAATAGTTTATGCCTCTATTTTTCCTACTAAAGTGCAATACCTCATACCTTCCCACATTGTATCCATTTGCCAGTTCTTTGCCCACTCTCCGAGCCTGTCAAATTCTTTCTGCAGCCTCCCCACTTTCTCGACACTACCTGTCCCTCCAATTATCTTTGTCATCTGCAAACTTAGCAACAATGCTGTCAGGGCCTTCATCTAGATCATTAATGTATAAAGTGAATAGTTGTAGTCTCAACATGAACCACTGTGGAACTGCACTAATCACCACTCCCATCCTGAAAAAGACCCCTTTAACCCTACTCTCTACCTTCTGCCAGCCAGCTAATTCTCTATCTCTGCCAGTACCTTGTCCCTAATACTACGGACTCGATCTTATTTAACAGCCTCCAGGACTTTAACAAGGTGCCGCACTTCTTGAAATCCAAATAGATCATGTTGACTAGCAGTCCTTTGTCTAACTTGATTGCCACGCCCTCAAAGTATTCTAACAGACTTGTCTAAAAGCTGCCATTAAAGGGGATGATTGATTTTGCTTAAAGAGATTTTAGTACCTTTCGGTACATGGTACAGGAGCCTCCCACTGCCCTCAAGGAACCTCTCCTTGACATTGTTCAGACACGTTGCATAAATAGCCTAGAAGTGGAGCAATGTAGTATTCTACAAGCTGTCTAAACTACCAAGAGAATGTGCAGAGGAGGATTAAGTTAGAGACCTCGAGTGTGCCTGGCGTTTCCTTACACACATCCCTGCTATTTAGTATATGCTGCACTTTCACACTTTCAGACTACTGAGTGGGATGTGCTCGTGAGTTTAACAAGAGCTTTGGCCTTGATGAAGGTGACTGTGAAGCTTCAGGATTACAGTAAACTTCAGGCTGGTTTGAACAGGCCCATTTTTTAGGGGAGGAAATTTGTTTTTACTCAGTCTGGCCCTATATCTGACGACAAAGTGGCTTAACTGTCTTTTGGAGTGGCTTGGCAAGTCGCTCAGTTCTTTCAGACTGCTACAAAGAATCTAGAAATTACAGCAGTTCAATGAGGGTACCCATCAGCATCTTCATAGGGCAACTAGGAATGGGAAATGAATGCCAACCTTGACAGGACAACGCCATCTTATCTGCAAGTTCTGCCACCACCTGAAGCTCCCCTCCTGACTTGTAACTATTACACTGTTTGATCACAAGACATAGGATCAGAAATTAGGCCACTTGGCCCACTGAGTCTGTTCCACCATTCAATCATGGCTGATAAGTTTCTCAACCCCATTCTCCTGCTTTCTCCCTGTGACCTTCGGTTTTTGATTGTCAAGGGTTCAATCTATCTGTCTTAAATATACTCAATGACCTGGCCTTGTGGCAATGAATTCCATAGATTCACCATTCTCTGGCTGAAGAAGTTTCTCCTCCACTCCATTCTAAAGGGTTTTCCCTTTACTCTAAAGCTGTGCCCTAGGGACCCTAGTCTCCTGCTAATGCAAACATCTTCCCAAAGGCCACTCTGTCCAGGCTGATTCCTCCTTCATCCTTCTAAACTCCATTGAGTATAGGCCCAGGGTCCTTAAACACTCCTCATATGTTAAACCTTTCATTCCTGGGATCATTCTCATGATCCTCCTCTGGACCCACTTCAGGGCCAGCACATCCTTCCTGAGGCCAGGACCTGAAATTGCTCACCAGTTTCTAAATGTGGTCTGACTGGAGCCTTATAAAGCCTCAGAAGTACATCCCTGCTTTCATATTCTCGACCTCTCTAAATAAATGCCAACGTTGCATTTGCTTTCCTAAATACTGACTCATCCTGCAAGTTTAGCCTAAGAGAACCCTGGACTAGGACTCCCAAGTCCCTTTGCACTTCAGATTTCTGAATTTTCTCCCGATTTAGAAAATAGTCTATACCTCTTCTTTCTACCAAAGTGCATGACCTCACACTTTCCCATGTTGTATTCCACATGCCACTTCTTTGCCCACCCTCGTAATCTCTAAATCCTTCTGCAGCCTCCCCGCCACCTCAGTATTATCTGTCCCTCCACTTATCTTTGTATCATCTGCAAACATAGCCAGAATGCTCTCAGTTCCTTCATCCAGAACATTATAAAGTGAAAAGTTGTGGTCCCAACACTGATCCTTGCAGAACACCACTAGTCACCAGCTGCCATCATGAGAATGACCCTTTTTACCTCCACTTTCTGCCTCTGCCTTACTCCCTTCTTAAACGGGGGTTACATTAGTGATTTTCCAGTCCTCTGTGACCCTCCCTGACTCCAGTGATTCCTGAAAGATCACCACTAATGCCTCCACTATCTTTTCAGCTATCTCCTTCAAAACTGTGGGGGATAGTCTATGAGGTCCAGGTGATTTATCCACCTTCATCTCTTTCAGTTTTTTTCTAGCACCTTCTCCTTGGTGATGGCCACCATACTCACCTTGCACCCCACACCCCCCAACCCGACACTTTTGAATCTTTGGAAGTAACTTGTGTTGAAGACTGACACAAAGTATTGGTTCATCTCCTCCACCATTTTCTTTTGTTTTCCTATTACTATTTCTCCAGCGGCCCAATGTCTACTTTTGCTCTGAGTGAAACTCTTTAAGTCGTCTTTTATATTACTGGCTAGCTTACCCTCATGTTTTATTTTCTCCCCACTTATTTCTTTTTAGTTTCCTCTGTTATTCTTCATAGGCTTCCCACTGCCCTTTGCTGCATTATATGCTTTCTCTTTTGCTTTTACGCTGTCCCCTAATCAGCCAAGTTTGCCTCGTTCTCCCTATACCATGTTTTCTTTTGGGGTTGAATTTTTTGCTGTTGTCTCTCATATTACTACCAGAAACTTCTGCTGTCTTTCCTGCTAGGATCCTCTCTCAGTCAATTCTGGCTAGCTCCTCCTTCCTGCCTTTGTAGTTGCCTTTGTTCAACTGTAATACTATTACATCTAATTCCAGTTTCTCCCTCTCAAATTTGCAGTATGAATTCTATCAAGTTATAGTCACTGTCTGTCTCCTAAGGGTTCCTTCACCTTAAACTCCCCCTTATCAAGTCTGCCTCATTACCCATCATTAAATCCAGAATTGCCTGTTCCCTAGTGGCCTCCAACACAAGCTGCTCCAAAAAGCCATCTCGTAGACATTCCACAAATTCCTTTTGCGATCCACTACTAGCCTGATTTTCCCAGTTCACCTGCATATTGAAATCCCTCATGAACACTATAACTTGCCTTTCTACACAGCTTTTCTGTCTGCAGGTGTGTCTTGTGCCCCACATCCTGACTACTATTTGGAGGCCTGTATATGACTCCCATTATGGTTTTCATTTTACCTTTGTGTTTCCTCAACTCTACCCACACAGATTCTACATCATCTGATCCTACGTTATTTCTTTCTATTGATTTAATTTCATTTCTTACTTATTAATAAGGCAACCCCACTCCCTTTGTCCACCTGCCTGTCTTTTCAATAGGATGTATACCCTTGGATATTTATCTCCCAGTCCGATCCCCTTGCCGCCGCATCTCTTGTGATGCCCATCACATCACGTCATACCTACCAACGTCAATCTGTGCCGCAAGCTCAATTACCTTATTTCGTTTACTGCGTGCAATCAAACAACACCTTCAGTCCTGTATTTACTATTGCTGTTCTTGACATCATCCCTTTATCTGATGTGCTTCAAGTTAGATTCCTAACTCTTTCCAAATACTCTGTCCTGTTTTGTGTTCTGGAGAGTTGAATAACCTTTCCTGAGTTCTCTTTTCGTTTTTTTGTTCATTCTTCTCTATGCAGTTGAATTCACCCGTGTAGATGTTAACCTGCTGCTTTGTTTCCCATTGGCCATTATACTTCCCTTTCCCCTCCACTTTCTAGTTGAAAGTCCTCTTGACCACCCTATTTATTCTTTTTGCTAGAACATTGGTCCCAGCTTGTTTCAGGTGGAGACCATCCCAACAGTACAGGTCTCTCCTGTTCCAATACAGATGCTAGTGTCCCATGAAACAGAACTCCTCCATCCCGCACCACTCCTTTAGCCACATGTTTCATTGTTACTGCATCAAAATTCTGGAACTCCCTCTTTCTTGACACTGTGGGTGTTCCTGCACCCCAAGGACTGCAGTGCTTCAATAAGACAGCCCATCGCCATCGCCTTCAGGGCAATGAGCAATAAGCTACAAATGCAGGCCTAACCAGCGATGTTCATGTCCCATTAACAAATAAAAATAACATTAAAAAGAACATAAAAATTCAGAGGCCTCTTCCATTGATTCAGGTCGATGTTAAAGATGTTGTGACATTATTCTGAGTAGAAGAAAAGAAATCATGTACTGGAGTTAGTTATGTCTGCTATCTTGGCTAAGGTCAGCTCATTTGGTCTTTTTCATGGACTGTTGCCATCCTGGTTCGCATGGCTCAACTACTTGGTTTGTCAAGCATCTTGTTTCACCAGAAGAGCTTTCTAAATTATTTGTAGATATCATTGACCAAGATACACTGCTAAATCCTACTGTATTTGTACTCTGAAACAAAAACAGAAGTTGCTGGAAAAGTTCAGCAGGTCTGGCAGCATCTGTGAAGAAAAAGTCAGAGTTAATGTTTCAGATCCAGTGACCCTTCCTCAGAACTGAGAAGGGTCCTCCAGTTCTGAGGAAGACCTGCCGAGCTTTTCCAGCAACTTCTGTTTTTGTTTCTGATTTACAGCATCCACAGTCCTTTCAGTTTACTTGTACTCTGAATTCAGCTGTACTTTATGTGCAGACTGAATTCTGCAACAGTTATTGGTTCCTTGGCACAACCCTCACTCACTCACTGTCTCCTAATTTTACAGGGAATACTGTAAGTAACCTGATAATGATTCTACCTCCTATATATGGTGCAATTCAGACCGTAAGAGATGGCCTTGAAACTCGCTACCTAGCTGCATTTTTGGGTCTAGCAGGTATGTACTTACTTTAAATGTTTCATTTTCCATTTGTGATATTTGCTAAAATGTCTCATTTTGTTTGTTTAACTTTTGTATTTTCATCTTGTGCTTTGCAGCAAGGGATATCAATACTGTGGAATTGAACATATTTTCTACAACTTGCTCACAATAGCAAAATTGAGTACCTCGTAAATTGCCATTTTTTTTTTCCCTCTCTGCACTCAACCAATTCCCCAAACAATGCCTCAACAATTCACAAATCCTCACTCTTGGGTGAAAGAATACTATTTTAATTCTCTACACCAGACTGACCTTGATGCTTTTGAACACCACAAAGTTAAATTTAAAATCCATGTATCATAACTTTTTGTCATTTCGCTTTTTATTGACAACACTGGAAGAACCAACTTTGAATAGGTTTGGTGCTCGTGCTCTGTGATTTTTCCTGCTCGTACCCTTGTCCTGACTGTCCAAGAAAATCGGCTCCAAATTGGCAAAATATTATTGCTATTGTGTGGCAAACGACCAGGTTGATTCTGGGACCAGCTTGATCGGTATATCTCATTTGCTGTTAGTCTCAGCAAAGTGCAGTTGGGCATGTGGGAGAAAATCATACAAATATGACACTTACCGGAGGGAAGAAGAATCTTGCTAAATCAGAGGTCTCTGATCCCTTACCAAGAATAACTAAATATCCTGTGAGAGTTATGAGAGAAACAACAATAAAGATTTTACTTACGTTGTGCCTTTCAGGATCTCGGGGCAGCCAGTGAGTTACTTTTGATATATTGCCACTGTTTCAAGATAAATAAATGTGGCAACCAGATTGAATGAATAATAATGTCTTTCAAACTGCAGTGTAGTAATGACCAGGCAGTTTGTTTCTTTTGTGTTAGCTGAAAGATAAACAGGAGTCAGGACGCTGCCTCATAACAAGTGTTGATAGATTTCTCAACTGTGGAGACCATGATTTCCAGATCAGGCCCTGTGCTGACATAAACTTTTGATTTTTGCATAAGCTGCGTACCCACAGTTTTGTACTTTCGGGACCCTGACCCTAGTCAGATGCACAACTTTATGGATTCCTGTTTGTTCCCATGCCTAGAATCTTCTAACTGGCTTGGTTGAGATTAACTAACAATATAGAGTAAAGATTAAAGATTGACCCTGAGATTTATAGCCAGTATTTTCTGTGTTTTGGACCATAAGATATGTTTATCCACTGATGTATGATATATTCGGAGAGATGATGTTTTAAACAGTTCAATCTTGCTTTTGGAACTTTATTTTGTCTGTATATTTGAAAATTCCCCCTCCTTTCTGTTAATGTTTGTAGTTTTGCACAAAATGTGCAATAGATGAATGGGATGATTGAACTATTACAGGACTGTCACTTCAGTAAATGAAATGGATGATTTCTAACATCGAGTAATCAGGTATATATTTAAATTTAAATAGATCAGCTTATAGATGACTCACTTCGTCCCATCCATCAGGAATTCTGTTCCTCCAACCATCCGAAAATAGCTTTCACATCAGCTTGAACAGGCGTCAGGTCCTCAGTGTTATCTAGAAAAACTGTATCTTGAGTCATGTTTGGTACAGTGTTGGAAAGGTAGCTTAGATTGTATACTGAGAGGAGACTGTGCTGCCTGTTGGACTAAACTGATAAATCTGCATGTTTGTTGAGTACTCTTTCCCCTAGTTAAGTGGTAGCAAATTCATTTTCTACTTAGAAGTAAAATAACTCAAAGGTTTAGCTTATGAAATGCTTGGTTTCCACAGGCATTCTATGTACTAAGTTTCTTCATAGTTAAAAACATCTTGAAAAACAATGTAATTGTACAGACATACAGGTATTCTTCATTCAATTGTGTTCTGAAATGTAAACTGAGAACCAGTGGCCACTTAAACCATGGTAAAGGCTACCTAGCAATAACAACAGGGAGTCTGTGGATCTTTACCTTTTTAACAATTGTACTTGGTGCTCTGTTACCTACAACTGTGACTAAGCATTGACTTGTTCAGAAAGGAAGCTTTTTAAAGACTTGGCTTTTCTCTCAAATCCATCAAGTGACCACCATTTTTCAAATGCAATGTTTCCACTGAGGATGTAGACTGAAACTACAAACTCTGAAAGGTTGCCAGAAGTCCATCTTTCAGTTACGACAAAGAGGAAATTTGCCTTTGTGTCCCTTTCCTAGAATTCAACTGTTTATATTTAGAATAGAAGATATAGCATGACACATTAAATCCATTTGGAATTTATCTGTGTAACTTCTATGTTCCTTGAAAAGCACCTCACCAACATTATTCTGTGATAAATGATGCCTTCTGCAGTCGTGCAATAAATACTGAAAGGAACGGCATCCTTTAATAAAATAGGTCATGCACAACATCTGAAGTTTTAAAGGGAATATTGTCTGTCATGCTAATAACGATTAGTATTGATGCTGAATTGTAAATGGTCTTGTGCATGATGATCACTCTGTCAAGACTAGAATTAAAACAAATGTTAAAGTTTAAGCACAATCTTTATGCAACCTGGCAAGTTAATTCACATTCACAATCAGACATCTAACTGACTTGAAATTGCTATTTGTTTGTGTTAATTGAACTAATGGAAATAGGTTGATTTTTGCCTGCCATCCTGTTTATTTAATGAATTATGTGCAGCAGGCTTTGTTTTAACTGGCTCCTTATGAACCAGCACTCTCAATACAGTGGCAACAATTATACACCTGAAATACTGTAAGTTTACCATATCATTGTGGTTCTGCGATGTCTGGGTAGTCAGTTAATGCAAGCGAGAAGGCTGTCTGCTGATAAGTTTTATTTGTTATTATTTGTGATTTATGTTGTAAATAAAGCTTAACAGCAATGTGTATATACCCCCGGATTATGTTTCTGTTAATTGGTGTGTGTTGTTACATTTATTATGTGGACCTCTTGACCAACCAGTACCACTCCCAGTACCATACATGCCGATTAATAAAAAGTTTGCTGTACTTGACTTTGATTTCACCTTGGTATGATTCTATAATTTGATGCATTCCAGACTTGGTAGCATGTCCATGTGCATTGTGCATGTCTCCACATGTGGGGCATGACACTGTTGGTTGGCCAGCATTTATTGCCCATCCCTAGTTCCTTGAGAAGGTGGTTGTGAGTTGCCTTCTTGAACCACTGCAGCCCACATACGGATGATTGACCCAATATGCCCTTAGGGAGGAGATTCAGGATTTTGACTCAGCGACAGTGAGGGAACAGTGATATGTTTCCAAGTCAGGATGGTGAGTAGCTTGGACGGAAATTTGCAGGGAATGTTGCATATATCTACCTTGCCTTTGTCCTTCCAGATGGAAGTGGTTGTGGGTTTGGCTGTCTAACGAGCCTTGGTGAATTTCTACAGTGCATCTTGTAGATGACACGCACTGCTGCTACTGTACAATAGTGGTGGAGGGAGTGAATGCTTATGGATATGGTGCTAATCAAGCAGGATGCTTTGTCCTGGATTGTGTCCAGTTTCTCGAGTATTGTTAGACCTACGCCCATCCAGACAAGTGGAGAGTGTTCAGTCACACTCCTGACTTGTGCCTTGTAAATGGTGGACAGGCTTTGGGGAGTCAGGAGGTGAGTTAGTTGCTACAGTATTCCTAGCATCTGACGTGCACTTGTAACCACTGTTGTGAGGTGGTGAGTCTAGTTGCAGTTCTGGTCAATGGTAATCTCCAGGCTGTTGACAATATGGGATTCAGTGATGGTGACATCATTGAATGTCAAGGGTCAGTGGTTAGATTGTCTCTTACTGGAGGTGGTAACTGCATGGCATTTATGTGGTGCACATGTTATTTGCCACTGTCAGCCCAAGCCTGGACATTGCCCAGATCATGTTGCATTTAAACATGGACCACTTCATTATCTGAGGAGTCGCTGAATATGTACAATCATTGGTGAACATCCCCACTTCTGACCTTTGATGGAGGGAAGACCATTGATGAAGCAGCTGAAGATGATTGGGCTTGGGGCAGTCCCCTGAGGAACTCTTGCAGAGATGTCTGGAGCTCCAACAACCATGACCATCTTCTTCTGTGCCAGGTATGACTGTAACCAGTGGAGAGTTTGCCTCCTCATACCTATTGATTCCAGTTTTGTCAGGGCTCCTTGATATCACACTTGGTCAAATGTGGCCTTGATGTCAAGGGGTTGTCACATTCAACTCACATCTCTATGTGCTCTTTTGTCCATATTTGAATACACAACTTCAGCTGTGGCCTAACCAGCGATTCCTATACTTCCAATGTTACATTTTTTCCTGCTTTTGTATTCGGTACCTCACCTTGTGACGTTGAGACTATTTTCCTGAGAGGAGAAGACTGGAGTGTACTTAATAGAGGCTTTCAAAGTCACAAGGCGTCTGGACAAAGTAAATATGGAGGAAGTGCTCCTGCTTCTAAAAGAATTGAAAACCAGAGGGCACAGACTTAAAATTATTTGCCAAAGGAGCAAGTGCAAAGTGGGGGGAGAAATCTTTTCTCATAGCAAGTATTTAAAATGCACTGCTTGTGGAGGCAGGTTCAATCAAAGATTCAAGAGGATTTTGGATGATTGTGTAAATTGTAACAAAATCTAGGATTACAAAGAAGAAGCAGGAGGTTAGCACTGTGTTAAAATGCTCAGCAATGGTGCCACCACACCATGGCCTCCTGCACCATAACAATCCTATGAAGACCTGTTCATCCTTGCTCTTTTTTTTTCTTCCTGTTATCTAATTGATTCTTTATCAATGCTAATATGTTACCCCTAAACCATGGGCTCTTGTGCAGCCATCTTCGATGTGGCACTTATTAAATGTGTTACTGCGTGGAGGTTTTTGATTGGCTGTTGTCAGTACAAGCGATGGGACAGTCAATACCTGTTGATCAAACAGGAAGAGCGATATGTCAGTGTCTCTAATAAGTAGAAGGAACAGGATGATTATCTCCATAATGAGTCCTGACTGTTGAGTTTCTACATGAAATATCAGTGATAGTTGTTAACCACACTATTGACTTCCTTTTTTTAAAAACTGATAATATGGCAAGTTTTCTGCTGCACTCGTAATGATATTGATTATTGCACCCTGTCATTCCGACTGCAGAGTGTGGAAATCTGATGGAACAGGTCGTGGTTTCTGAAAGCACTATCCATTCCTCTCATCTGAGGCATTTTCAGTTTGTGTTGTGTCATGATTGTCAAAGTTGTCCTTTTTCTACTCATATATTCTTAAGTGAGAGGAGAAAAGGGACCTGAGGGGCAACCTTTTCGCACACACAGGGTGGATTGTATGTGGAATGAACTACCAGAGAAAGAAGTAGATGCAGGTGCAGTGACATTTAAAAGAATTTGGATGAGTACATGAATAGGAAATGTTTAGAGGGAAATGGGCCAAATGCAGGCAAGTGGGGCTAGTTTAGTTTGGGAAACTTGGTCGGCGTGGATGAATTGAACTGAAGGGCCTGTTTCTGTGCTGTATGACTGAGTCTAATTACTTGCTGTATCTACAGTTCAGAGAAGGTTTATTAGAATGACAAACAATGATTATCTTGCGTTCCGGTCTCCCATTTCCTGACTTACAGAAGCTTTTGGGATGTAATGTGTTTTCAATAGTGAAGACCAATGCAAGGTACCTGTTCAGTTTAGTTATTCTTTGACGTAGCGAATTCTTGAACTGCGCCATAATTCGTTATGCCCTACAATTTCAATGGCTTTAAGTTTGAACCACCCTTTGTTTCTGCCATTTCTACTTGACACCATGCTCTCATCTTAGATGGTGGGATTGGCAGGAATGCAGCATATAGCAGTGAGGTGGAGACCTTGATATTACATGTTGAACAACCACCTTCGATGGGATGTGATTGTACGATTCTGTCAATAAGCAGGCTTACGCCAGTAACTTCTGCGGCAAGCAAATGGTAGTACCAAGTGTAAGAAATTTTTGGCTAAAAATTGGGGATGAAACATACACACAAGATCCACCATTGTTTGAGTATATGTGGCAGTCTGAAATAGATCATAGAATCCCTACAGTGTGGAAACAGGCCCATCGGCCCAACAAGTCCATACCGAACCTCAGAGCATCCACCCAGACCCATCCCCCTGTAACCCACCGAATCTACGCATCCATGAACGCTATGGGCAATTTAACATGGCCAATTTACCTAACCTGCACATCTTTGGACTGTGGGAAGAAACCGAAGCACCTGGAGGAAACACACGCAGACACAGGGAGAATGTGCAAACTCCACATAGTGCGGAATTGAATCCGGGTTGCTGGTGCTGTGGGGCAGCAGTGCTAGCCACTGAGCCACGATGCTGCCATGGTGGTCCTATACTTCCTAAACATGAGGGCATCCAAAACTGTGCTCTCATCCTTCTTCACATTAAGTCAACTTGCTTGTCCTCCTCTTATCTCTCCACCACTCCAGTGTTGGCTGTGCCCCTTCAACTACCTGGGCCTGGTAAGCTCTGGAATTCCTTTGCTTTAACTTTAACATTTATCCTGTCTTCCCACCTTTAACTTGCTCCTAAAAATCTGACCTTTTGAATTATGTTTTTGGCTCGCCAATCTAACATCTTCTAAAGTGGCTGGATATTAAGTTTTACTTTGTGGTGTACTTTGTAATGCACTAGTATTGTTTAATTACATTTTTAAAAGCAGTGTATAAATCCACACAGGTGTTGGAGCCACTGCTGTTTGTCATTTTTATAAATGACCCGGATGAGGGCGTAGAAGGATGGGTTAGTAAATTTACGGATGATACTAAAGTCAGTGGAGTTGTGGATAGGGCGGAAGGATGTTGCAGGATACGGAGGGACATAGATAAGCTGCAGAGCTGGGCTGAGAGGTGGCAAATGGAGTTTAATGCGGAAAAGTGTGAGGTGATTCAGTTTGGAACGAGTAACAGGAATACAGAGTACAGGGCTAATGGTAAGATTCTTGGTAGTGTGGATGAGCAAAGAGATCTTGGTGTCCATGTGCATAGATCCCTGAAAGTTGTCACCCAGGTTGCTAGGGTTGTTAAGAAGGCGTATGGTGTGTTAGGTTTTATTGATAGAGGGATTGAGTCTCGGAGCCGTGAGATCATGTTGCAGCTGTACAAAACTCTGGTGCGGCGGCACTTGGAGGATTGCGTGCAGTTCTGGTTGCTGCATTATAGGAAGCATTGGAAAGGGTGCAGAGGAGATTTACCAGGATGTTGCCTGGTATGGAGGGAAGGTCTTATGAGGAAAGGCTGAGGGACTTGAGGCTGTTTTTCGTTAGAGAGAAGAAGGTTAAGAGGTGACATAATAGAGACATACAAGATGATCAGGGGATTAGATAGGGTGAACAGTGAGAGCCTTTTTCCTGGGATGGTGACAGCTAGCACGAGGGGACATAGCTTTAAATTGAGGGGTGATAGATATAGGACAGATGTCAGAGATAGGTTCTTTACTCAGGGTAGTAAAGGCGTGGAATGCCCTGTATGAATGAACAGGTAGACTCGCCAACTTTAAGGGCATTTAAATGGTCATTGGATAAACATATGGATGATAAGGGAATAATGTAGGTTAGACAGGCTTCAGATTGGTTTCACAGGTTGGCGCAACATCGAGGGCCAAAGGGCTTGTACTGCACTGTAATGTTCTATGTTACTGAAATACCTTGAGACATTTCATTACACTAATAGCATTATGTATTTTTCTTTTTAATCACAACCAAAACATTTTTTTTTCTATTATACTGCAGGGTGTTTCCACATTTCCAATAGTCTGAGCTTGGAAATTACACACTCCATACATTGAAAATCATTGAAATTCTAGTCACAACAATGAAATTGGCTGCACTTTCAGAAATATTGCAGTATTGCTTTGAAGATGGATAGCACAGTATGTGCAGCGTCTGTGAAATCTGACTTTGCGTGCTTGATCAGTCTGGCTTAAAATTATACATTTTGTTTTCGCGTTTCTTGATTTCTGTTGTCCTTAAATAACCTGGATAAGTCTGGTTAAAGACTTCACATCCTCCACCCTTAAAAGTGAAGAAAAGGGAGGAAAAAGTTTAAGATTTTGTAAAGCTAGAAAACACTGAGCGATGAAAAAGTTTGTAACGGTTTATTCGTGCCTTGGTTCTGAAGAAGGGTCACTGGACCTGAAACGTTAATTCTGCGTTCCCAGGTGCTGGCAGATGCTGCCAGACCTGAGTTTTTCCAGAAATTTCTGTTTTTGTTTGTTTTCCAGCATCTGCAATTTTTTTTTTAAAACATAGAAGGATCTAGCCATACAGGTCCACAATTTCCTGAAAGTGCCAACACAACGTGGTCAAAAAGGCATATAATGTGCTTCCTTTCATCGGTTGGGGGAGTAGAGTATAAAAATTGGCAAGTCGTGTTGCAGCTGTATATTTTTTTTGTGTGGCCATGTTTAGAATATTGTGTATAGTTCCAGTTGCGATGCATTCAGAAGGATGTGGAAGCTTTGGAGGGGGTACAGAAAAGGTTTACCAGGATGTTGCCTGGTTTCGAGGCTGTTAGCTATGAGGTTGGACAAAACTTGGTGTTTTTTTTCAGTTGAACACCTGAGGCTGAGGGGTGACCTGATAGAGGTTTATAAAATTGAGAGGCCCAAATTGAATGATTAGCTGGCATCTTTTTATTCAGGGTAGAAATGTCAATTACTAGGGGACATACCTTTTAAGGTGAAAGGGGGAAAGTTTAAAGGAGATGTGAGAAGCAAGTTTTTGTTTTACACAGAGGGTAGTAGTGCTTGGAATGCACTGCCTGAGAAAGTGGTAGAAGCAGATAACAATAACTATGTCTAAGATCCATCTTGACAGATACATGAATAGGCAGGGAATAGAGGGATACAGACTGCTTAGAGGCAAAAGATTTTTAGTTTAGAAAGGCATCATATGTTGGCACAGACTTTGTGGCCTAAAGGGACTGTTCGTGTGCTGTTCTTTGTTCGCAAAGTGGATTGACAGACTATCGCCTGTGCCAGAATAATTCTATGATATTTCTGGTACTTTTACCAATTGCATTAAATCCGATCTCTCATTACTGAATTTTTGCCACTAGAACCAATTTCTCCTTATTTACTCTGTCAAAACCCTTAATGATTTTGAATACCTTTTATCAAATCATCTCTCAGCCATGAGTTTCATAAGTAGCAGTTCAAGTTTCTCCATTTTCTCAATAAGAATCCGCTCTTCTCTGATACTACACTGGCTAAACAGCTCTGCATGGCCTTGACGTCATTCTGAAAGTTTGGTGCCTGTAATTGACCATAATACTATAGCTGGGGTGATTGTTCTATAAAGATGAAGCATAACTTCTTGCTTTTGTACTCTGTGCAACTGTTCATAAAACCAAAGATCAATTTGCTTTTTTAACAACTTTTCGACTTGCCCTGCCCTCTTCAAAGGCAATTGCACCTAAATTCTCAAGTAGTTATTTTGTTCTGTGCCACTAGAGACAAACGAATTGACCTGGCAGACTATTGTCACTTGCTTGATCAGTTTCAAACACCCTCCCCTTGCGTCTCAGAACTTCTTTCAGATCAGAATAATGCAATCGAAGTTTATTAACAATATAAATGTTTCATTACAAAAGACTGAACAAATATCTGAATAAGGTGTCGGCGGATAGCTCCTTCCTCCTTCCATTTCCTGACCGTCAGTAATTTTGCCAATCTTCATTGAGTTAAACACGCAACAGGCAGGTAGCATCTGACTGGTTAAGAAATATATCGCCGTTCCTTCAGTGTCAGGACATCAAAATCGTGGAACTCCCTAATGTCATTGTGTTTGTACCTACACCAAGTGGAC
Organism: Ginglymostoma cirratum; assembly: GCA_024137785.1. NCBI lineage: Eukaryota > Metazoa > Chordata > Chondrichthyes > Orectolobiformes > Ginglymostomatidae > Ginglymostoma > Ginglymostoma cirratum. Next base: position 57,741,577 of record JAHRHZ010000264.1, on the reverse strand, counting down.
AGCTGTGACTTAAGAAGGCAGCTCACCACGACAACCACTACCATCACTTCGAGGGAATCTTGGAATGAATCACAAATGCAGGCCCGTGGGAACACCACTTCAAATTCTCCTTCGAGTCGCTCACCATCCAAATTTGGACATGTCACCAATCCTTCAATATCACTATCAAAATTATGGAGCTCCCTCCTTAACAGCACTTCTAGTCTACCTACTGGACATGAACTGCAGTGGTTCAAGAAGACAGCCCACCACCACCATCACCCCAAGGGGAACTTGAGATGGGCAATAAGTGCTGGTCCGGCCAGTGATGCCCTCATACTGTGTATGAAGTTAAAAACATGCGTTAAACAGCATGTGAAGTTGAAGCCTTTTGTTTTGCATTCGTCGGGACTAGGATGCAAGAAGTGTTGTTTAAGTTTGTGCTGATGTGGTGCCAGGTGTATAAACCTATATGTACCAAAGACTAGCAGATTGTATCAAACAGCACATTCCTTTAGCTGTTCACAGTGTGCAGCGTGCCAACTGTGCTCAACTAGCCTGTGCTTGCGACCTTCCGGTCACCATGTCCATCATTAAATAGGATTATGCTATTACATAACAACATTTACAAATTACCCAGCTCAGAAATATACTGGAAACCAATTTAAGATTATTATTTGAGCTTGCAGTGTGATTCGCTTGTGCATGCAAGAAGTTGCATATATTCACAGACGTCCTGTATTATGTCAGCAAAAGGAATTTGTCCACATGGCAATTTTTTCATCAAGGTTATGGAGAGTGTCATTTCCTCTGCAATTTTCCTAGCAATGGCAGTGTCCTGACCAATCAGAATTTATCTGGCAGGTCTGAGTTTATTCAGCTCGGAATGACACATAGCTGTTAATCAGGCAAGGGAAAGGAGGGAGGAACTGGGGAACATTTATACATTAAACCTGAGGAAACTTGGAATCATTAGGAAGTTGTACTAAGCAAATTGTTGGTGCTGAAGGCTAACAAGTTCCGTAACAAATCCTGACCCTTTGGTCTGAAAAAAAGCAACTAGTGAGCTAGTCATGTGTTAGTCCTAGGTTCAGGGAACATTCCATTAGATTGGAGAATAGGGTAGGTAGTTCCCTTGTTCATAAAGCAAGGGAGGCAGCAGACAGAAAACTGCAGGTCAGTCAGCTTAACATCTGTTAAGGAGAAGATATCAGATGCTACTAATAAAGATATCATGGCAGAACACTGAAAAATTCAAATTAGTTCAGGAATCTCAACATAGCTTTGTGAAAGCAAAGTTTTGTTTAACCAATTTGTCAGAGTTGTTTGAAGAAATAGCATGTTGGTAAAAGAGAACCAGTGGGCAAACTCTGCTTAAATTTTCAAAACACACTTGATAAGTTGTTTGATAAGGTTTCTTTGATTCGTTCAGGAAATAAAAGCTTGTGGTGGACGGGGCTAACGTAATTAAGATTAGCTAGTTAATCCAAAACAGAATGGCATAACTGAGCCATTCTCTGGTTGCAAAGATGTAACAAATGGTGTGTCACAAAGATCAGTGCTGTTGCCTCAACTTATTACAATTGACTTTAATGAAGAAATTGAAGGTATTCTTGTTAACTGCGCTGATTACGTAAAGACAGGTAAACAAGAAAGTTGTGAAGAGGATATGAGGCTACAAAGGGAAAACCTAAATTACGTAAGTGAGCAAATATCTGGCAGATTGAGGCTAATGTGAGAAAATGTGAAATTGTATATTTTGGCAGGGGAGAAAAAAACAAAGCATATTATCTAAATGGTGACAGGAGACAGCATTGGCTTCCTTACTTAAGGAAGGATGAAATGTGTTAGAAGCAGCTCTGAGAAGATTTAATACACTGATGCCTGGAACTGTTGCTTGCCTTATAAGGAAAGGTTGGACAAGTTTATTTTTTGAGGGTTAAGTATTTTTGGTACTCTACTTCAAGGTATTGGAAGCAGAATCCTTGATTTTTTTTGAGACAGATAAACCTAGATTCTTGATAAGAAAGGGGTTGGCAGGTTATTGAGAGTAGGCTTAAAATGTTCACTCCACTTACTTGCCACTGATGTGTTGTACCATTGAGCTGTGGAGCGACACAAAGGCAAATCAGTATTTCAGTGTAGGTAACGTTACTAACAATATTTCAGCTGAGGGAGTGAAATTAAACCAAAATCTCTGTCTGCCACCTCAAATCTCATCACGATTTTGAAGGAAAGCATTGGAATCCTCCTCAGTGACCTGGCTAATATTTATTGTTCAGTCAATGTCACCGAAATGGTATCGGGCCACTTATTTCATTACCATTTGAAAGAACGTGCTGTGGACAAGTAGGCTGCTATGTTTTTATGTTACAACATTGGTTACATTCCAAACAAATACTTCAGTAGCTCTTAAGTACTTTCAAGGCATCCATGGTTGTGAAAGACACTATATAAGTGTAAATTCATGATTTGGCAGCATCTGTGGAGAAAAATCAGAGTTAATGTTTTGGGTCCAGTGACCCTTCCTCAGAACTGATAGTAACTAAGAAAATATCGGCTTATATAAGGATCGTATATAAACTGATGTTTTCCTAGCTACTATCGGTTTTGAGGAAGGGTCACCGGACGCAAAACGTTAACTCTGATATTTTTCTTCACAGATGCTGCCAGACCTCAGCTTTTCCAGCAACTTCTGTTTTTGTTCCTGACACTCAGCATCCACAGTCCTTTCGGTTTTCAGATTCATGATTTGCTTTTTGCAGATTAAAAGCATGTGTTATTGCACACAATTTATGACTTTTGCTCTGATTTTTCTCTTAGTCCAACGTTTTGCTGTAGCACAGATTTCTCTTGAATGAGCCCGACAGACTTCTCAAATTTGGCTTTGCTGGTAGGACGTGCGTCATGGAAGTCTGCACATGATGTACTCCCTCTGTGGAGAAAAACATTTAAGAGCTTCCCATTTACTCTGGATAGGGACAGGTTGTGCGTACTGTAAAATCCTGAAATCATGAAAATCTTAGATATTGGATGTTTTTGTACCTGAAATCTGAAAAACTACAACATGAAGTGACCAATTAGCCCTTGTGCTTGTGGTGCCAACTGTTCATATTTGCTTATTCATTCCCTATTTTCATTACTTTTCAAATGGAATTGAATTATAAGTTATTATTTCTACCTGTGGTTAAACTTTCTGTGGAAAATAATTCTTATACTTCCCACCATTCTTCTAATGATAATTGGGCCATGACTCTTGTAACTGATTAAATTATTAACCAATGGCGACAGTCTTTCTATTCTAAAACCTTTATGTTTGAAAACTTCCAAACCACTTGGACTGTACTTGACAAAAGAAATCCAGTCTTTCTTTCTAGCTTTAACTTCTCTTTCTGGTATTTCATTCAATGAATTATGAGTTTATGGCACAGTAAGTGACGTCCTTTCTGCTAGCAGGGGTTTATCTAGAAGATGTTCATAGTGTTGACTTTTTGCGTTTAATCAGGAGAGTAAATGAGAAGAGAAGTGGTTTATTTAGCCTAGCTCCAGACCATATCAAGTTCAACAACTTTAGGGCTTAAACTCTCCCATGTCGTTATCTCAAGCCAGGAAGAAGGGTCCTGACCCAAAACGTCAGCTTTCCTGCTCCTCTGATGCTGCCTGGCCTACTGTGTTCCTCCAGCTCCACACAATGTTATCTTGTTATCATGTTATCACATGTCCTGCTATTACACACCACCCATTGTTGGCCACTAATATCTCCATTAACAGCTATTCAGCCTTCTGACCAGATCGTTATCCAGTCTTTGTCTGTCTGACTGCTGTTCTCTCTCTTTAGACTCTATCCCCAACTATCGTTTACTCCTAACCCCCCACCCTATCTTCTGCATATAAACTGATATTCTTCCAGCTGCCATCCGTTCTGAGTAAGGGTCACTCAGCCCAAAAGGTTAACTCTGATTTTTCTGCACAGAAGTTGTCAGACCTGCTGAGCTTTTCCAGCACTTTCTATTTTTGTCTCTGGTTTAGAGCATCCACAGTTCTTTTTGGTTTTTATTTGGTTAATTTAGCTCCTCAAGCCGATTCCTTGACAAATGATTGGGGAACCTAGACAGAGGAAATTGTGTCATTGAAAAAGAGGTTTGTTTTGATGGGGAGTGTCTGGGATGTTAGTGCCAATGAGGTGAGGAACCAAGTGTAGGCAATAACCCAGCGACATTGAGTGTCCCTTCTTTGAAGACTTGTTGGAGAAGCTTGTTGATGAGGTAGAATACTAAGAAGTGTAAATGAAAAACCCTCGTTGCTGATATTGGAAAGAGGGTGACTGATAATGTATTCTGACTCATTTGGATGCCTGGCCTTGCTTTTGCACATTTGCCAAGAACACACAAAGCATAGAGCCGTTTTGAATGTAGCTGTGTAACCTAAATGGGCAATTAGAATGAAAGGGAATTAATTAAAACAGTTTACTAGCAATAGAATAAGCTCTCTTATGATTTTAGACAGGAAGTAGGTTTAATGGATGGTTACTTAATTGGTATTGGATGTGTGGGGGAATGATGTGATGAGCTGCAGAGAATTGTAAATGGTTTAACTGAAGCACAGCTATTGAAAGTGCCAGCTCAGCATTTTGCTATGTTCAGTCTGAACAAATTGTAAACCTTATGTATGTTGCGGGTGGGATCATATGTAGAAAAGAAGAAGAAAGTCAAAGTTGCAATTAGATAAACTTTTCAGCCTGACGCTGAGCTCCCTGGGATAACCTGCCAAATACCAGTTGGCGCAAATTCAGAATTAGTGCTGCGAGAGAGCTTGAGCTTGGGAATTTTTTTTTCATGGAAAAAGCTCTTGGGATATTTTGCCAGATGCTGTTATTAAAACCAGGTGAATAAAGATATGCAGGAGGGAATTAACTAAGTGTTTCAGGGAAAATGAAAGGCTGCAAAATGTTTCTATAATTTTAAGAAAGAGAACAGAAATGTGGATTCAAATAACTTGTATCATAGCTAACACTCTTAGTTGGCTGGAGAAACCCCTGTTATGCTGAAATCTGGGATTCTGAACATTTTGAGCAGTGGCTTTGCACTTTTTTGAGGACATCGAGCAGAGTACTTGCAAGTCCTGATTCCTCCAGGGGTCCTGTGCAAATGATATATTTTTAGGTAACGCTGACCCTGAAATAGTGTCAGCAACTACCTAAATGATGTGTACCAAGAAAGTCAGCTTTTAATCTGTTCTCATTTTTTGTACATCTTTAATTTTCGTCAATTAGTATATATGAAAAGATTAATCTTGAAAATGTTGGTTGAGTGGCCTGCTTCTGTGCTACAGACATCGATGATGACCTGGTACAATAACAAATAACATCATAGTTTTAAAGCACTAATTTGTTTTGTTTAACTGAAACATGGCAAAATCTCAATGAATTTTGCAATACTGCAAAAAGCCAAAACCTAAGCATAAGCTACTAAATTACACAACTTCCCAACATTAATGTGAAGCTTATGAAGTTATTTCATAAATGTTGTGGAGTGATTTTCTTTTTATCTTTCAGTCTTTGATATTAAATTGATTCTGAGATTTGCCCATTTATGGCTATGTTCTTCCATCTCTCATTCTTTTAATTTTTGTCCTTTTATTGTTTCAGCTGTGGGAATAGGGTCCTGGTGCTTCCATATGACGTTGAAATATGAAATGCAGGTGAGCAACTGCACAGCTATCTCATTCATTAAAGTTTTGGTGTCTTGACTACCTATGTGCATCTTGAATATTCTTGGTATGTGTGACAATATAACATTTGATTTGATTTATTATTGTCACATGTAGGGGGTGGCACAGTTGCTCAGTGGTTGGAACTGCTGCTTCTCAGCAGCAGGGAGCCAGGTTCAACAACTGGGGCGACTGTGTGGAGTTTGCACATTCTCCCAGTGTCTGCGTGAGATTCCTCTGGGTGCTCTGGTTTCCTCCCACAGTCCAAAGATGTGCAGGCTAGATGGATTAGCCACGCTAAATTGCCCATTGTGTCCAGGGATGTGTAAATTAGATGGATTAGCCATGGAAAATGCAGGATTACAGGGATAGGGTAGGGGATTGAGGCTGGGTGGGATGCTCTTCAGAGAGTCGTTATAGACTTGTTGGGCCAAATGGCTTCTTTGCACACTATAAGGCTTCTATAAAAAGATTCCATAACGTACCTAACTACAGTGAAAAGTTTTGTTTTATGTGCAGTACAGGCAGATCATAACATACTAGGACATACAGATCATAGAGTGATTGAACAGAAATAGACATACAAAGTTATGGCTGCACAGGGTGTACAAAAAGCAAGATCGACATTAGATTTGAAATTTAAGATGTCTATTCAACAGGCTAATAACAGCAGGGAGAAACCTGTTGATATGTGTGCTTAAGCTTTGAATCGTCTGCCTAAAGGAAGAGGTTACAACCGGGAGTGAGGTGGCGGGGGGTGGGGGGGAAATGGGACAGGTCTTTGATAATGTTGGCTGCCTTCCCGAGGTACGGGAGGTATAGATGGAGTCACTGGATGGGAGGTCGGCTTGCGTGATGTTCTGGGCTGTGTTCACAACTGTTAACATCATAACTTATCTTCATAAGTACCATAAGAAAGAAGAGCAGGTTTAAAATCTGGTCCACCAATGTTCATGTGACAGTCAAGAAAGCACAACAATACCTCTACATCCTCAGGAGGCTAAGAAAATTTGGCATGCCCATAAAGACTCTTAGCAATTTTTATAGATGCACCAAAGAAAGCAATCTATCCAGGTGCATCATGGCTTGGTATGGCAACTGCTCTGCCCAGGACTGTTAGAAACTACAGAGGTTTGTGAACACAGCCAGGTCCTTCGTGCAAGCCAGCTTCCTGCCCATTGACTCTATCTACACTTCCCGCTGCCTCAGAAAGGCAGCCAACATAATCAAAGATCCCTCCCACCTCAGTTGTAATCTCTCCCAACCTCTTCCGTTGTGCAGAAGATACAAAAGCTTAAACCCATGTACCAACAGATTCAAGAACAGCTTCTTCCCCACAGTTATTAGACTCTTGAATGGACCTCTCGGAAGGTGCTCTCCGGGCGCATTCTCTGCAGCCGTAACACTGTGTATTTCTTTCTCTGTTCTATTATCCTGATGCACTTTGTATTGTATGTTCTTGCCTGTACTGGATGCAAAACAAAACTTTCATAGGTACATATGACAATGATAAATCAAATCAAAAAATATGTAGCCCTTCAAGTTATTCATGTATAATCACTTTCCACCTGAATTCCACATTCCCATAAAATTATCGTATCCTTTTAATTCCATTACAATCCAAAAACTATCGATTTACTTTCCTAATTGCTTTCTATATCTGGATGAGAACTTTCAACATTCATTTATACTGATACCCAGAGTGCACTGAGTACCAATGTTTTCCAGTTTAAACATTTTACCATTTAAAAATATTCTGTTTTCTTATTTTTCTTTTCAAAATGGTGAGTCTCACAATTTCCCACATTATCCTCCTCCTACCATATTCTTACTCACTCAGTTGTGTATAACTGTCTTTACAACTTATCTTCCTGTTCTGTTGACAAATTTGGACACATTGTGCTTGGTGCCCACATCTAGGTTATTGATATTGATTGTTAATATAAAAGATCTGCAGGTCTAAAATAAACGCAAGGATCCGTCATGTGCTTTAACATCTCCATTTATCCATGTGGTCATGGAGTCATTTTCAACACATTAATCTATTTAGTATTGATTTAAAAGTCACTAACAACCATCTCTACCTTGTTTGTCTTCTACGCAAGGAGCATTTGTTGTCAGGGTAACCTATGGGTTAATAGTTGGATTTAGATTCCATTCGTTTCTGGATTTTTTTTTGAGGAGAACTACATCGAGACCCATTTAGTCAGATGTATAACTTTGACTGAATGGTGCACCCATGATGCTCTTTCAGTCATTAAAGTCTGAAGCTCCGAAAATCTCTGCACAAACCCCTCAACTGCTCCTCCACTTTCAATATTGGTAAATAGATATGTTTATGATTAAGCTCTTGGCTGACTGTGTTTTACCATTTCCTTTGGGAACTTGAGTTTAATAATTCTGTAGTGAAGAGACTGTTTACTACATTAAGATGCTGTTTGGATGTCCGTTCATACAGCAATTTCCAACAATGTATACCCACAAGAGTGTGCAACTTGCATGTTTGATTTTATTGCCAAGTGTACCGAAGTACAGTGAAAAGCTTTGTTTATGAGCACTACAGGAAGATTACAGTAGCAAGGATGTACAGAACAAAAAGACTTAGACATATTGGTTACAATGCACAGGGCATGCACTAGGCGAGATCAATGTTAGCAAGATCAGCATTATTTGAGGCTAGAGAGTCTATTCATCAGTCTAATAACAGCTGGGAAGAAGTGGTTCCTGACCCTGCTGGTGCCCGTGTTCACGCTTCTGTATCTTCTGCTTGATGGAAGAGGTTGTAGGAGATCGTTACCAGGGAGTGATGGGTCTTTGATGATATTGGCAGCCTTTCTGTGGCAGCGAGTCATGTAACTGGAGTCCATGGATGGAAGGTTGGCTTCCATGATGTTTGGGCTATGCACACCACCTTCTGTGGTTTCTTACGGTCCTTGGCAGAGCAGTTACCATACCAAGCCATTATGTACCCAGACAGTATGCTTTCAATTGTGCATCGGTAGAAGTTGGTGAGAGTCCTTATGGATATGCCAAATTTCCTGAGCCGCCTAAGGAAGAAGGCATATTGTTGTGCCTTATTGACCATGGCGTCTACATGGGAAATGCAGGACAGGTTGTTGGTTATCTTCACTCCAAGGAACTTGATGCGCTCCAGCCTTTCGACCTCAGTCTCGTTGCTGTAGGTGGGGGCATGATCTCCTCCTTTCTTTCTGAAGTCATTGATTAGTTCTTTAGTTTTGTTAACATTGAGAAAGAGGTTGTTGTCATTGCACCACGTCACCAAACCTCTGTCTCCCTTCTGTATTTTGACTCATCATCAGGGAAGGATGTGTCTTTGTCTTTGTCTGTTATCTTGCTCTGCTTCGTTTTGGATCCCATAATGTTGTTTAGGCCCCACCATAAGTAGTGTGAGTCTGTTAGGTTTGGGCCTCTGTCTTGGTCCGGTACTGCCTCTTGGCATCCCTAATGGCTTTGCGGAGCTCATATCTGGATTTCTTGTGTTGATCTAGGTCATCTAACTTGAATTCTGCATGCCTGGTCTTCAGTAGGGCGTGGATTTCTTCGTTCATCTAAGGTTTGCAGTAGGGGACTGCTCAGATTGACTTCTTTGGTACACAGTCCTCCACGCATTTGCTAATGAAGTCCGTGATGATGGCAGCACACTGGTCTAGGTTTTCTGCTGAGTGCTCGAACACAGTACAGTCCACCGATTCCAAGCAGTCCTGGAGATGGTCTTCCACAGCCTCGGGCCAGCATTGTACTTCCTTTTGTGAAGGGTCTTCCCATTTCAGTTTCTGCTTATAAGCTGGGAGGTGGAACATAGCTGTGATCTGATTTTCCAGAGTGTAGGCAGGGGCAGGCGTCTTTGTTTGTGCAGCAGTGGTCCAGATTGTTCACCCCTCTAGTGGGGCAGGAGATGTATAGCACTTGCATGTAGCTGTAGCTCATGACTTAGGGACAACAATGTATGCATGAATTTCACATATCGCATGTTTGATTTTGCTGAAACACTTCATGACATAGCTGGGCTAGATTCAGCAGAACTGAAATAGTGATTTAAATAATTCAATAATGTTAAACAGAGTGTACATCATATACTGACCTAAGCAACATACCAAAGCTCCTTCAACAGCACCTTCCAATTCTACAAGCTCTGTCAGCCAGAAGGGCAAGGAAACACCAACATCAACATTTGCAAGTTCTCCACCAAACCACGCACCATTGCAACCACATCATTATTCTTTCACCGTTGCTGGGTCAAAATCTTGGAATTCTCTTCTAAACAGTATTGTGAGGGTACTTATGCTACTTAGACTGAGGTGATTCAAGAAGGCTACTCACCACTAGCCTCAAAAGGGAATTAGTTGGAGGAGTCAGTTAGCTCAGTTGGCTGGCTTGCAATGCAGAGTGATGTCAATAATAAAGGTTCAATTCCCATACTGCCTGAAGTTACCATGAAGGACTCTCTTCCAAAACATCTCTCTTTGTCTAGGGCAAGGTGATGGTTAAACCACTACCGGTTGTTGCTCTCTAATGAGAGAGCAACCTTGCTCTGATAGGACTTTGGCAACTTTGCCTTTACCTAACTGTGCCTCTAAAATGGGAAAAAAAACATACAATTCTGTACTGCTAAAATTTAAAGCATCCATACCATACTGCAGATTGCAGAGCCTTTGGCTTTGATCTTTATGTCGTCATTGTCTACAGGAATAGTGCCAGAAGACTGGAGGATAGAAAATGTCCCCTTGTTCAAGAAGGGGAGTAGAGACAACCCTGGTAATTATAGACCAGTGAGCCTTACTTCGGTTGTGGGTAAAGTGTTGGAAAGGATTATAAGAGATAGGATGTATAATCGTCTAGAAAGGAATAATTTGATTAGGGATAATCGACGCGGTTTTGTGAAGGGTAGGTCGTGCCTCACAAACTTTATTGAGTTAGACCATAAGACCATAAGACATAGGAGTGGAAGTAAGGCCTTTCGGCCCATCGAGTCCACTCCGCCATTTAATCATGGCTGATGGGCATCTCAACTCCACGTACTCGCACTCTCTCCGATAAGACCATAAGACATAGGAGTGGAGTTCTTTGAGAAGGTGACTAAACAGGTGGATGAGGGTAAAGCGGTTGATGTGGTATATATGGATTTCAGTAAAGCGTTTGATAAGGTTCCCCACGGTAGGCTTTTGCAGGAAATATGGAGGCCTGGGATTGAGGGTGATTTAGCGGTTTGGATCAGAAATTGGCTAGCTGTAAGAAGACAGAGGGTGGTGGTTGATGGGAAATGTTCATCCTGGAGTTCAGTTACTAATGGTGTACCGCAAGGATCTGTTTTGGGGCCACTGCTGTTTGTCATTTTTATAAATGACCTGGATGAGGGCGTAGAAGGATGAGTTAGTAAATTTGCAGATGACACTAAAGTCAGTGGAGTTGTGGATAGGGCGGAAGGATGTTGCAGGTTACAGAGGGACATAGATAAGCTGCAGAGCTGAGCTGAGAGGTGGCAAATGAAGTTTAATGTGGAAAACTGTGAGGTGATTCACTTTGGAACGAGTAACAGGAATACAGAGTACAGGGCTAATGGTAAGATTCTTGGTAGTGTGGATGAGCAAAGAGATCTTGGTGTCCATGTGCATAGATCCCTGAAAGTTGTCACCCAGGTTGCTAGGGTTGTTAAGAACGCGTACAGTGTGCTAGGTTTTATTGGTAGAGGGATTGAGTTTCGGAGCCGTGATTTCATGTTGCAGCTGTACAAAACTCTGGTGCGGCCGCACTTGGAGGATTGTGTGCAGTTCTGGTTGCCGCATTATAGGAAGGATGTGGAAGCATTGGAAAGGGTGCAGAGGAGCTTTACCAGGATGTTGCCTGGTATGGAGGGAAGGCCTTATGAGGAAAGACTGAGGGACTTGAGGCTGTTTTTGTTAGACAGAAGAAGGTTAAGAGGTGACTTAATAGAGACATACAAGATGATCAGAGGATTAGATAGGGTGGACAGTGAGAGCCTTTTTCCTGGAATGGTGACGGCTAGCACGAGGGAACATAGCTTTAAATTGAGGGGTGATAGATATAGGACAGATGTCAGAGATAGGTTCTTTACTCATGGTAGTAGGGGCGTTGAATGCCCTGCCTGCAACAGTAGTAGACTCGCCATCTTTAAGGGCATTTTAATGGTCATTGGATAAACATATGGATGATAATGGAATAGTATAGATTAGATGGGCTTCAGATTGGTTTCACAGGTCGGCACAACATCGAGGGCCAAAGGGCCTGTACTGCGCTGTTATGTTCTATGCATACTATTTACATTATTATAGTTTTCTCGTTCCTCGATTTCCCCAGGAGTGCGCTGATGCAAGCTTTCACAGATTGTGATTATCTAGTACTTTTCCCACATTTAACGTATGAATTTTTTAAAAATAGTTCATTCATGGGATGTGGGCTTCAGTGAATTGGCCAGCATTTATTGCTGATGCCTGACTGCCCTTGAGAAGGAGATACTGTGAGATGTTTTCTTGAGCTGCTGTAGTTCATTTGCTGTAGGTACCCACACTGCTGTTAGTGAGGGAATTCCAGGATTTTAGCCCAATGATTGTGAAAGCAAGTCAGGACAGTGAAGACTTGGAGGGGAACTTGCAGGCGTTGGTGTTACCTTGTGTCTTCTGCACCTGTCCTTCTGGATGGTGGTGGCCATGTGTTTAGAAGGTGTTGTCTAAGGAGCCTTGGTAAATTTCTTTTGTGCATCTTTTGTAGATTTGGTGGTGGAGGCACTAGATGCTTGTCAGTAAGGTGGGCTGCTTTATCCTGAATTGTGTCAAGTTTCTAGACTATTTGGAGCTTTTCTCATCCAGGCAAGCGGGAATTATTCCATAGCACAAGACTTATGTCTTGTAGACAGTGGGTTCGCTTTGTGAATCAGGAGGTGAGTTAATCACTTCAGGATTCCTAGTGTCTGACATACCATTGTAGCTGCAGTATTTGTATAGTTCAATTTCTGGTCAATGGTAACCCCCACAATGTTAATAGTGTGAGATTCTACAATGGTGATGCCAGTGATTGTCATGGGGCAGTGGTTAAATTCTCTCTGGTGATGGTTGTTGCCTGGCAGTTGTGACATGGCTGTAATTGGCCCAAACCTGAATGTTGCCCAGGTCTGTCTTCGTTTGACCATTGACTACTTCAGTGTCTGAAAAGTTGCAAATGATGCTGAACATTGTGCAATCATCAACCAGCAACTCCACTTCTGACCTTATGGTGGAAAGGGCATCTGAAGACGATTAGGTCGAGGGCAGTTCCTTGAGGAACTCACGGCAGTTGTGCTGTTGCAGTAAAGTTCTTACCTCTGGGCCAGAAGCCTGGATTCAAGTCCCACCTGCTCCTGAGGTGTGTTTCGTTCTTCTGAATAGGTTGATTTTTAAAAAGAAGCATTTTTTGTGGACACTGATGTAGTAGGTTAGTATTCCAGTCTGTGAACTAATGCAGTGGAGATGAGAGTTCAAATCCCAGTGTGAAATTTAAAGGCTCTTGTGGTTCAGTGGTAATGTCCCTGCCTCTGAGCTAGGAGACCTGTCTTCAAATCCCAGCTGTGCCAGAAGTGTGTAATGACGTCTGTGAGCAGCTTAATTAGAAAGTCCCTGATGAAGTACTGCAGAGATGTCCTGGAGCTGGGATGACTGACCTCCAACAGCCACAACCATCTTTCTTTGTGCTAGATGTGACTCCAGTCAGTAAAGTTGACCTCTTGTTCCCATTTTGAGTCTTAATTTTGCCAGAATTTCTTAATGCCACACCCAGTCTAATATGGCCTTGGTGTCAAGGCAGTCACACTCTCCCCTCTTTTGGAATTCAGCTTTTTGACTGTTTGAACCAAGACTGTACTGAGGCCAGGAGCTGAATGTCCCTGGCAGGACCCAAACTGAGTGTCAGTGAGCAGGTTATTGCTGTGCAAGTGCTGCTTGTTAGCACTGTTATGACTTCTTACTTGACTTTACTGGTGATTGGGAGTAGACTGAAAGGTGGTAGTGGTGGAATTCCCGGTTTTATTATCATTCTCTGCTGATGTAGCTGAAACAGTATCTGGGATATTGCTTTTCTTCTGCTGCCTTCCTGTATTGTAGGGGAGAGAAGGGAAGTGGAATTTGACCAGGGATTCATTCCTTATTACTTTCTAGACACTGATTTTAAAGTATGCATATGTGGACTTTGAGCAAGACACATTGGGGCTCAGGTATGATCTATTTCCATTGAAACTCTGCTCCTTGCCCCCTCACCCTAATCAAGGTTGCATGACCTACAATATGCACAAGCATTGGATATGTTCCTGGCTCAACATCTTGCGTTTATGTTGTTCCAACTGGCTTGTAAATTTTTCATGCTTAAGTGCTTCCACTGGGAATTGCATTGGTCCTGTTGCTACCGCAAACAGTTGGTATCATATCCAAATCAAAGTTTATCATCAATCTTCAAAGTGATGTAGGTTTGCTCTGGTATTTGAGCTTCATTAATAAATTAGGCAATTACTTAACTATCTTCTCGTTGTTTACAGTTGACTATCTGAAAAATGTGACATTGAAACATGCAAGGTGACGCTAGATGACCAAAAACTTGGTGCAGGCGATGAATTTATGATCCAGTTAGCTATAGGCATGGCAGCCAGTAACAAAACAAAGAAAATTTGATATGTGTAACCAGCCTGATTTAGGGGAGCACCAAGAACTCGAGGGTAGTAAGGCTAGGGGAGATTAAAGATGTAACCTGCTCTGCCCACAATGTCATTGTGATTCGCACCTTAAGAATGACTGACTACTTTACTGAGGTACTGAATGACACCTGATACCTGTGAGACTGTGTGTTTGAGAAAGAATACAATTTTTCCCCTTATAACTTATGATGGGCATTTATGTTCTGAGGGATGGATGTAGATTTTAATGCTAAGTATCCAAAGGGAATTGGTTATGTAGTTGAAAAAGTAAGGTTGGCAGGGTTATAAAGAAAGAAAAGATATGTGATAGTAATTATAAACTCTGAAAGAACTTGGATACTCATAAAGGATGAAATGTTTTTTGAAAATATAATTGAATAATTTGACAATAGCTTTTGAATCTTAAAAATAATTTTCTTTGTCATTGAGGGGTCAGTTGGTTGGACTGCTGGTTTGCAGTGCTATGTAATGTCAACAGAGTGGATCAGTTTCCCACACTGGTTGAGTTTACCGTGCAGGACAGTTTGTCTCAGCCTCTGCCCTCTGCCGTGAGGCGGTCTTCCCCCTCTCTCCCTCTCCCTCCTCCCATCTCTCATTCCTCCCCCCACCTCTGTTTCTCTCTCTGGGAATAATTATTTTGTTGAAGTGTCTTGAACATTTGTTTTTGGCATCTCTTTCTGAACAGTGGACGTTTCTTGTGACTATTGAGAGAATACGTGTAGCGGGTTTTTTTTCAAAATTTCAAATGATTTGTATTGCTGTTACTTTCAGACTTGTAACTACTATTGTTCACTGTCAGAATATGCTTGTAAAATTCTAGTTTATTTGAGATATTGAGTAACAATGATCTTTTAGAAAAGAATCTTTCAAATCAGAAATTCCTATGATTTTATAAGCCACAGAAGTAAAGTGTTTGTTTGTATGTTCCATATGTAATCTAGACATTTGACTTGCTACCCATTATTACATAAATAGTGAATAGTCTTATTATAATATAAATCCTTCCATCCCCCGCCTTCGCTCGTTCAGTTGCCTTGCCACATGTGACAGCAGACCTCTGAGGCCCCTCTCAATTGTGTGTGGCTGCGTTGTTAAAGTTGACAAACTATTTGAATATGACAACATCACAGATTTTATCTTGGCCTTCTCGAGAGTCTACAGCAAGAATGACAAACAAGATAATGATCAGGGCAGGGACCTAGCCCGACTTTCTGTTCCCTCTTCAGTTCAGTGGCTCACAGACCAATCTAGTTAACATTACCTATCATAATTAAGCCTGCCAGTTACTAGGTGGTGCATTTACACATTTGAGGCAAATGAGATGCCAGGAACAGGAACTTGTTTCAGCAAGTTGTTCTTAACTGTTGCAAGAGTTGAATTAACTTGAATTTTTACATATCCCTCATTCACTAGGTTTTTCGTCTGGATATTTAATGAAATGAGGGTTTCGCATTGACTTGCATATTCTTTGTAAAATGAACTTATTTTCTTCAATGATTTGTTATGTGTCACACGCAAGGAATTAATCGTGTTTTTGATGTTTCCTGCAGCTCTATCCAGTTTACCCTTTCCTTATGGATGCAAAACTGGCTGTCCAATAGGAGACGGAGGGTGGTAGTAGATGGAAAGTATTCAGCCTGGAGCTCGGTGACCAGTGGTGTTCCGCAGGGATCTGTTCTGGGACCTCTGCTCTCTGTGATCTTCATAAATGACTTGGATGAGGAAGTGGAAGGGTGGGTTAGTAAGTTTGCCGATGACACGCAGGTTGGTGGAGTTGTGGACAGCGTGGAGGGCTGTTGTAGATTGCAACAGGACATTGACAGGATGCAGAGCTGGGCAAAGAAGTGGCAGATGGAATTCAACGTGGAAAAGTGCGAAGTGATTCATTTTGGAAGGTTGAATTTGAATGCAGAATACAAGGTTAATGACAGGATTCTCGGCAGTGTGGAGGGACAGAGGGATCTTGGGTTCCACGCCCATAGATCCCTCAGAGTTGCTACCCAAGTTGATAGGGTTGTAAAGAAGGCGTGTTTTGTGTTGGCTTTCATTGGCAGGGGAATTGAGTTTAAGATCTTTGAGGTTATGCCGCAGCTCTATAAAACTCTGATTAGACCACACTTGGAATATTGTGTTCAGTTCTGGTCACCTCATTATAAGAAAGCTGTGGAAGCTTTAGAGATGGTGCAGAGGAGATTTACCAGGATGCTGCCTGGACTGGAGGGCAGGTCTTATGAGGAAAGGTTGAGGGAGCTAGGGCTTTTTTCATTGGAGCAAAGAAGGATGAGCGGTGACAGGATAGAGGTGTACAAGATGATGAGAGGCATAGATAGAGTGGATAGTCAGAGACTTTTTCCCAGGGCAGAAATGACTATTACGAGGGGGCATAATTTTAAGGTGATTGGAGGAAGGTATAGGGGAGATGTCAGAGATAGATTCTTTACCCAGAGAGTGGTGGGCGTGTGGAATGCGCTGCCGGCAGTGGTAGTGGAGTCAGATACTTTAGAGACTTTTAAGCGACTCTTGGATAGGCACATGCAGGATAGTAAAATGTAGTGTATGCAGGAGGGATTGATCTTAGTAGGATAATAGGTCGGCACAACATCATGGCCCAAAGGGCCTGTACTGTGCTGTACTGTTCTATGTTCATCTTTGATCTTACCCCTTTCAATTCTCCAGTTTTCACTGTCTCCCCCTCCAGTTTAACCCGTTGTCCTTTATCATGTTAGAGTGAGATGAGAGGTAGGAACATAGAAGTACTGTCACCTTCAAGTCCTACACCATTGTAACTTGGACATGTCTCAGTTCCTTTATCATCACGGGGTCAATGTTCCAGCACTGCCCCAATACCGTTTAATATGGTCGATCCTCTGTACCATCTTCTCAAACAACAACTCAGGATGGCCAGTAAAGATGAAATTTACTGGCAAAATCCACAACCCCACAAATAAAAGGGGTGATGAGAAAATGACCATGAATAGCGAGTTATGACCAGACTGCTAATTGTTACTCAGATCAATGTGTGACTTGTCATTTAACCTCCAAGTTAATGCACATCACGGTCTCTGGTTTGGTGGTGTTACTTATCAAGCGGTCGAATGTGGGCGTCAGCACAGAACAAGATATTTGTTACAGTGCGGAAAGAGATTATTTAGCCTCTCAAGTCTGCACTGGCTCTCTCTGAGCCTCTCATTTAGTCTTATTTTCCTGCCTCGTTCCTATCACCATACGTATTTTTTCTTTTCAAATAACTGTCTAATCTCTTTTGTAGGTCTTGACTGAACCTGCCTCCAATACACACTCAGCAGTGCATTTCAGAGCCCAATCACCTGATACATGACAATATTTTTTCATCTATCATTTGTGCTTTTTTAACACTTTAAATCTGTTACATCTTGTTCTTGATTCTTGCAGTGAGAACTCTTTTTCTATCCATTTACCCTGTCTAGACTCCCCATCGTTGTGAATATTTCAACTGCATCTCCTCTGAGCCTTTGTTTCTCCAAGGACAATAGGCCCAGCTTCTCCAATCTGTTTTCATAACTAAAATTGCTAATAACTGGACTCTTTCTTGCAATCATCTTCTGTGCTGTATCCAATGCTTTCCTAAAGTGTGGCACCCAGAACTGACATAGTACTTCTGCTGAGAGGCCCAACTTTTATTTTACAGAAGTTAACATGATCTCCTTCTTCCTATATGCAATTCCCTTACTATTAAAGCCTAGGATATTGTTTGCTTTATTAACTGTTTTCATAATTTGCCCTGCCACTAATCCTAACCCATGTCCCTCTGTTTCTGCGGTCCTTTTAGACTTGCACCCTTTATTTTATGTCATCAGTGATCTTCCTGCCAAAATGCATCACCTCTCACTTCTCCATATTGAACATTATCTGCCTCCTATCCGTCTGTTCTGCCAACTTGTTCACAATATTTCCAACTTCTGTATCATCTGCAAAGTTGAAAATTGTATGCAAAGGTTTTGATCAATAATGTATATGGAAAATCAGGTATTCTAGCACTAGCCCAGGGAAACTATGACAAACCTTTCCCCAGCCTGAAAAATGTCCTTTAGCTGTTCCAGCATCTGCAGTTCTCTGACTGTTCTTTGACTGTTACTTGTCCCATAATTCTTTACAGATGCAAGGCCAAGGGGAAAGAAACTGAGAAGAGAAGTTTCCCTTTTCGGTTTAATCTTGAAATCTCGGTTCATCTTTTTCTATGTTTAAATCAATTTTATGTTGTTAAAGTGAAACAAACCGATTTTGCGTAATTTTTGTTCCGGGGGATCAAAAAACTCTGATGTTCATACTCTTACATTGCTCATTGTGGTCTTTAATACTTTTCTTTTTCCTCTAAGATTGTGTGTTGAATGGAAAGGTTGACTGAAGCATAAAACCACAAGCTAAAAGCATTTCGTTTATAGAAGTATTATGAAGTCCAAAATCTCCAATATCAAGTATTTTTTTAAACCAGTTTCTCAGACTGTGGAAATATGGCATCAACAGATGAATTATTGCTATTTTTTCAAAAAAAAAAGTTCCAAGGTTTTCAAAAGTAGTCTCAGTTAAGGAATAAAATAGTGATTTTTTTTTTTCAATTGCATGTTCACTTTGACTCTTCAAAGCTCTGCTCCTCTTTTAGAATGCATACTTGTATCACTGGAAAGCTAATGGCTGTATTTGCTGTTAAGTTGCTCAATCCCATAAAGTCAATGGGCAGTTCTAGGAAATGTACGGAAGCTAATTGTGAAGCTTTTTAAAACCGAAAATAGAAATGCAATTCAATTAGAAAAAATATTTTGTTCCATTAGTCTGCAAGTGGTTTTAAACTAGTATAATAGAATAGTTAATGTTATAGACACCTTCAAGCTATTCAAGCATATTTTATACTGGGATTATATTAGATATACCTTGCCAATAAAACTCATTCTCTTATTTTCGATTTTTGTCCTAGTTGTTGGATGAACTTCCCATGATCTACAGCTGCTGTATATTTGTCTACTGCTTGTAAGTACTTGAGTAGCTTTGGATTCTCATCAGAGTTCCTGACTAATAACTAATTGGAATATCTAATTCACGTCATGTTTACATCATTCAAATTCTTAAACATCCGAGCCTGTAGTAAAGAAATCTAGTTAATCCATAATCCCATCACCTAATCTTCTCTGTTCCCTTTTCTGTTCGATTAACTGCTTCTGTTCCCATTAAGAGTATGTTTTGGCACTGAAGTCAGAAAGGAATGCTCAGATTCTTATGTTGCACAGCTTCTCGGCTTAAGTTTTTTTTTCTTCTTCTTCATTTGTTATATATATTTGATAATGCTGTGAAATAATAAAAAAAAAGTCTGTCAGCATACCTGTCACCACAGGCTAGATTTTGGCTGCAATTAACCTATCAAAAGGGAAAGGAATACTTAGTGGCATTTATATATCACAAAACTCCCACTTTGACAGTTTGGTTATTATACTACAGTAGAAGTTTTTTTTAAAAATCTGAAACAAAAACAGAAATTACCGGAGAAAGTCAGCAGGTCTGGCAGCATCCATGGTAAGAAAGCAGAGTGAACATTTTGAGTCCAGTGATTTGGTTTGATTTTATTATTGTCACATGTACTGAGATACAGTGAAAAGTATTGTTTCACGTGCTATCCAGGCAAATCCTACCATTCATCAGTACATCAAGGTAATAGGGCAGAATATAGTGTTACAGCTACAGAGAAAGGTTTGATTCCGGCCTTGGGTGACTGTCTGTATGGAGCTTGCGCGGGTTTCCTCCGGGTACTCCAGATCTGTCCCACAATCCAAGGATGTGCAGGCTTGGTAGATTAGCCGTGTTAAACTGCCCATGGTGTCCGGCAATGGACAGGTTAGGTGGATTAGCCATGGGAAATGCAAGGTTGCCGGGATAGGGTTGGGGGTAGGTGTGGGTGGGATGCTCTTCAGAGAGTGGGTGTGGATTTGATGGGCTAAATGGCCTGCTTCCACCCTGTAGGGATTCAGTGATTCTAGGCCTGTTCAAAAGTCTGAGAACAGCGGGGAAGAAACTTCTTGAATCTGTGTTGTTTTGTGTTTTCAAACTTCTGTATCTTCTGCCCAATGAAAGAGGGTGGGAGAGATTATAACCAGGATAGGAGGGGTCTTTGATTATGTTTGCTGCCTTCTGGGGACAGCAGGAAGTATAGATGGAGTCAGTGGATGGACCGGGCTGTGTTCACAACTGTCTGTAATTTCTTGTGGTCTTGGGCTGAGCATTTGCAGTATCAAGCTGTGATGCATCCAGATAGGATGCTTTCTGTGGTGCATTTATAAAAATTAATGAGTCATTATGGACATGCAGAATTTCCTTACCCTCCCTGAAGGAGTAGGATTTGGTGAGTTTTTTAACTGTAGCATCGACATGGATAGACCAGGACAGATTGGTGATGTTTACTCCTAGGAACTTGAAGCTCTCAACCATCTCTGCCTCAGCACCATTGATACAGACAAAGGCATGTCCTCCACTCTGCTTCCTGAAGTTGATGACCACCTCCTTCATTTTGCTGACTTTGAGAGATTGTCTTTACACCATGCCACTGAGCTCTCTGTCTCTTTCTTGTACTATGTCTCGTTGTTTAAGATTCGACCCACTACGGTGGTGTCATCAGCAAACCTGTTGATGGAGTTGGAGCGGAATTTAGCCACAGTCATGAGTGTATAATGAGTATAGTAAGGGCGGAGTACACATTCTTGTGGGATGCTGGTGTTGAGGATTGTCGTGGAGGAGGCTTTGTTGCCCATCCTTACTGATTACGGGCTGTGGGTCAGGAGGTCAAGGATCCAGTTGCAGTAATGGATGCAGAGTCCTAGGTCTCAGTTTGGAGATGAGTTTTGTTGGAATTATGGTGTTGAAGACAGAGCTAAAGTCAATAATTAGAGGTCTGACATAGGTACCCTTGTTATCCTCATAACCCAGGGATGAGTGTAGGGTCACGGAGATGGCATCAGCCATAGGCCTTTAGCAATAGTAGGCACATTAATGTGGATCAAGGCAATCTAGGAGGCTGCAGTTGATGTATGCTATAACTAACCTCTTGAAGCACTTTGTAATGATTGATGTCAGAGCTCATCAGGGAGAGATGCGTTGTTACCAGAGATTGTACTCAACTTTACTTTGTAGCCCATTCTTCAGTGACCCTTCTTCAGAACGTTTGACCCTCTTGGAGGCTTTAATTTCTGTGTCTCATTGTTAGATTGCTCCGGCAACCTCGTTGACTGAGACCAACTCTAGTTAAAGCAAAAGATGCCGTAACTCTTAACCAACTGAGAAACAAATCCAGAGTTGAGATTGTAGTTTGTTCGCCAGTCACATTGTGGTCGTTTTTTTTTAATACAAACTAAATAGCTGTAGAAGAGGAGCACTACAGCACCATTTACTGGGGTAGCCTCTATATACCTCATGACGAGCAGTCATTGTTCACATTAAAATGTTCACAACTTTTATCAGTGCTTTATAATGATTAAACCTCTTAAATATTGATGTTTGAGTTGCTACATGGACTAAGAGACAAAACAATCTGTGGCAACAGATGTACACCATTTGCAATTCTTTATATCTAATGAGTCAGTTTCACTCGGAGTTAACCATTTGGCAAAGATCAGGAGTACTGTACCAATGAGCTGCTCAGCCTGTTGAGGCCCCCCGACACCTTTTGGCTATTTGAACTGATGACCTTGTTGTTATTTGGCTGTTCATTCTTCCAGTGGTCATGAGATCTACTTTGTTCAGTGAAAATGATAGGAAGTCTTAAGAGTCATAATGAGAATTCTGAGATAACACAGTGCGGAGCTGGAGGAACACAGCAGGCCAGGCAGCATCAGATCCCAACCGGGGAAACCAGTTTTTATATTGGTTTTGAACAGTGAGTTGAAATTAAGAATTGAACTTTGAATGCACCTTCCTTACTGGTCTAAGGACACTGGATGATTGGCACTGATTAGTTGCAATGTAGCTGGTTGGCAGCTGATTGGATGTTGCATTGGTAAATCGAGGGAGGACTAATGCTAACCAGTCAATGACAGAAACAAAAGAGAGAGAACTGATTCTGACTGGGTTTGACAGGTGATAGTGCGATGCCTAGAGACTGCTTCTTCTGTTTTTGCTCGCTCTCGCTCTGTCTAGTTTCTGTCCAGTAATTGAATTGTTGAATGTTCCAAGGAAAGAATCCCAGTCTGTAAGTAAGAAATAAATAAATATTTCTAAAAGTCTGCTGAAACTGTTTGCAGTAACCGGCGACTTCAGAGATTAAGCAAGATATACAACTCCACTTGTATGTGAGCAATCCTTTGCCCACTGATTTCAGATGCCTGATATTCTGTGTAAATTGATTGTGATTAGCCAGCGTATCTAAAACTTGCGTGCCTCTGTTAGTGCATCACTCTGATGCTACACAGGCAGAGTTTTCAGCAATTCTTTATGAAGTGGAATTGCTCCCTATATCTTCTTTAAATGTACTCTTCAAAATCCATTATTTGGACCAAGCTCAGCATTTCTAATATCTCTCTTAGCTCAAGATTAAAAAATATTTTTCTATATTGTCAGTGGAGGTTCTTTTTAATTTACTGTTCGTAACGCAGTGTTTTAAACTTGTGTCAGATTAGGGAGGAGCAATAACTACTTGCAAGAGGATCAGCTTTAAATTTGAAAATACTGGGGATTCTGCTGTAATGCAGTAGTTGCGTTATCGTAACAGTGCAATATCGTGTTATAGAAAATCACGCTGTAGAAATAAGGGAGTCTGGGAAAAGTGGGGTTAGGGGCAGACGACCAAAAACGATCACTCAAAATCGCTCAAAAATTACTCAAAGGCCTAACACAAAGGACAGCACAGTTTGAATAAATGTTTAATTCATATCTAATAATGAAATAAAGGTAAATTTTACACCCACCTTGAAAAAATGTCAAGATGACTTGATGGCAGTGGAGGGTTTGAGGTTGCTCTGTTGTTAGTGCAGGGGCTGAGGGTTGTCATGCTCACCATCACCCTCAGGTACAATTGTGATTGCAGGGTTAGTGCGAAAAATAGTTAATCCTGAAGTGGAAGGCTGTGGTTCATTGTCCTGTTTCTTGGGGGTAGGCTTAAAAATGTTTTTGCTGCTTTGCCCTTTTTCTTCTTTCATGAAGAAGCTGTTCATAGGGTGCTAAATAAGATCTTATTCCACAAACTGCTACCCTGCTGCATTCTGCATTGTAATTGTTATCCTTTAAGAGCCGTACCTGCATCTCAATTTCCCTCAGGATGGAGGACAAAACAGAAGTGGAAAGTTCTGATGGTGCTGCATCCTGGACTTTACCTTCATCCCCAGCTTCCACTTCCTCCGTGACAAGTTGTTTTAGATCAGCTTTGCAAGATCAACACAATGTTCTTTGATTTTTGGCAGCTCCTCTGACTGATCAAAGGTTGTAAAATCTTAAAGAAGCTGGGAGAAGCTTCTGCCATACTGCACGCAAGCAGTCCTTACTGACATCACCTCAGGCCTCCATGATCATGTCAATTGCATTCATGATGTTAAAGCTCTTCCAAAGTTGGAGAACACTGTCCTTATCTCCCTCAGTGGCTGCAATCAGCCTCTTAAATGTGCACCTTAAATAATAAGCTTTAAAAGCTGCTATTGCCCCCTGGTCCATGAGTGGAAGGAGAGAGGTTATGTTTGGGAGTAGAAATAACACTTTGATGTTTTCAGAAAGCTCACCAATGATGGGAGGAGTGCTTGATGCATTATCCAGGATGAGGAGAATATTAAAATGCAATTTTTTTTCTGCAATACTTTCTAAAAACATGTTCCAAAACAACAACAATAAGGTCACTGATGGAATCGTGTTTTAGAAATAGCGTTCCCCTATACGGCAGTCGTGTAATAGCCAATTCGCGTTGCTGGAACACGCATTATAACAGAACCCCTGTACAATTTTCCCTCATCCACACAAGCATACATCAGGAAGTGCAATAGATAGAGAAATTACTTTTAAAAAGGAGTCACTTAATGGGTTACCTGAAGTTATAGCTGTCACAGACAAGAATTAAATTGACTTTTTATTATCCTCTCTAGTCTTAAATAGAACTGTAAAAAAAAAAGCTCATTTCCTGTTTTGAAAGCAGGCAGTGGTGTGTTTTCCCCAAATCCTGCTTGTGAAGACCAAGTTAAAACGACCTGCAGCAAACTGTTTAGGCTGAAAACAAAGTAGGGCTTGTTATTGCATTCAAAACCTAGGAGTAGTAGCCTGTGACATATTTACACACCAATGCATCCAAAGAAGGAAGAAAAAGGAAACGAGTTACCAATTGGTTTAAATCAAAGATATTAGAGTCCAGCAAGTCAGCGCTCAGTTGAGGTTCTTCAATTGGCAGCGCACAGAGGTCTCTTTTCTAGAAGTCCAGATGCAATAGTTATAAGCAACACATACACAGAGCTGCTCAGATATTCTGTGCATGTGATCAGTGGATTTTCAGAAGTCACTGCTGGTATGAGCCTTGGAGGCCTGCACAGTAGGTAGGGAAATTAGGGGGGAACTTTCTGCTTTCTTTCAAGAAGTCAGTTAGTTGAGGGATTGAGACTGAGACTGGAAGCAGGTGTTTAGCAAAGCTTGGAGCTTCTTACTCTTCTGGTGTTACAAACATACTGATGAGGAAAAATTCAGAGTTGTATAATTAAAGGTGAACCAAACCAATCAACTTCAGCAACGTTGCTAGAGCTTAGTATTGAGACACTCAGCTAATGAAATGGGTCTGAAGTCTCCTCAGCAAAAACCATTGTGTACTATAGCAGATAACTGTGGAATCATTGGCTTTAAGTCAAGTCATAATGAGTTCAGTGGTCTCCTTTGTTCAGAACTGGCTGAGGCAGTCATTTTGTCACCTAGTCCTTTGTGTTGATTTGGGAGGAATGTTCATACCATGCAAGGACCCTAATAATTGCTGGGAATTTCTGGAAGTCATCAATTTGATAATTTTGTGTTTGATTAACAGCCGTTTAAATGAGCTCATTTTAAAATAAAAACAAGATAATATAGTTCTTTAAAGTAAAAAAATTAGATTGGTTGGTTGGTTGGTTGCTTCCTGCCTTCTAGGAATAAAATCGTATTAGTTCAAGATTTAGCAAAAAGGTTAATTCTTACGTGATATAAGTTTTACAATATTGTGCAAGTTGTAATATTGTGAATCTGCAATTTTAAAATAGAAGCAGATAAGTGATTTCAGTTAATGTAGGTAAACGTTCTAAGGCCAGAAAACTGATTAGAACAGAGAATTCAATACATACTCGTCAAGAAGGCAGAGAATTCAATCAAGTGCCTAGCTGGACACCTGTGGTATGAATGGATGAAATATTGTTACAGATGAATTTAAGGGACCATGAGTTTTGCTTTTGATTTAGGTTCAGGTTCCAAAGCAAGAACAGTGTACTTCTGGCAGGAGGCTCTAACCTTTAGTTCAAGAGGAGTAGAAGGATTCGAAACGGTTTTAGTTAGCAAAATCTCCAAATATTAGAGTTTATTAGAAATTTTCAAGTTGTCAGACTGAACAGATTTAGACTAGCAGTTCCCGAAGGAAAACTGGACAAAGTTAGTTAAGAAAGACATTAAAAAGTTGAGATTGGAGTGATATTTCTCTAGGATTTGAACATCGGTAACAGGTATTATTGGAAAACAGGCTGAAATTTAATTTTGCTATTTTATGTGAAGACCTTTTCTAAGTTGTCATATATATGTGTGTTTCTGTTGTGAGATAAACTTACATTCTTTTCTGAAAAAACATTTGCAATTTCCATAGTTTATTATCAAGTGATTAACCACCAGGGTGACCAACTGCAACTTCCAGTTTTAATTTGGAATCTGATTTGTCCAGCATTAACAGCAGCTGGGACCATAACATTTAGTTTATCCTTTGGTTTCAGTTCCCTCTGTGGCCTTACCCTGGTCTAATCTAAAATTTCCTCCAATCTTGCAACCCTCCCAGAACACTCTTCTAATCTATTTCTGGTCTGTTAAAGATTCCCCATTTTTATACACTTCATTGTTGGCATTCGTGTCTCAAGCTGTGCCCTAAACTCTGACATTCCGTTCATAAAACTTTCCATCCGTCTAACTCTTGCTCCTCTTTTGAGGCCATCCTTAAATCATACCTCTTTAACCAAGTCTTTGGTTATCCATCCTTGAATCTCCTTATGCTGCTTCATGTCAGATTTTGTTGTTTAGTGTCTGTGAAGCATCTTGGGATCTTTTTTATTCCTTTAAAATGATCATAAATATAAGTTGTTGTTGTAGATCTGAGACAAATGCATACTTCTTAGAAGTCCAGACTCTGGTGTGTTTTGCAGTCATGCAAACTGTATATTGAAAGGGTGTTTACAGTATATGCGTTAGTGAGGGAATCATTGATACATTAACAAAACTGAGAATTGACTACATAGCTGGTAGCAGCCAATGGGGGAGATGTTTTTGATTTAGAATACTGCAGTTATTGAATTCCTTAATTGAGGTAAAATAAAGATCATAAGAGCAGAAGTAGGCTATTCAGCCCTTTGAGTTTGGACTGGCATTAGATGTAGAAAATAATGAGGGGCTTGAATAGAGTGGACAGAGAAGACTTGCTGCCCCCAGCAGTGAGGTCACTTACCGGAGAGAACAGACTTAAGGGAATTAGTTAAAGGACGAGGTAGTCAAGAAAGTGTACAGCCACTTGCCTTCATTGGTCAGGGTGTCGAATTTGAAAGTTGGCAAGTTATTTTACAGCTCTGCAGAACTTTAGTTCGGCCACATTTGGAATATTGCATGCAGTTTTAGTCACCACACTGTCAGAAGAACGTGGATACTTTGGAGAAGGTACAGAGAAGGTTTACTAGGATGTTGCCTGCTCTGGGGGGGTTTTAATTGTGAGGATGTTGAATAAAGTCAGGTTGTTTTCACTGGAAAGACAGAGGTTAAGGGGGCGACCTGATAGATGTCTACAAAGTTGAGAGGCGTAGATGGGATGGATAGGCGAGCTTGTTCCCAGGGTGGAAAGATCAACTCAAGTTGGCACAGGGTCAAGTTGAAAGGGGGCAAGTTTTAGGGGAGAAGTGCAAGGAAATTATTTCACATAGAGGATGGGTGGTGCTTGGAACGACTGCCAGTGAAGGTGGTGGAAACAGGCACATTAATAATATTTAAGGCATATCTTGATAGACACATGAACGGGAGGCAAACAGAGGGATAGAAACTGCTCATGGGCAATAAGTAGCGGGGCTATGTAGGGATTAGGAATCAGCGCAGGCTTGGAGGGCCAAAGAGGACAGAGGTCCTGAAGTGCTGTAACCTGCAAGTTTACAGACCAGATGTTGGTAAAATGAGGTTCAAACGAACATCTAGTTTATTCAACCAGAGCAAACACAAGTGGGCTGAATGGCCTTTTTGTGCTGAATTAGTTGTATCACTCTGTGCTGTGTAGCTCCATGATGTGTAAGTTAAGTCAGACGGATGATCATCAATCTGGGCAGTTGTGAGGGGCCAAAAAATAATCCTTATTGCACCCAGCACGTGTGAAGCAAACTCCAGAGGTTCGGTGGCCACCCCCTATTCCTGTTTCTTTTTACATGAGCTGCTGGGGTAGAAACAGGTATCTTTTCTAAGGGTGCTGAACCCAATTGTAACACAAGAATAAAAATTAGATACTGCTGATGTTGGAAATCTGAAACAGAGAATGCTGGAGAAACTCAACAGGTTTGGCAGTATCTGTGGAGAAAGAAACAGTTTACGTTTCAAAGTCTGGTATGACTTCTTCAGAACACTGTTATGACCTCTACTAAAGTAGATCATAATGTTAACCCAAGTTATAGTACTTTGTTTTCCAACTTCGGCTTAGATCAGCTAACTCAATACAGGCTGAGAATTGAAATTCTACAGTCTGTATAATTTTGTACCCATTGCAGAAACCTTCTGGTTGAACATATAATATTTTGCTGCTTTTCTAGGCCTTACATCCAGTATGAGAATTACTTTATGCCACTCGGTAGAATTGAGAGATTCATTTGCTTGGTCTTTTTATTCTGTTTTGATTTTGTAAAGAAACCATTGATACTTGAAATATAAATGAATCTGGATTTAAATAATTCAACCAAAGATGTAGGAGTATTTCTGGAGGCAGCCTTCCAGGCTGACCCATAACGCAAATGTGGGTTAATGAATGCCCTATCGGGTAACAGACGGTCAGTAGAGTAAACGCAAGTAGCAGGTAGTCCCTGGGTCTCTGTTTTTAAGAAGAGCTCAGAGTAACTACAAGTCCTGAAAAAAATTGGAGAGCACTTACGTCCTAGATCAAAACTGAATCTAATCCAACAACTTAAATTTTTCAGCCATTTGGCCTCGTGTATTTCAAAACCTTAAGATGAGGAATTCCACCCCCCACCACCAAGGGAAATGAATTTCTGTATCATTGCAGAGATCTGCAATGCTGTGTCATTAAGAATATTCAGGACTGGGATGGACAGATTTTTAATCAATAAGGGAATTGAAGGTTGTGGAGATAAGGCAGGAAAGTGGAGTTAAGGATCATCGAATCATTCATGATCTCCTTGAATGACAGAGCAGACATGATGGGCTGAACAGCCTAATTCTGTTCCAACATTTATGGTCTTATAATGAAATTGGATTTTTACTTACTTTCTAACCAACCTGTTCAGAACTTTTATTGTACACCTCTGAAACAGGTGGGACTTGAACCTGGGCACCCTGGCCCAGAGACTGAGGACACTACCACTATGCTACAAGAACACTCAAAAATTGTCTGAATCTTAGAGAGCTTCTTGCCATGGAAATCTTTAGTGAAATGCTTAACTTCCAGCTTACATATCAAAAAGAAAAGTATTTTTCTTACTGCTGATGGATGGCTCATTTAAAAATCATCAGACAATTCTTAGTTGTTGCTGCTTTACTCAATAATTAATAAAACTTTGCAAATGCTTGCATGCTGTTCTCCTTTCAAGGTAAAAGTGCTCACCGTTTCAGTTTGGAAGTGTTTCTGGCCTTTTGCTGTTTATACGATGTCATTTGCTGTAATTAAAAGTTGTTTTTTTGCTGTAACATCTGAAAATGATAAAGTGTCAGGAGTGTTTTCATTTAAGTTCAGTAATTTGCAGCCAAGTCATAATGAGGCCCAATGCAAAACACAGAGAGTCAGTAGGAGTCTTTGTGTAACATCACGGTAGATGACAACCCGACCCAATGAAGTTGCATTTTCTACAGTGGTCTCAGAGCACTTAAGCTACCCCAGTTTACTTAGGAGATAGAGCATCAGGTAATCAGGCAAAGAAAGCCAAGTACTTAGCTGGCCAACTTCTTTAAGAACTATGTATGCACCATATTCTCTTGTGCAAGAGCCATGGGTTGAAAGAGAAAATGATCAAGCTCCATCCCCCTTCCTGATTCCTAGATCCAACATACCTTTAGGTTAGGAAAGGATCCAGCTCGACAGACATTACCCACTACTGTAGCTTTACAAAGCCTTTATTTAAGCGCATTCAATAAGACTTGGATGCTTGGGTCAGATATCAAGCAGCTGCTCCATGATGGTTTTGAACTTGTTAGTTGCATCTCATTGGCCAGATAATTGAAGAGAGAAGTAGTGAAGGCCAAAAGATGTCAGATGTAAAGTAATTTTTGGTCCTAGATGTATACACAGAAGTTGGCAATTTTAAATTGATCCTGAACAGCATATCTTTGAAAATTCAGAATTCATGATTTCCCAAATATGTGTACAGCTCTTTTGTCAGGAATGGGCTTATGTCCTTTTAGGTCTCATGAGTCTAATATTCTGTTATTTTGTTCAGGTACGAATGCTTCAAACACAAGAACACACGCAACTACCTTCTAGCTTTTATACTGGTACTATTCAGTGGGCTAGTGACCATAGTAAGTTTATATTCCTACTATTTTTAAAATTACTATCTCTGCAGGATATTCACTTTTATATTGCATGATATCTGTTTAAAAAGAAAGATGAGTTTATGTTTGGGACCATTGTCTTTGAGTCATTGGTGACATTGCATCAATGAAATAATTTTGCCCAATCTTTAATTCCAATATCTTATTATTTATAATGGGAGACTGAATCATGCTAGATAACATTATGAACAAATGTTTTAGCATTGAGAAGCCAGCAGCTGCACTATATTTGTTTTTTTTTTGAAGTTGATGTAAGGGTGCTTTGAGTTTGGTAATTGAATGAAAGAAAGACAAACTTGCATTTCTTCAGTGCCTTTCACAACCTTAGGACATCCCAAAGTGCATCGCAGCCAATAAGGATTTTAAGTGTATTCATCATAATGTAGGAAATGTGGCAGACACTTGCATAGTGCAAGCTGCTACAAATTGCAGTAGGTTAAGTAACTAGCTAATCTGTTTTATTGGTATTAGATAACTATTAACCTGGACATTGCGAGGACTCCCCTGACGCCTTAAGTAGTGCTGGAGGATCTCTCTCATTTGCCTGAGAAGCTGATGGGACTTGGTTTAATAGCCCATCCAAAAGGTGGCACCTCCAACAGTGTAGCATTGAAAAGTGTCAACCTATATTTTGAGGTGGTCTCGAGTAGGCCTTTTAGTTAACAAGTTTCTGACTCCCAAGCCAAAAGTGCTACCCATGGAGCTGCACTTGACCTTTTAAGGATTCTTCTTGGAGTATGGCTCTTTGTTGAGAATATTCCTTCCAAATGCATTGCAGGAGTCCACATTTACTGCGATTTGAGCATTTGAAGGTAGCGGCAACCCAGGCAATTTGCTACTGATTATATCTTCTGTCCAGAGTGGTGATTGGAAACTTGGTGACATGGGTGGGGATTGCACCTGTATTCCCTGTTGTGCAGGGACTTCAATGTGTTGTCCTAATGCTGTGCTTAGCAACTTGATTCACCTTTTGCAGCTGGTACGATATTTATGAAAATCAAAAGTAAAGTAGCAAAGTGATGAGAAGAAACTTAAACAACCCTGCAGTTTTTCAAGTGAATTGCATTCAGACAAGGCAAATAGGTTTGCACTTGTATATATTGGAGCTACTGGAATTCTGTCTGGGATCTGGAGAAAGTCTTGTACTAATAACTACTCCAGTTGACTCGATATTGATCCTTGAGCGTTCCCTGACTGAAGAGCAATTGGGAATATTTAGTGATCCATTGGTTATTATTAAAGGCTTTCTCATTTGTTCTGTGTTCCAGTTATGCTGTTCTTGTTTTGAACAGGTGTATCTCCAGTGGAAGGAACCAGTGTTTCACCAGGTTAGTAATACTAAAAATTACCTTCTGGAAGCAATCTTCTCGATTGGAATGTGAAGAATGATACAGTGATTACTTTGAATTCAATAGTTTTTAAATTCCTAGTGAATAATAAGGTGGTCCTTTCTCTTAATATCTAAAGACAGCAAAAATAATAGAGTTCTTTTGGCCCATCTTATTTGTAAATACTCAGGTTGTTGGGGTAACATTTTAGCATGGATAGAAGATAGTTGGCTAACAGGAAATGGGTATGTAAGAGGAGTGAGGAGCCTTCCTCTCCGTGGTAAGCTGAAACAAGTTGTGTGCCACAGGGATATTAACTGGGATTTCAACTGTTTACAATTAACACAAATGTCTCGGGTGAATGGATAGAACGTATAGTTCCTAAATTTGCCAATAACATAAACTGAGGTAGGAAAGTAATTTGCACAGAGGACATGAGTCTACAGAAACTCTTGCTTGGTTAATAGGGTACAGGGAAATGTGAAGTTGTATGTTTTGGCAGGAAGAATAAAAATGAAACGTATTACTTAAAAGGCCAGAGTTTACATAGCTCTGAATGCAGAGGGATCCGTCAGAGGTCTGGAAATCAGTACATACATCACAAAAGGTTACTATACAGATAAAGGAAATAATGAGGAAATCTAGTAATTTGTAACATTCTATTGAGAGAAGAATTAAATGCAAAAGTAGGAAGGCTTTGCTTCCCTTGTATATGGCAGCAATGAAACCACATTTTACTGGTATTGGTTTCCATACTAAAGAGATACAAATCCATTAGAAGCAATTCAGCAATGATTTACCAATCTAATACCTGGAATGGGTAGGTTGTGTTGTGAGGAAAGGCTAGGCAGGATCTTGTATTTGCTGGAATTTAGAGTAGGAAGTGCCTTGATTGAAACACTCAAAATTCCGAGAGGTCTTGACAGGGTGGATATGGAGAAATTGCTTCCTCTTGTGGAAGAATCTAGAACTAGGCATTACTGTTTAAAAATGAGGGGTCAGCCATTTAAAACAGAGTTGAGGCAAACAGTTTTTCTCGAGTGGGTTGTAAATCGTTGGAACTCTTCCACAAAATATATTGGAATCAAAGTGCTTGAATATTTCTGAGGCAGAGATGGATAGATTCTTGTTGAGCAAGGGAATGAAAAGTTAATGGGTAGGGAGGAACGTGGATTTGAGGTTACAGTCAGGTCAATTATAATCTTATTAAATGGCGGTGTTAGCTTGAGACCACAATGGTCTACCTCTTGCCCCTTGTACGTATGTGATTTAACCTGCTACCTAGATACAGGTTGGTTTGCATAAAAATTGATTCTTGAGTAGATTTGTAGCTCGGATTGTGGATACATTGATGGGTTTGCTCACCGAGCTGGTTTGTTAGTACGCAGACTTTTCATTACCCTGCTGGGTAACATCATCGGTGCAGCCTCCGATGAAGTGCTGTTGTGTTTTCCCACCTGGTATTTAAACTCTGAGGTCCATTGGAATTGGTTACCTCATTTCCATTTTTACTTCACAGTGGTGTATTATATAGTGTCTAATTCTGTGTTTATTGATGGCCTTCTTGGTGGAGAACCAAGCCTCTAGAAATTCCCGTGCTTGTCTCTGTTTGGCCTGTCCTAGGATCCTGATGTTGCCCCAATCGAACAAGTGGTTCTCCTTATCCACGTAAATGGAGATGAGTGAGTACTGGTCGTGTCTTTTTGTTGCTAGTTGGTGTTCATATATTCTTGTGGCCGGTTTCCTTCCTGTCTGTCCAAAGTAATGTGTCCATTACAGTACTCACTGACCAGTACTTGTTTCCTAACCATATATAGTGAGTTATCCTCCAATGATTTGCAGTTCTTTTGTATGAAGTGTGTAGGCAACTTGGACCTGGCAAAAATCAGCACCTTCAGGACTGGATGCAAAGTAATTTCGTTTAGGGAAGCCCATGTTGTTAAATCACTAAGGAATTTGCTGTGGCGCCTGCATCTCAAAATGCAGCATTGAGTAGTGAGGCCAGTTACATGGGAAAATTTCTGCAGATTACTTAAGATAACTTGAGTTCTGTCATGTCCATGTGGCTGATTTTTTTATTTTACTGGGAGTGTAATTTTAAATACATAGTTTTGTGAACCTGAAAGCCACATTGTTTCACCATTAGGCAATTAACTTTGCTTCTTGTGATATTAAACTCCTTATTTTGCCTGCCACAAAACCACAGACTGGGTGTAGTACAAAATTAACTTTACTGTCGCTGCAGGCAAGTACTTGAGTGTGGGAACTAGGTAATTATTCTAAATGATATGCAACACTTTTCAACTGGCTGAAAGGAAATGCAAGTCTGGGTGGAGTACCAGTTATGTAGTTTGCACTTGGAAAGGTTAGACTAAATCATTGAAATGTATAAAATCGTTAAAGGACACGACAGGCTAGCTGGTGAAAGGCTGTTTCCCTCATGGACAGTTTAGAGCAGTAGATCATTGATTTAGAATAAGGGAACAGCTGTTTAGAACAGAGATGAGACATTTCTCTACTCATTGTTGAGAATTTTTGTATTTCTCCTTCCCTGTGATCTGTGAGTGTTTATTTGTTGAGTATATTCAAGATTGGGATTAGGTGGACAAGTAGATTTGAATCTGTGCCATGATCTTATTACATGGAGGAGCAGCCCTCTGCTCTTATTTCTGTTGTTATTGGAATCCATTCTACTCCGTGTGTAGCCAGGTTTCTTTGCTGAAGAATCTGTAAAATAGCACCAAATTAGTACCAAAGGGGAAGTAATACAGTTGGCTGTCAACTTTCACCTTGGGGACCTGGATTCCAGTAGTTACTGGCAAGTTGAAAGCTGTCTCTGTCTGCTAACTGTATGTGAAATGGATGACAACAGCCTGTGATGGGCACAAGCCTACAATACCATTCCTCAATTGGACAAACTGGGTGTTGTAATGACCAAGATTGGAGGAGTATGCTGTCACTCTAGTCGCATTTTTCCAAAGGTTGTAATATTAAAATAAAAGTTTACTTTTCCTGTTACCAAAATGACCAATCAAATATCTTAACTATATCAGGTTTTAACAATTCAATTCATCGACCAAGTTCCTTCAGGAATCTAGTCATTGATCTGTCATCAAAATAAAACTTGCTCAATAAAGATGCAATAATTGTTCAACATACACAGTTAGTAACACAAAAGTGTAAGTGCTCAATCAGAGATCCCCAAAACACAATGCCCACGCACTCATTCTTTGGAAGAGGAAAAAATAAATTCTGTTGAGATTGGCCTTCTTTTTTTTAGAAAACACTTTGCTGAGTGGTTTATTCTTGAAGGCAAAAAGATGTAGGTTGTTCTGGAGTCTGTTGCTCTGATATCCTGACATGTATGATCAGGTCCCTGTTCAAGCATAATTAGACTGTGTATTTCTTACGAAACTTTCTATCTTGAGAAATTCTTTCAGTCACTGTTTCAAAGGAACAAATACGTTTCACCCTGACCTCCACAAGAAATTAAAGTCTGTTCTTGGTAAGCGGACCTCCAGCTGGGCTTGTTCTTGGACTTTTCAGCAACTGAACCAGATATTAACTTTCATCTATTAAGATGGTAACATTCCTGGTAGTTTGTTTTTCTTATTGTATAAACCAGCCCACCTTCACACTGTCAGTTGGTGCATTAATTTCTAATGTCACCTATGTAATATGTATCAATGTACTTCTCTGCTGCCAATTTTTTTTTCTGTTGAATCATTAGAAAGCCTACAGTGTGGAATCGGACTATACAGCCCACCGAGTCCATGCTGACCCCCCAGAAAGCAATCCACCTAGACCTATCTTCCTACCCTATCCCTGTAACCCTGCATTTCCCATGGCTAATTCACCTAGCCTGCACATCCCTGGACACCATGGGGCAATTTAGCATGGCCAATACACCCAACCAGCACATCTTTGGACTGTGGTAAGAAACCTGAGCACCCGGAGGAAACCCACGCAGACACAGGGAGAATGTCCAAGCTTCATGCAGACGGTCACCTGAAGCTGGAATCAAACCTTGGGTCCCTAGCACTTTGAGGTAGCAGTGCTAACCACTGAGCCATCGTGCTGTCCACAGGACTGTCATCAGCTGAAATGCAAAATGTTCAAAAATTAATTTCAATATAATTGTTACTCCATTAAAAAAATGACACTTGATACCGAAGTAGCGAAGCCTCAGGAGTTTTCCAAGAATGCCACTTGTCCTACTATCCTTTAGGAGGGTCACCTGCAGTCTTTACTCATCTGATTGACATCTGACTCCAGGCCCACAGTAATGTGGTTGACTGTTAACTCTCCGCCAAAATGGCTGAGCAAAACATTTCAACTCCAGGGCAATTGGGAATATCCAGAAAATGTGGGCCTTGGACAACAATGACCAACAATGAACTCATGGGGAAAGAAAATCATTATCCTTGCCATTGCTCTCCTATTTCTCTTTCTAGGATGATACACCACAACTGGTGACTATTCAGTCCATTTTGCCTATGCTGTCTCTTTAGCAGAGACTTTTTTTTGTTTCTCTTCACCACTCAGGCCCTATAGCTGTTTTCTCTCTCTTAATAATACGCTGTCACTGATGCTGTTAACAGGTATTATTTTGTTCCTCTGTGCTCCAAGTATTCCACGTATTCTTTCTCAAAGTTTCTCACCTCACACTATCCTCCATTCATTGTGCAATTTTCAGACTTTTAAGCCAATACATTATTACAAAATGAACAAATGAAAAAATACAGCACAGGAACAGGCCCTTCGGTCGTCCAAGCCTGTGCCAACCGTCATGCCCTAATTAACCTTAAAACAAACTGGCCATTTTTAGATCCGTATCCCTCTATTCCTTCCCTATTCATGTACCCATCTAGGTGCTTCTTAAATGTCTTCAATGTGCCCGCTTCCACCACCTCTCTTCTGATAGTGCATTCCAGGCTGCTACCAATCTCTGCATGAAAAACTTCCCTCTCACATCTCCCTAAATTTTCCTCCTCTCACCTTGAACCTATGCCTCCTTGTAACTGAAGCTTCAACCCTAGGGAAAAGCCTCTGAATATCCACCCTATCTATGCCTGTCATAATTTTGTAGACCTCTATCAGGTCTCCTGTCAGCTGCCGTCTTTCCAATGAAATCAATCCTAGTCTTTATAATCTTTCCTCGTAGTCAATGCCTTTGAGACCAGGCAACATCCTGGTGAACCTTCTCTGTACTCTCTCCAAAGCTTCCACGTCCTTCTAGTAGTGTGGTGACCAAAACTGCACACAATACTCCAAATGCAGCCTTATAAGGATTTTATATAGCTGCAACATGTTTTGCCAATTGTTGTACTTCACGCCCTGGGCGATGAAGGCAAGCATGCCACATGCCTTAATCACCTTGGCTACCTGTGGTGCCACTTTCAGGGAACTGTGAACCTACATGCCCAGATCTGTCTGAATGTTAGTGTTCCTAAGGGTTCTGCCATTTATATTATAATTCACGCCTAAATTTAATCCTCCAAAATGTATGACCTCGCACTTGTCTAGATTAAACTCCAACTGCCATTTCTCTGCCCAAATTGCCAATCTGTCTATATCCTGTTGTATACTTTCACAATCGTTAGCACTATCAGCAACTCCACCAACCTTTGTGTCATCAGCAAACTTGCTTATCAGACCACTCACATTTTCCTCCAGATCATTTATATGTACTACAAACAACAAAGAACTTAAGACTGGCTGCTGTGGAACACCACCAGTTACCGGTCTCCATTCTGAAAAACCTCCTCCCACCACTATCCTCTGACTTCTAGGACCAAGCCAGTTTTCTATCCATCTAGCCAGGCCACCCTGAATCCCTTGTGATTTTGGTTTTTGTACCAATCTGCCATCTGGGACTTTATCAAGTGCCTTACTAAAGTCCATATAAACTACATCCACAGCCCCACCTTCATCAATTGTCCTCGTTACCTCTTCAAAAATTCAATCAGGTCGGTGAGACATGACCTTCCCCAGACAAAACCATGCTGCCTGTCGCTAACTAGTCCATTTTCCTCCAAATCTGTTTACATCTTGTCCCTCATTATCTTCTCCAAGAGCTTCCCTGCCACAGATGTCAAGCTCACCGGCTACAGTTTCCTGGATTATCCCTTCATCTTTTCTTAAACAAGGGAACGACATTTGCTAATTTCCAGTCCTCTGGAACTTCACCTGTGGTCAATGAGGATGTGAATATATCTGCCAGTGCCCCAGCTATTTCCTCCCTTGTCTCTGAGTAACCTGGGAGGTAGATCCCATCTGATCTTGGGGACTTGTCTATCGTAATGCAAATTAGGAATCCCAAAACAACCTTTTTCAATATGTTGAAATTCTCTAGAATATTCACACACTCATCCCTGACCTCAGCATTAGTCATGTCCTTCTCCTTGGTGAAAACCAATACAAAGTACTCATTCAGGATCGCCCCAACTTCCTGTGGCTCTACAAAACCCTTGGGATTCTCCTTGACCCTGTTTGCTAAAGACATTTCATGGCCCCTTTTTGCTTTCCTAATTGCACATTTAAGTTCCTTCCTAATTTCCTTGTACTTCTCCAGGGCTTCGTTAGTTTGTAGCTGCCTAGACTTGTCGCATGCTTCCCTTTTTCTTTGGACTAACCTCACAATTTCCCTTGTCATTCATGGTTCCTGAATCCTGCCATTCCTATCCTTCAGTTTTGCAGGTACGTGCCTTAGTCACTCGGTCACGCTTTAGTCAATTGGTCTTTAAAAGCCTCACACATGCTAGAGATAGATTTGCCCTCAAATAACTGCTTCCAATCCACATTCTCCAGTTCCTGTCTAATTTGGGTGTAATTGGCTCTTGCCCAATTAAACACCCTCTCCTGAGGGCCGCTTGTGTCCATTTCCATGACTACTCGAAATCTTATGGAGTTATGGTCACTAAGCCCAAAATGCTGTCCTATTGAAACATCAATCAGCTGTCCTGGCTCATTCCCTAGGACCAAGTGTAATATGGCCTCCTGTCTGGTTGGATTGTCAACATACTGCCTCAAAAAGCCCTCCTGGATACAACTAACAAATTGCTCTCCATCCGAGCCCCTGGCTCTAAGGGATTCCCAGTCAGTAAGAGGAAAGTTAAAGTCACCCACCACAACTACTTTGCTCTTCTCACACTTTTTTCCAGTATCTGACTACATATCTACTCCTCTATCTCCCATGGGCTGTTGGGAGGTCTTTAGAAAACTCCTAACATTGTGATTTCACCCTTCCTGTTCCTGAGCTCCACCCATAATGCCTCAATGCAAGAGTGCTCCAATGTGTTCTCCCTCAACACAGCTCTGATGTGATCCCTAATCAGCAGTGCAACTTCCCCACCCCTTTTGTTTCCCTTCCAAAACAGCAAGATCCAGGAATGTTAAGCTGCCAGTCCTGTCTCTCCTTTAACCATATCTCTGTAATGGCAATAATATCATAATTCCATGCAGTAATCCATGTTCTTAGTTCATCTGACTTACGTAACCGAATTACCTTGTCTTCTCTCTCACTCGTTTCAAACTTGATAATGTTGTATACGACAAATTTTGTTGAGGCTCCTTACTTTGCAGGCGTGTAACTAAAGCATTGATTAAGTGCCCAGTACACCAGTAAGCATTTACTAAATTTCCATGGAGATGGTGTTCAATATATAGAGGCATGTCTTATCTTTTGGAGTTCAGCAATATATAGAAACTTGGAATCCCTACCTTGTAGAAGCAGGCCATTCAGCCCATCGAGTCCACACTGACCTTCCGAAGAGCATCCCACCCTATTCCTGTAACTTTGCAGTATTTTTTCATTATTTTGGCCGCAGACAAGAAGACCTGATTGACTTTTGTGCTTTCTATTGTCCAGTGCACCTAAATGAACAGAGAAAGAGCCTAGAGAAGTCAGTAACTATGTGACAAATACACCCCAGAAAAGTATTTCATGAGAGATCTGAGAAGCTGTAGAATGAATGAATGAATGAATGAATACTGGTTTTGTGGTTTTACAATAGGCTAATTGAGCGGATTGATGCTATATAAAATATAAACTTGCCCAACTATTGCTAAGGGAACAAAATTTCTTTTTTCTATTCGTTTGTGGGATGTGGGTGTCGCTGGCTGGCCAGCATTTTTTTTACCCATCTCTAGTTGCCCTTGAGAAGCTGTGCTTGGAGGTGAGCTGCCTTCTCGAACCGCTGCAGTCCACCTGCTGTGGGTTGACCCACAATGCTATTAAGGAGGGAATTCCAGGATCTTGACCCAGCAATAGTGAAGGAACGGCGATATATTTCCAAGTTAGGATGGTGAGTGGCTTCAAGGGGACCTTGGAGGTGATGGTGTTCCCAAAAGTCCACTGACCTTGTCCTTCTACATGGAAGTGGTCGTGGGTTTAGAAGGTGTTGACTAAGGAGCTTTGGTGAATTCCTGCAGCGCATCTGTTGCGACTGAGTGTCGGTAGTGGAGGAAGTGGATGCTTGTGGATGCAGTGCCAATCAAGCAGGCTGCTTTATCCTGGATAGTGCCAAGCTTCTTGATTGTTGTTGGGGCTGCACTCATCCAGATAAGTGTGGAGTATTCTATCACATTGCTGACTTGTGCCTTGTAGATGGTGGGCAGGCTTTAAGGAGTCAGGAGGTGAGTTACTTGCCATAGTATTCCTAGCTTCTGACCTGCTGTTGTAGCCACCGTGCTTATGTGGTGAGTCCAGTTGAGTTTCTGGTCAGTGATAACCCCCAGGATGTTGACAGTGGGGAATTCAGTAATGGTAACACCACTGAATGTCGAGGGGTGGTGGTTAGATTGTCTTTTGTTGGTGATGGTCATAGCGTGCTATTTGTATGGCATGCGTGTCACTTGCCACCTGTCAACCCAAGCCTGGATATTGTCCAGATCTTGTTGCATTTGAACATGGACTCCTTCAGTATCTGAGGAGTTGCAAATGGTGTTGAATGTTGTGCAATCATCAGCAAACATCCCCACTTCTGACCTTTTGATGGAAGGAAGGTTATTGATGAAGCAGCTGAAGATGGTTGGACCTAGGACACTACACTGAGGAACTCCTGCAGAGATGTCATGGAGCTGAAATGATTGACCTCCAACAACCATGACCATCTTCCTATGTGTTAGGAATGTCTTAACCTATGGGAGATTTTGCCCCATGATAGCCATTGATTCCAGCTTTGCTAGAGCTTCTTGATGTCACACTCAGTTAAATGCAGCCTTGATGTCAAGGGCTGTCACTCTTACCTCACCTCAGGAATTCAGCTCTTTTAATGAGGTCAGGAGCCGAGTAGCCCTGCCAGAACCCAAACAGGGCGTTACTGCGCAAGTTATTGCTGAGCAAGTGCTGCTTGATAGCACTATTGATGACACCTTCCATCACTTTACTGATGATTGAGAGTAGACTGATGGGACAATAATTGGCCGGTTTAGATTTGTCCTACTTTCTGTGTACACAACATACTTGAGCAATTTTCCACATTGTCGGGTATATGCCAGTGTTGTAGCTGTACTGGAACAGTTTGGCTAGGAGAGCAGAAGCCTTCAGCACTATTGCCAGAATATTGTCAGGACCCGTAGCCTTTGCACTATCCTGTGTCTCCAATCGTTTCTTGATATCGCATGGAGTGAATCGAATTGGCTGAAGACTGGTATCTTGCTGCGAATGCTTCAGCCTTGTCTTTTGCACTGATGTGCTGGGCTCCTCCATCATTGAGGATGGGGATATTTGTGGAGCCGCCTCCTCCAGTGAGTTGTTTAATCGTCCACCACCATTCACAACTGGATGTGGCAGGACTGCAGAGCTTAGATCTGATCCATTGGTTGTGGGATTGCTTAGCTCTGTCTATCACTTGCTGCTTTCGCTGTTTTGCGTGCAAGTAGTCCTGTTTGATGGCTTCACCAAGTTGATACCTCATCTTCAGGTATGCCTGATGCTCCTGGCATGCCCTCCTGCACTCTCCACTGAACCAGGGTTGATCCCCTGGCTTGATGGTAATGGTTGAGTGGGGGATATGCCAGGCAATGAGGTTGCAGATTGTGCTGGTGTACAATTCTGCTGCTGTTGATGGCCCACAGCGCCTCATGGATGCCCAGTCTTGAGTAGCTAGATCTGTGCGAAGTCTATCCCATTTAGCACGGTGATAGTACCACACAACACATTGAAAATAACTTCCATCGTGAAGGTGGGACTTCGTCTTCACAAGAACTGTGCGCTGGTCACTCTTACCGATACTGTCATTGACTGATGCAACTGCAGCTGGCATATTGGTAAGGTTGAAGTAGCGTGTGTGTTTCCCTCACCACCTGCTGCAGATCCAGTCTAGCAGCTATGTCCTTTAGGACCCAACCAGCTCGATCAGTAGTACTGCTGCCAAGGCACACTTGGTGGATATTGAAATCCCCCACCCAGAGTACATTTTGTGCCCTTGCCATCCTCAGTGCTTCCTTCAAGTGTTGCTCAACATTGAGGAGTACTGATTCATCAGCTGAGGGAGGATGGTATGTAGTAATCAGCAGGAGGTTTCCTTGCCCATGTTTAACCTGAAGCCATGAGACTTAATGGGGTCCGGAGTCAATGTTGAGGACTCCCAGAGCAATACCCTCCTGACTGTATACCACAATGCCACCACCTTTTGCTGGGCCTGCCCTCCTGGTGGGACAGGACATATCCAAGGATGGTGATGGTGATGTCTGGGACATTGTCTGTAAGGTATGATTCTGAGAGCATGACTATGTCAGGCTGTTGCTTGAGTAGTCTGTGAGACCGCTTTCCCAATTTTGGCACTAACCGCAGATGTTAGTGAGGAGGACTTTGTAGGGTTGACAGGACTGTTTCTGCCATTGTCTTTTACGGTGCCTACGTCGATGCCAGGAACTCTGTCCAATTTCATTTCTTTGAGGCTTTGTAGCGATTTGTACGACTGAGTGGCTTGCTAGGCCATTTCAGAGGGCAATTGAGAGCCAGTCTCATTGCTGATTTGAAAGGCAATGAAGTTCTGTTCAACTTGCATCAAACTTTGGTTAGAAGAAACCTAGAGTACTGTATACCGCTCTAGCTGCCTTTTTTTAAAAAAGGAAATAGACTCCCTGGAGAGAATGCAAAAATAATTCAGTACCGCAAGATTATACAAGTAAAGAAAGGAGACCTATGATCATATAAATTACGAGCATTTGACACTGATGGGCCTGTTCTGCTATTCAGTAAGATCTTTATTGATCTGATTACATTCCTGGTGAATAAGCTGAGTCTGGTCTTTTGAAAGAAAAGAAAATTTTGAAACGTTTTGATAAGAGTAGACACACAGCATGTGGTAAACTAGAGGCATTAATATAAGATAGTCACGAAGAGATATAATACAGAATTCAGTCAAAACTTTTTGAGGCATGAGAAGGTAGACCTTGCTATGAAAAGAATGGTTCAGATGAATGATATTGATGCATTAAAGGGAAGATAAGTAATGGGAAAAATAGTATAGGAGGTTATGCTGGTGTTAAATAAGGAAGGATAGGAGGAACTTGGTGAAAAATAAAGGCTGGCCTGGACTGCTTAGACAAAGTGGCCATCTTCTGTGCGGCCCAATCTTTCTAATCCTGTGTTTGTGTCATGACTGCTAAACTGCTAGTGTACTAATGCCACTCCCTCCCCGACTCCCTTGTCAGCTCCACACTCCCCTCCAGCCCCACCACACCCGGCACTTTTCCCTGTAACCGCAGGAAGTGCTACACCTGCCCCCACACCTCCTCCCTCACCCCAATCCCAGGCCCCAAGAAGACTTTCCACATCAGGCAGAGGTTCACCTGCACATCTGCCAATGTGGTATACTGCATCCGCTGTACCCGTTGTGGCTGCCTCTACATCGGGGAAACCAAGCGGAGGCTTGGGGACCGCTTTGCAGAACACCTGCGCTCAGTTCGCAACAAACAACTGCACCTCCCAGTCGCGAACCATTTCAACTCCCCCAACCGCATCCCAAAACCAGCCCAGCTCATCTCCACCTCCCTAACCGGTTTTTCCTCTCGCCCCAAGCCACACCCCCATCTCCTATCTACTAACATCATCCCGCCCCCTTGACCTGTCCGTCCTCCCTGGACTGACCTATCTCCTCCCTACCCCCCTACCTACACTCACCTTTACTGGCTCCATCCCCGCCTCTTCGACTTGTCTGCCTTCTCTCCACCTATCCTCTCCTCTAACCATCCTCTATCCGCCTCCCCCTCTCTCCCTATTTATTTCAGAAACCTCTTCCCCTCCCCCATTTCTGATGAAGGGTTTAGGCCCGAAACGTCAAGTTTTCCTGCTCCTATGATGCTGCCTGACCTGCTGTGTTCATCCAGCCCCATGCTTGTTATCTCGGATTCTCCAGCATCTGCAGTACCTTTTATCTCTGCCCTGGTCAACCCATTGTCTCTGCCTGCTCCTGCCCCACCGAACTTATCTCCACCCATCTTGACTCCATCTCCTCCCCCTTGGTCCAGGAAATCCCTACCCAAATCCGTGACACCACCCACACCCTCCACCTCCTCCAAAACTTCCAATTCCCCAGTCCCCAACGCCTCATCTTTACCATGGACGTCCAGTCCCTATACATCAGCATTCCCCATGCATATGGCCTCAAGGTCCTTTGCTTCTTCCTGTCCCGCAGGCCTGATCAGTCCCCCTCCATTGACACTCTCATCCGCTTAGCCGAACTCATCCTCACCCTCAACAACTTCTCTTTTATTTCCTCCCGCTTCCTACAGACAAAGGGGGTGGCCATGGGTGCCCGCATGGGCCCAAGCTATGCCTGCCTCTTTGTAGGTTACGTGGAACAATCCCTCTTCTGTACCTACACTAGCCCTAAACCCCACCTCTTCTTCCATTACATTGATGACTGTATTGGTGCTGCCTCGTTCTCACACGAGGAGCTCGAACAGTTCATCCACTTCACCAACACCTTCCACCTTAAGTTCACCTGGACAATCTCTGATACCTCTCTCTCCTTCCTGGACCTCTCTGTCTCCATCTCTGGCAACCAACTGGAAACCGATATCCATTTCAAGCCCACCGACTCCCACAACTAACTAGAATAAACCTCCTCCCACTCACCTTCCTGTAAAAAGGCCATCCCCTATTCCCAATTCCTTCGCCTCTGCCGCATCTGCTCCCAGGATGAGGCATTCCACTCCAGTAC
Organism: Ginglymostoma cirratum; assembly: GCA_024137785.1. NCBI lineage: Eukaryota > Metazoa > Chordata > Chondrichthyes > Orectolobiformes > Ginglymostomatidae > Ginglymostoma > Ginglymostoma cirratum. The sequence continues at coordinate 57,696,743 of JAHRHZ010000264.1, read as the reverse complement.
ATCTCAGATGTCCTCGTTTTTCGAGGACCGCAACATCCCCCCCCATCAGTGGTTGAGAACACCCTCGACTATGTCTCCCGCTTTTCCCGCAACTCATCCCTCACACCCCGTCCCCGCAATAACAATCAAGACAGAATCCCCCTCGTCCTCACGTACCACCCCATCAACCTCCGGATCCAACGCATCATCCTCCGACACTGCCGCCATCTGCAATCCGACCCCACCACCAAAGACATTTTTCCCTCCCCACCCTTATCTGCTTTCCAGAGGGACCACTCTCTTCGGGTCTCCCTTGTCCGCTCCACACTCCCCTCCAGCCCCACCACACCTGGCACTTTTCCCTGCAACCGCAGGAAGTGCTACACCTGCCCCTACACCTCCCCCCTCACAGCCATCCCAGGCCCCAAGAAGACTTTCCACATCAAACAGATGTTCACCTGCACATCTGCCAATGTGGTATACTGTATCTGCTGTTCCCATTGTGGCCTCCTCTATTTCGGGGAAACTAAGTGGAGGCTTGGGGGCAGCTTTGCAGAACACCTACGCTCGGTTCGCAACAAACAACTACACCTCCCAGTCGCAAACCATTTCAACTCCCCCTCCCATTCCTCAGACGCATGTCCATCCTGGGCCTCTTGCAGTGCCACAACGATGCACCCAAAGTTTACAGGAACAAGCACCTCATATTCCACTTGGGAACTCTGTAGCCCAATGGCATCAATGTGGACTTCACAAGCTTCAAAATCTCCCCTCCCCCTACTGCATCCCAAAACCAGCCCAGCTTGACCCTGCCTCCCTAACCTGTCCTTCCTCCCACCTATCCCTTCCTCCCAACTCAAGCCCCACCCCCATCTCCTATCTACTAACCTCATCCTGTCCTTCCTCCCTGGACTGACCTATCCCCTCCCTACCTCCCCACCTACACTCCCCTTTACTGGCTCCATCCCGCCTCTTTGACCTGTCTGCCTCCTCTCCACCTATCCTCTCCTCTATCCACCTCCCCCTCTCCCTATTTATTTCAGAACCTCCTTCCCTTCCCCCATTTCTGAAGAAGGGTCTCGGCCCGAAACGTCAAGTTTTCCTGCTCCTATGATGCTGCTTGACCTGCTGTGTTCATCCAGCCCCATGCTTGTTGTCTCGGATTCTCCAGCATCTGCAGTACCTTTTATCTCTAATGTCCCCGTCTTAAGCTTTTCCGATAACAGATAACAAGGTGTAGAGCTGGATGAACACAGCAGGCCAATCAGCATCAGAGGAGCAGGAAAGCTGACATTTCGGGTCTGGACCCTTCTTCAGAAAAGCAACAGGTTTTATTTTCCATAGGATAAACCAGCAATAGCTCACAGAGGGTGTAAATATCCTAGCTTTTTGAGGATTTGTGAACATTTTGTTGTCCAAATGCCTGATTAACCAACAGAAAATGTTGGTTATTCTGCTAAATAAAGATTCAAATTCAAACTGAAGCTGCATTTGTTTGCAGATGTTCCTGGCAGCCTTGGCTTAGTGGCTGCACTCTCACATCTGACATGGAGCCAAACGTAAAGGGTACAAGTACGACTCCAAGGATAAGCATTGAATCTAAGCTGGCTGTTGTGGCACAGGGGTGGTGTCCATGTGGGTCAGGAGACTGTGGGTCAGGCTCCATCTCCTCCAGAGGTGTGTATTAATATCTCTGATTTAGAAATTTTTTTGAATCTAGGCTGATACTTTAGTAAGGTACTGTGGGTTTTCTGCCAAATCATCTTTCAGATAAGACAATATCTATTCTCTCAAATTTCATGAAAGATAGTTCATCATGCAGGCAAAGCAACGCCTTTGATACGTTTGTGGTGAACCGCCTCTTTGAACAGATTCTGTTCATGCGGTTTAGATACTTGAAAAATGAAGTTGTAGACTTGCTCACTGAGCTGGTGTGTTTGATTACAGATGTTTTGTCACCCTGCTAGGTAACATCGTCAATCACCTCCAGTGAAGCATTGGTGTTCTGTACCACTTGTTATTTATATGCCTTGGTTTGCTGGGGTGGTTAGCATCACTTCCAGTTCTGTTTTTCAGTGGTTTGTGTATCAGGTCTAGTTCAGTGTGTTTGTTGATAGCATTCCGGTTGGAATACCAGGCCTCCAGGAATTCCCTGGCATGTCTCTGTTTGGCTTGTGCTGTTATGGATACGCTGTCCCAGTTGAATTTGTGTCCTCCTTTGTGTGTATTGAAACCAGTGAGAATTGGTTGTGTCTCTTCGTGGCTGGTTGGTGTTCCTGTATCCTTTATTGTCAGTTTTCTTCCAGTTTGGCCTGTGAGATGTTTCTCACAATCCTTGAATGGTATTTTGTATATTACCTTAGTTTTATTGGTTGTGGGTATGGGATCCTTTACATTCGTCAGTAGCTGTCACAGGGTGGTTGTTGGTTTGTGGGCTACCTGGATACCTTGGGGTCTGAGTATTCTTGTGGTCATCTCTGATATGTCTCTGATTTACAGAAGGGTGACTGGTTGGTCTGCCATGGAAGCAACAGTGGATTGTGCTTTTTGGGTATCTATTCCTTTTTTAAAAACTCCATATAAGCGCTCCTGTTCTGCTTTGCGCATTTCCAGGTTGCTGCAGTGTTGTGGCTCGTTTGAATAATATCCTGATGCAGCTCTGTTTATGGCATTCCAACCAGAACTCCCATCAACAAACACGTCGAACTGGGTCCGATATACAAACCACTGAAAAAAAGAACTGGAAGTGATTCTACCCACCCCAGCAAACCAAGATATGTAAATAACAAGCGGAACAGCACACCAACACTTCACCAGAGGCGCAGTGACAATGTTACCTAGGAGGATGATGAAATGTCTGCAACCAAACACACCGGTTAGGCGAGCAAGTTTAACCTCATCCAAAACCTTAGCTACAAATCTTCTCAAAAACTTTGTACTTGTAGAATGTTAGGTAGAGAGTTTCAGGATAAGCCTACATGTTGGCCATGTCATGTGGCATGGAGACATGGAATACTTCAGTGTTGTGAATTTGCGAGTGGAACTGAGCACTTGAAATCACAACTGAACATCCCTGGAGGCAGTGATAGTTCAAGATGTTGGATGAGGTGAAGCTGAGAGACTATCTGGGAACAAATTCTCTCACTCAACTGTATATATTGCACCCCATCTCCTATGAGACAGGAAATGTTGAGGGATAGTGATAGAGGGATTTTAATGCATTACTATATTCCATAAGGCTTTTGGAGCAGCACAAATCCATCTTCCCATAATTAAGAGAAGAAAATGCTGTAGATACTCCGGTGACGCGGGTAGTCGAGGAGATGATGGCCTAGTGGTATTATTGCTGGACTGTTAATCCGGAGACCCAGATAACGTTCTGGGGACCCGGGTGCAAATCCCGCCATGGCCGATGGTGGAATTTTGAATTCAATAAATATCTGGAATTAAGAATCTAATGACTGTGAACCCATTGTCAATTGTTGGAAAAACCCAATTGGTTCAACTATTGTCCTTCAGGGAAGGAAAGTGCCATCCTTCCGTGGTCTGGCCTACGTGTGACTCCAGACCCATAGCAATATGGTTGACCCATAACTGCCCTCTTTGCAATTAGGGATGGGCAGTAAATGCTGCCTATCCAGTGACACCCTCATCCCATGAATGAATAAAGAATCTGCAGAGAGTTATGAAGTTATAGTTTGCTTCTGATGAAAAGATCATATACCTTAATGTTCCCAACAATTTGCATATCATGACAAATAGTGGCATTTTGTCTAAAAAATACTGCCTTGGTTTTGATTTCTGTTGTGGAATACAAGGGAAAATGAGTGTTAATAAAGTTATCTTCTCCAATAACTAGTAACGTCCTAGTTTAACTTGAAGTGTTGGTGCGACAGTTGTTTGATTGATGTGCCAAATAGGTGCCTCAGGGAGGAATCCAGCCCCTGAAGCTTAAAACAAAATCTGCTCTTCGAGTTGTTCGAATATGTGCATTTTCTAAAAGTTTTTCAGTTCAAGAACAGTTGTTTAAACTCTGCTTGACTGTGGAAATTGTTTCCAAAGAATTTATCAGCTTGGCCTTTGCAAGCCAAATCTTCTATCTGCAACATTCAAATAAACATACCATCTTTCAAATCTTCTGTCTGAATCTTGTGCAGAATATTGACTTCTCAAACGGTTCCACAATAGATGAGGTGATAATGTACTCGAATTTAGCTAAGCTTAAAAACTGTTAAAATGTTGATTTTACTTTATGTTGTGAATGTACTTTTGTAGCTGTAACAAGTTATCTTTCTGCTTATTATTTGAGTGGCTATTTATTTGGCCGCTAACATTTATTGGAGTGTAACTTCGCCATCTTTCAAAGACTAAAAGAATCCTGTTTAAGTACAGGATTGCAGCACTGACTAGAGTTTTCCCTTTCCCTAGCGTTCTTTCAAAATTTGTCATAAGAATGTAGGGACTGAGAAATCACCTGTGGGAACTATCAGAAGAATACATGGAAAAACATCTGGAATAAAAGAACTCTGTGAAACTTGTACATCTTGCATCGCTGTTCTGAGTTTATGGATTATCCTGTAGCGTGGTGGCTTCACTATGTGCTCTCTGCAAACCTCAGAAGACGGGATACAATGCATAGGATATCCTTCATAGTCCAGTACTTCCTGGGAGCAGAGAAACTATGCCTTCAGCACATTATCGATGATGATGAGCACGTCCCCAAGATATTCGCACCTCCACTTCTCGCCTTCAAACAACCGCCAAACCTTAAACAGACCATTGTTTGCAGCAAACTCCCCAGCCTTAACGACAACATTGACCACAGCGCTATACAACCCTGCCATGGCAGCCTCAGCAAGACATGTCAGATCTTTGACATTAACACTACCGTCACACGTGGGAGCATCACTCACCATGTGCACGGCAGATATTCATGTCACTCGCCCATCTCATAAAGCTGCAGGCAAGGATGCCCCGAGGCAACAATGCAGATACTGCAACAAAAGATGAATAGACTCCATGCAACAATCGTCATACAGGAATGCCCCCCTCCCAGTGGGTGAACACCTCAGCAGTCAAGGACATTCAGCCTTGGATCTTCAGGTAAATGTCCTCCAAGGCGGACTTCGGGATACACAGCCATGCAGAGTTGCTGAGCAGAGGCTGATAGCCAAACATAACCTCTCACAAACGTGCACACATTCTCTCTCTTTCTCAACATATGCTGTCTCTCACTCTTGCTGTCTCTTCCTCCCCCTCCTGCCTTCCCCCACCACGCACACACCAACATGTGAATCTACGAGTTGAATTTATATTTGCAGATACATTCTATTTTGTTCAAAAAGAACACAATTAATAGATAGTCAGTCGATGTGGCATTTTATAAATTACTACTTTAGAAATAAAACCAGTCTGACTCCACACCAGAACTCAAATAGATTCTAAACAAGGCCTCACACCTAACATGCATTGTCTGACCTAAAATGTCACCACCTCTTTATGCTGATAAAACCTTTTAGTTCTCTCAGGGCAGTGATTTGAAAGAAATTCAGGGATTTACATAAACATATTAAGCAATTCAAATCTTCTAATTGATTAAAGATTTAACAGCATCTTAGGTTTGTTTTAATACAACCTTATCAGTTGTGTGACCCTTTGATCTTTTACTTATAAATTCTGTGTCCTGTGTGCTGCTTTCTCACGTCACATGACGAAGGGGCTGCACTCCGAAAGCTTGAGTTTTCAAATAAACCTGTTGGACTATAACTTGGTGTCGTGTGATTTCTGATGCTGTCCACCCCAGTCCAACACCGGTACCTCCCCATCATACAAACCTCACAAAATTCAAAACAGCAAACCAGAAATAAGCTTGGATTTTTAAGACTCAGTTACCCAGGGCTTGTGGCTGCAGCTTAGTGGTGCCCATTCTATTGGAAAAGTGAATCTTGTAGGAGTTAACAAGGTGTGGAGCTGGATGAACACAGCAG
>JAHRHZ010000264.1:57614325-57690377 GCA_024137785.1 Ginglymostoma cirratum | reverse complement strand
CTGCTGTGTTCATCCAGCTCCACACCTTGTTATCTCGGATTCTCCAGCATCTGCAGTACCTATTATCTCTTGTAGGAGTTAATTCTAGTTAACTATAAATAGCAAGGCTTTGATTTCTGCATTATAAAAGGTCCTTTACAATGTTCAATAAATTCTTTTAGCTTGTTTTACACCTTGATGAGAATATTCGCCTGTCGATGCCGAAAGCATTATTTGTAGTTTATCAAACTTGGAGACAAAGAATTTAAACATGGAAATACATAAGCAAGCTTCTATATGAAGAAACTCCTTTTGGCAGAGAGAGGGGAAAAATAACTAAGGATGCATAACAAAAGGCTGGGGAACTCTTTGTCTCAAGGGAAAAAAAATCTCCTGGTGACTATTTATTAAAACAAAACACATCAGAACTTTGAAACCTCAAAGGATAACTGTGACAATTGCTGCTGCTAGTTGAAGACACAAACTATAAAACTATGATCTCCAGTAAAAACCTCATGCCTCAAGGACGCCAAAGAAACAATATTCTTTATTTTCCTTTTCATGCTAGTTCCTTATCAATTTTGTATATGTGTATAAAGACCATGTGATATTGCAGATGCCCAATATTTAATGTTACATTTTTACTATTTTGCTTGGAATGAGCTGATAATAAACTTGTTCTTTCTTTAATTCTAGAAACCCTTTTAATTGGCTTCTTACATCTACAATAAAAATCAGTTAACTACATTTTAACTGGAAACAGTCAAAGCCTTGCACATAAAACAAATTAAACCTTTGCGGCCAGCTGGAGAGGTTGAAAAGAGTAGGGCTGATTCACCTCTTCTCATCATTTGTAATATTCTTGCTCCTGGCATTTATGGTGGTAGAGGCACTGTTGGAGTAGTCTTGGGTTAACTGCTATGTTACATTCTTGTTTGCATCAAGTAGCAGTATCAGTCCCTTGATGAAAGGAATGGATTTTGATATTGGTGGCAAGGTGGTCAATAAAATAAATTCCTTTTATTCTTGACAGTTATTGCAATAGCACCCGTTCTGAGTGAACCATCATAGATAATCAACAGGAGAACCTCTTGTTTTCAATTATGTAGTCTCAACCCCTGAGAGTAGTGTTACAGGTCTCTGACAACTCCTTTCTTTGGAGTGATGTGAGAGACTTGAATTTTAACACCTATTGCCCTCTGTTTGCTTAGGCTCCTTGAAATCAAATTTTGTTAAATGGTTTATGCGTGCCTAAGGCTCATGTCATTTCTTTGGGACTCCCCTCTTCCATCTGTGATTGGATTAAGGATAGGATTAAGTCTGCAGCTACCTAGCTGTTGTGGAGCATGAATTGAGAAGATCTGTATCAGAGATAAAAGCTACTGCAGATGCTGGAGAATCCGAGATAACAAGGTGTGGGGCTGGATGAACACAGCAGGCCAAGCAGCATCATAGGAGCAGGAAAGTTTGACGTTTGTAGTCAGGTTATTGGTGTTCAATGACAAAGTTAATGCCTCTTTCCAGCAGTTTGTTGATGATAGGAAGGAAGATAGTGTGGTAATCTGTTAAGTTAAATTGATGTGGGACACCTTGTCATTTTGTACAAATGAGTTGGATGCAGATATAGGAGGAATGGTGAGTAAGTTTGCAGATGACACCAAACATGGTGGTGTATGGACAGTGAAGAAGGTTATCTAAAATTACAAAGGGACCTTGATCAGATGGGCTGATAAGTGGCATATCAAATGTAATTTAGATAAATGTGAGGTGTGGCATTTTGATAAGTCAAATCAGGGCAGGGGTTATGCATTTAATAAAAAGGTCCTCGGAAGTGTTGCCAAACAAAGAGACCTTGGAGTACAGATTTATAGTTTCATGAAGGTGGAGTCACAGGTAGGCAGAGTAGTGAAGAAGGCGTTTAGTACACTTGCCTTTATTGGTCAGTGCATTGAGTGTGGAAATTGGGAGGTCATGTTGCAGCTGTACAAGACATTGGTTATGCCATTTTTGGAATACTGCATGCAGTTCTGGCCTCCATACCAAAGGAAAAATGTTGATAAACTTGAAAGGGTGCAAAAACGATTTACAAGGGTGTTGCTGGGTTTGGAGGGTTTGAGCTGTCGGGGGAGGCTGAATAGGCTGGGGCTATTTTCCCTGGAGTGTCAGAGGCTGAGGGGTGACCATATAGAGGTTTATAAAATCATGAAGGGTAGGGATTGAGTGAATAGCCAAGATCTTTTTCCCAGGGTAGGGAAGTCTAAAACTAGAGGGCATAGATTTAAGGTGAGAGGGCAATGGCATGAAAGGGACCTAAAGAGCAACTTTTTCATGAAGAGGGTGGGGCATGTATGGAATGAGCTGCTAGAGGAAGTGGTGGAGGCTTGGTACAATTACAACATATATTTTGACATCTGGACGGGTACTTGGAATAGGAAGGGTTTAGATGGATATTGACCAAATGCTAGCAACTGGGACTAGATTAATTTGGGGTATCTGATCAGCATGGACGAGTTGGACAGAAGGTTCTATTTCTGTGCTATACAACTGTCTGACTCTATGACCTGGGCACTCCTCCAAATTGTTGGGTAGATGTTAACGTCATTGTGGTACTGGAATAATTTGGCTAGGGAATTAATTAGTTGTGATGCACAGGTCTTCAAGATACATATACTCATACATTTCACGCCAGAGTTGGGATATTGTCAGGACAATAATGCATGCAGTTACAGAAATAAATAATTAATATTGCATGACTGGAAGTTGCTATGTTTGAGAGTGTAGACTTCGGCTGGATGTGGAATGCTGTCATCCATTTTGAAGAACCAGTCTTCTCTCCAATTACTAAAAGTAATTGAATAAATGCGGGTGCTGAAGAAGCTCAGGTGTGTGGAGAAAGAAATTAGAGTTAACGTTTTAAGTTCAGTGTGACTTTTTCAGAACTGCTAAAAACAATTAATATTTTGTGATTCTCAGTGACTAGGGCTTGAGCCAGGGGATAACCAGAGGATCAAGCAACCATAGTATGCGCGATAGACCACATTGGAGATGCGGTAACTGAAATCTGAACAGTGATTACTTTGTTGAATTCACAAATTCTATTTGCAAACAACTGGCGCATATGTCAAGATGGTGAAATGAATAAATACATTGCTGGGATGTGGGGGTTTGGTGGAAGGGGGTGGTGTTGTGAGAAGCTGAATATTTTCTTTTAAGAATTTTAAATGTTTAGTTGAAAATCTTTGAAATCAAGATAAATGTTCTGTAGTGCAACATTTACACATACTGTATAAGCCACTGCAGCAGTGAGATGAATGACCAGTTTGTTAGTTTTTTTTAATGTGGTTGAAAGACATCATTGACTCTTGCACTGAGGAAACTTCTCACTTCTCTGAATGTGCAGTGAAATTTTCTTTCATGGCCAAGAGAACATGCGTACGGGACACCGATATAATGTGTTGCTGTACTCAGAATAATTCTAACTATACAAGGCAGCCCCAGTTTTAAATTGGAGCATGGATCCAGCTTAGGTTATAACGTTATGATCTATGTGACCAAAACACAGCAAATGTTGAAAGTCAAAGAGAAAAACAGTTGACCATTTCAGATCTTTACATAGGCCATCAAACCTACTGAAGGTTTCCAGCTTTTTTAGTTTTCATTATTCATTTGCTATCAGTCTGGGTGTTGTGGTGTGTCTATAGTGTGTTTCTGCGCTGAAGCGGTGTAAATACATTTTCTGTTTAATTGCACAGTTTGGTTCCCCCACTTGGTGAATTTGTTTGCTTTGTACATCTTGGCCTCTTCTTGAAAGCAATACTGTTGTAGACCCCTCTCTCCATTCTTTGTTTGAATGTTCACTATGTAAAGTGTAAAGTTTCTGTTGTTTAATGTCTAATAATTGTCACTCAGTGCACATTAAGTACATCTTTTATTACTTGTTTAAAAACCACTAATTAAATGGAGGTTTTGTCCTCTCGCATGTGATATACCATTTGATCACAGGAACATTTTTTAAATACCACGCACTTTGAAGAAATTGGTAAGTCTGCCATCCTGGAACTTGTTTTTTAATCAAAATAACTGACTTTAGTCTGATAAACGTTTGACCAAGAATTGTAATTTTGTTTGGTCGGGAGTCCAAGAAAAAAACGGTGAAAGATGAGGTGGTATTCTGCCTGCTTGCAGTGAACCTCAATCGAGCACTGCAGCAGGCCTGAGTTCTGAAGAAAATCCACTGGCCCAACTTCAACTCTGCTTTCTTTGCACAAATGCTGCCAGACCTGCTGAGTTTCTCCAGCAATTTCTGTTGTCATTTGTCACATGTTTAAGATCATTCATAAAGAGCCAGAAGAGCAATGAAAAATCTTTTATGCAGTTTAGATGATCTGGAATGCATTTCCTGGTAAGATAGTGAAAGCAGATTCAATAATAACTAATAAAGCAAAATATACTTAAAGAAGCAAAATTTTAGGGCTATGGAGAAAAAAGACAGGGAAATGGTATCACTTAACTGTTTCAGAGTGTCAACGCAGGTGGCTGATTGGTCTTTCTTTTGCTGCAGAATTTTTATTTTATGTGATGGTATAATTAATGCACTGAATGTGTCGGGTATTTTCTTTTACTGCTTAATCATCAAGCTTTAGAATCACATTTACTTCACTCCACCATAGGACCCTGTAATTCCTTTTGTTGGTTCAATAAGCCAGTGCAGCTGTAATGTTTTAGGCAATGGGAGATTCAAAAGTATCTGTTTCCTGTCAGAGACATTGTGATGCTGAATTATTCCCAGTATTGTTTTGAGCCAATATTCTAGAACGTAGTTAATCTGCAATTTAAGCCTGTTCAATTGCATACATACTTTGTATATCAGATGGAACTTTTATTCTTGGACTTCAGTATTAAATATCATTTAAGCTGTTTGTGCAGTGCATGTTAAATATTTTGGAGGATTAGCTTTGCACTTAGTCACCCTCTACATAGAAGGCTAAGACCCACAGATATTGTCTATTGGTAATAAACAAATATGACTGAAAGCTCTTAGTTGATTAAACATTTTTTCTTTGGCTTTTTTTTTTGTTCCCCTTTTCTAAGTGGGATCATTGGTAATTTCATGCGATGCATTCAGAGTTCACTAAAATCCTCTTCGTACATGGGAGTTGATGGTTTTGTTTTTTGTTCTCTTTCCCCTTCCATCTGTAGAAACTTGTTGACTTCCTTTGATCCCTCTACAAACTGGACTAACTCGGCATGCAACAGAAATATGCAGGCTAAAGTGCAGTCTCTCATTTGCAGATGTTCTTGCATCTGGATGCAGTTCCAAGAATGCAATGCCAGAGTGTAGGCAGACAAAGAGGGCGATATCCACTATTCACACTACATGGTAGGCAGATTCCAGTATTCAGATTGGGAATCAACAGCCCCTCAAAAAAATGTTCATATCAACATACAGTTTAGAATTTTTTAAATGAAAGGATGGGTATATGAGCCTTAAAAAGTAACCTCCTTAAAGTAATGCTCCGAGGAAAGTGCATGAAAAGTTTGCTGCTTTCTGAGGAAGGGTTGCTTCTAAATTTTCTTGAGATGCCAAGTTTGCAAATTGGTTCCACTGGGAGCTTAGCAAAGGGCTGACATATTTTGTTTGCAGATCACACATGGCTTGGAGCTGTTCACCACTGTTTCCAAAACTTAATGTTAGCTCAAGGATGTGTCAAAACCCTCACAGCTGTGAAAATGAATATGTGAACAGTATGGTGCTACATTCATCCTGCTTTGAAGAACTTGCAAATTCTGCTTGAAGATTAACTCTGTGCGCGTCAAATTAGGGTGAGCACAAATTTCCTGTAACTCAAAACCTTAACGTTTGGTTCCCAACAGAACCTCTGGTTTGTAACCACCAATTCCATCTATCTCAGTGGCCATTGTCAGAGGATAAGTTGATTGTTCTGGAGATTTTGTAATTGTTTGACCTGAGCTTAACTGCTAACTTCATATGCTCCCCATTGCCATCAATGTATACATCCATTAAGTTAGGTTACAGGCTCTATAAGGAAACATGAGAGCCTGGTCACAACCATCGCAAATGTCAAGGCTAGAGAGAACTAAAGATTGGATACGGCCGTCAGGCTCTTGTTATTCTGACACATGTAGAGCTTTCTCTGCGCAAACTATGAATTATCTTACACTCACCTGCTGCTAGATTTTCACATTAACATTTTTAATTCTATAGAACACAGCAGTTGCTTTAATAAGTTTTGTTTCAATGCAAATGTTATGGAATGAACACTTTATCTTTGGGTTAATGGAAATTTAATGTATATACTGATATATACTCAAAGGAGTATACTCACCTTCATTTTGGTGTCGGCGGCAGTTCGAAGCGGGAAGAGCGGCAGCGAGCACCAGAGGCCTGACGGGAAGGTAAGACGGTTTAAAAACTTACCTCGAGCGGCGAGCGGTCTTTTCCTCACGGGGAGCGGCGGGAGACGGAGCGGAGGTGACGTTGGAGACCAGGAGGTTGTGAGTAAGGTAAGGAATTAGTATATATTTGGGCAGCAGCTAAACCCGAGGTGCTACACGTGTAGCATCTCCCTCCCACCCTCCTCCTCTAACCAGAAGAAAAAGACTCTGCAAGGTAAGGGTTTTTTTTTTAATATATTTAAGTGCATTGTTTGGTATTAGTTAGTTGAGTCAGAGCTAAGGCTTACAATGGCAGGGGACCTCAGACCCGTGGCATGTGCCTCTTGCTTGATGTGGGAGATCAGGGACGTGACTGACTTCCCTGACTGTTACACTTGCAGGAAGTGTGTCCAGCTGCAGTTCTTGTTGGACCGCATGACGGCTCTGGAGTTGCGGGTGGACTCACTGTGGAGCATCCGCGATGCTGAGAAGGTCGTGGATAGCACGTTTAGTGAATTGGTCACACCGCAGATTAGGATTGCTGAGGGAGATAGTGAATGGGTGACCAAAAGACAGAGAAAGAGCAGGAAGGCAGTGCAGGTGTCCCCTGCGGTCATCTCCCTCCAAAACAGGTATACCGTTTTGGATACTGTTGGGGGAGATGGCTCACCAGGGGAGGGCAGCAGTTGCCCGGATCATGGCACCATGGCGGGCACTGCTGTTCAGAAGGGCGGGAAAAAGACTCATAGGGCCATAGTCATAGGGGATTCTATTGTAAGGGGAGTAGATAGGCGGTTCTGTGGCCGAAAACGGGACTCCCGGATGGTATGTTGCCTCCCAGGTGCTCGGGTCATGGATGTCACCGATCGGCTACAGAGCATTCTGAAAAGGGAGGGTGAACAGCCAGTTGTTGTGGTGCATATAGGCACCAATGATATAGGTAAAAAACGAGATGAGGTCCTGAAAGCAGAATTCAGGGAGCTAGGAGAGAAGTTAAAGAAGAGGACCTCAAAGGTAGTGATCTCAGGGATGCTACCAGTGCCGCGTGCTAGCCAGGGTAGAAATGAAAGAATAGGCAGGATGAACACGTGGCTTGAGGGATGGTGTAGGAGGGAGGGGTTCAGATTTGTGGGACACTGGGACCGGTTCTGGGGAATGTGGGACTATTACAAATTGGATGGTCTACACCTGAACCAGACTGGAACTAGTGTCCTAGGGGGAGTTTTTGCTAGGGCTGTTGGGGAGGGTTTAAACTGATGTGGCAGGGATCTGGGAACCAGAGGAGAAGACTAGTAGACAGTGAGGTGGAAACTAGAGACTGTAAGGATCATGAAGTTAGCATTACCAAGGGGAAGAGTAGGCAGAGAGCAGATGAACGCAAAGGAACTGGTGGTCTGAAGTGCATATACTTTTAATGCAAGGAGTATAGTGGGTAAGGCAGACGAACTTAGGTCTTGGATTAGTGCCTGGGAGTATGACATTATTGCGATCACAGAGACTTGGTTGAAGGAAGGGGATGATTGGCAACTAAATGTCCCAGGATATAGATGCTTCAGACAGGACAGGGAGGGAAGTAAAAGGGGGGGAGGAGTTGCATTGCTGGTCAGGGATGATGTCACGGCTGTGCTAAAGGAGGGCACTATGGAGGGCTTGAGCAGTGAGGCATTATGGGTAGAGCTGAGAAATAAGAAGGGTGCAGTTACATTGTTGGTGCTGTACTACAGGCCTCCCAACAGTGAGCGTGAGGTAGAAGAACAAATAGGTCGACAGATTATGGAAAGATGTAGAGGCAACAGGGTGGTGGTGATGGGAGATTTTAATTTTCCCAACATTGACTGGGATACACTTAGTGTCAGAGGTCTGGATGGGGCAGAATTTGTAAGGAGCATCCAGGAAAGTTTTCTAGAGCAATATGTCAATAGTCCAACTAGGGAAGGGGCCATATTGGACCTAGTGTTGGGGAATGAGCCAGGCCAGGTGGTAGAAGTTGCAGTGGGGGATTTCTTTGGGAATAGTGACCACAATTCTGTAAGTTTTAGAATACTCGTAGACAAAGATGAGAGTGGTCCTAAGGGAAGAATACTAAACTGGGCCAAGGCCGATTATATCAAAATTCGGCAGGAGCTGGGAAATGTGGATTGGGGACAGCTATTTGAAGGGAAGTCCACATTTGATATGTGGGAGGCTTTCAAAGATAGGTTGAAGATAGTGCAGGATAGGCATGTCCCTTTGAAAACAAGGGATAGGAAAGGAAAGATTTGTGAACCGTGGATGACAGGAGAAATCGTGCGACTAGCCAAGAAGAAAAGGGAAGCGTACATAAGGTCCAGGCAGCTAAGAACAGAACGGTCCTTGGAGGAATATCGGGAGAGTAGAACCAATCTTAAACGAGGAATCAAACGGGCTAAAAGGGGTCATGAAATAACTTTAGCCAACAGAATTAAGGAGAATCCCAAGGCCTTTTATTCATATATAAGAAGCAGGAGGGTAACTAGAGAAAGGGTTGGTCCACTAAAGGATAAGGAAGGAAGGTTTTGTGTCGAACCTGAGAAAATGGGTGAGATTCTCAATGATTACTTTGCATCAGTGTTCACTTAGGAGAGGGACATGATGAATGTTGAGATTCATGATAGAAGTTTGTTTACTCTGGATCACGTTGACATAAGGAGGGAAGATGTGTTGGGTAGGCTAAAGGATATTAAGGTGGACAAATCCCCAGGACCGGATGGGATCTATCCCAGGATGCTGAGGGAGGCGAGAGAGGAAATAGCTGGGGCCCTGACAGATATTTTTGTAGCATCCTTAAACACAGGTGAAGTGCCGGAGGACTGGAAAGTTGCTAATGTTGTCCCCCTGTACAAGAAGGGTAGCAGGGATATTCCAGGTAACTACAGACCAGTAAGCCTGGCGTCAGTGGTGGGAAAGTTGCTGGAGAAAGTACTGAGGGATAGAATCTATTTATATTTGGAAAAGAATGGGCTTATCAGTGATAGGCAACATGGTTTTGTGCAGAGGAGATCATGCCTTACTAACTTAATAGAGTTCTTTGAGGAAGTGACCAAGTTGATAGATGAAGGAAGGGCTGTAGATGTCATCTACATGGACTTTAGTAAGGCGTTTGATAAGGTTCCCCATCGTAAACTAATGGAGAAAGTGAAGTCACATGGTGTACAGGGTGTTCTAGCTAGGTGGATAAAGAACTGGTTGAGCAACAGGAGACAGAGAGTAGTAGTTGAAGGGAGTTTCTCGAAATGGAGAAAGGTGACCAGTGGTGTTCCACAGGGATCAGTGCTGGGGCCACTGTTGTTTGTGATATACATAAATGATCTGGAAGAAGGCATAAGTGGTCTGATCAGTAAGTTTGCAGATGACACGAAGATTGGGGGAGTAGCAGAAAGCATAGGGGATTGTCAAAGAATACAGGAGAATATAGATAGACTGGAGAGTTGGGCAGAGAAGTGGCAGATGGAGTTCAATCCGGGCAAGTGTGAGGTGATGCATTTTGGGAGGTCTAATTCTAGAGCGAACAATACTGTAAACGGAAGAGCCTTGGGAAAAGTTGATGAGCAGAGAGATCTGGGAGTTCAGGTCCATTGTACCCTGAAGGTGGCTGCACAGGTGGATAGAGTGGTCAAGAAGGCATATGATATGCTTGCCTTCATCGGACGGGGTATCGAGTATAAGAGCTGGCAGGTCATGTTAAAATTGTACAAGACTTTGGTTCGGCCGCATTTAGAATACTGTGTACAGTTCTGGTCGCCACATTACCAAAAGGATGTGGAAGCTTTGGAGAGGGTACAGAGAAGGTTTACGAGGATGTTGCCTGGTATGGAAGGTGCTAGCTATGAAGAGAGGTTGAGTAGGTTAGGATTGTTTTCATTAGAAAAAAGGAGATTGAGGGGGGACCTGATTGAGGTCTTCAAAATCATGAAGGGTATAGACAGGGTTGATAGAGATAAGCTTTTTCCCAGGGTGAGGGATTCAATAACGAGGGGTCACGCATTCAAGGTGAGAGGAGAAAAGTTTAAGGGGGATACACGCGGAAAGTACTTTACACAGAGGGTGGTAGGTGCCTGGAACGCGTTGCCAGTAGAGGCAGGCACGGTAGATTCATTTAAGGTGCGTCTGGACAGATGCATGAGTAGGTGGGGAGCAGAGGGATATAGATCCTTAGGAATTGGGTGATAGGTTTAGACAGTGGATTTGGATCGGCGCAGGCTTGGAGGGCTGAAGGGCCTGTTCCTGGGCTGTAAGTTTTCTTTGTTCTTTGTTCTTTGTTCTTTGAGGCTCAAAGTTCTGAGTCCACTCATGATTCATAGAGCTGAGCTTAGTATTCCTGACACTTGCCACGTTATTGCTAGAATGTTTATCAGTCTGATGCCCATGTTCACTGTATCAGCATGTACAAATCTATGGATATACAGCATGCTCTGTGTTAAATGAACTCCAATCCATTTCTATACTAATTTCTCATGCAAAGGGCGTCAGGGATATACCAGCTGTAAACATAGCCTTCACACCCTAGAGACAACTATATTGGTAAATGCATTCCTTGGTAGTGAGGTGTATACAGCAGGAAAACAATACAATCCCTGGCTTTTGACCTATCTTAAGGTAATTGGTATCTTTCAGTCTACTGAGAATTACCCAGGACTTTGCTCCTGATGAGGACCATCAATTCATTTTGAAAACCATTGTGTGTGTTACATGTGTGCAACAGTTCTGTCTCTTCTGCATATCCTGGTCAAGTAGCTTAAACTCATTGCATAGGCTTGTACCTGGGTGATCATTTGAATGCTGTAATGCACAGTTGTTGGGGCACCTTGTTAATAGAGTGTTCTAGGCAAGATTTTTTTTTCTGTCATGTGAAATCACCACATTGCTTGCGCAGCATCATAGTATAAATAAACAATAAATAAAATTTCATCATCCCACTTTTAAGTATGTATTGTCCAACAAAGATTTGGAAATAAATTATACACAAGGAATCATTATGAAAACAGCACAAACTTTTATTTGTTTAACTGATCTCGGTTTCCTAGAGTAAACAATGTGTTAGCTGTGCCTCACTGAGTCATAACATCGTGGGTTCGAACCTCCAGCTTAGGGGCCAAAACATGAACACAAAATCCAGGCTGACTCTCCAATGCAACGCAGAATACTATTTCTCCCTCAATCAGCATTAGTGTTACATTGCTCTTTGTGAGACTGTGTGCAAGCTTTCTACCCTATTTTCTCCAGTACAACAGTGACTAAACTCCAGAAGTACTAAATTAGCTATAAAATACTTGGGAAACTCGAAGGTCAAAAAGCACTTTTAAAATGCAAGTCTATGTTACTTTTCATTTATGTATGCACTCAGTTTTAAACATAGGCTTCAGGGAAGATTTAGTCACCCTAGAGGGCCTGCAGTCTATATTTACCAGTGAGATATTGGGGAAGAAGAGTTACCCTGAGCACGTTTAGAAAAAAAAAGTTTGAATAATCTTAATTTAGATTTTAGATAATTTAGAGGTGATACAGTTGGGGTGTTCCATATGATTTAATGTCTTAGTTAGAGTGATAGAGAGAAGCCATTATAGACTTCATTAGTAAGCTTGCCAAAATGTTAATCTGAACATTCCCTAACTGGAAACTGGATGAACCAGGAGATCCACTCATGTAGGCCTCAGACATGGACTTCAGTAAAGTCAGGTAACCCTGACTGTACAGGAAATCCAGGTGTTACCTTCATACAGCCATCAGAGATGCCAAGAGACATTAACAAGCTAAGCTTAAGACCCAGACCAACCACACAGACACCTGTTGTTTTATGGCAAGGCTTACATGACATAATAGGCTGCAAAGTGAAGTCGAACAGAATAGCAGGCAACAGTACATCCCTGCCCAGTGAGCTTAATGCATTCTATGTTTGCTTTGAACAAAAGGGCGGTGAAACGATATCATCTATCCAAACAGCCTCCGATGCAACTGTACCTACAGTCACTGCTGCATATGTTAGATTGGCCTTCTTGAGAGTGAACCAGCTGAAAGTGACTGGCCTAGATAGAATCCCTAGCCGTACACTCACATCCTGCTGGCAGAACTATTTGCAGACATCTTCAATTTCTCCTTACTATGATCTAAAGACCACCATCATCCCATTGCCAAAGAAAATCATGCAGCGTGTCTCAATTACGACCACCTAGTGGCTCTGACCTCCATAATTATGAAGTACTCAGAGAGGCTCGTCATAGCTCATATCAGTTCCAGTCAACCAAGTTGCCTTGATCCTTTGCAAGTCGCCTACTGGAGCAACAGGTCCACAGCAGACACCATCTCCCTGACCCTGCACTCCTCCCTGGAGCATCTGGATAGCAAGGATACCTATGTCATCTCCCACTTTTTGACTACAGTTCTGCCTTCAAAACCATAATTCCAAATAATTCATCTCTAAGCTCCAAGACCTAGGTCTCAGCTCACCCCTCTGTAACTGGATCTTCGACTTCCTGACCCATAGACCACAATCAGCAAGAATAGGTGACAACACCTCCTCCATCATAATCCTCAACATCGGTCCCCACAAGGCTGCATACTCAGCCCCCTACGGTACTCCTTCTACACTCACAACTGTGTGGCCAAATTCCACCCCCAACTCCATTTACCAGTTCGCTGACAACGACACTGTTGTAGATCATATCTCAAACAGCATCAAGACAGAATACAGGAAAGAGATTGAGTGCTTAGGGGCATGGTGTAAAAACAACGATCTCTCCATCAATGTCAGCAGAATGAAGGAGAGAATCATTTGCTTCATGAAGCAGAATGGAGGGCACTCCCTGTCTGCATCAACGGTGCAAAGGTATTGGTGGTTGAGAGTGTCGAGTTTCTGGGAGTGATGATCACCAGCAATCTGTCCCAGTCTATACAGTCAAGAAAGCACAACAATGGCTCTTCTCGCTCAGGAGGCCAAGGAAATCTGGCATATCCACAAGGGCTCTTACCAATTTTTATAGATGCACCAGCGCATTCTATCTGGATGCATCACAGCATGATGCAGCAACTGCTCTTCCTAAGACTGCAAGAAACTACAGAGCTGTGAACACAGCCAAGTCCATCAGGCAAACCAGCCTCCCATCCATTCGCTCCATCTATACTTCCTGCTGCCTCAAGAAAGCAGCCAACATAATCAAAGACCCCTCCCACACCAGTTATACACTCTTCCACTCTGTTCCGTTGGGCAAAAGATATCAGAGTTTGAACACACATATGAATAGCTTCAAGAACAGCTCCTTTCCCATTGATGAACAACGGTGATCATAGCACCAATCTTTGCAGGCATTCTGCAGGTCATAGAGCTTTGTTGTTCAGATTGGAGGCCTATCTCCTACCATCAAGCCAATTTTGAATCCAATTGGCTAGTTCACCCTCGATCAACATGATCTTGCTAACCTGTCTACTGTACAGAACCTTGTCAAAGGCCTTGCTAAAGTCCACGTAGACAACATCCACCACTCTGCCTTCGCCCATCTTCTCAGTCACCTGTCCAAAAATCTCAAATTTGTGATACACAATTTCCCATGCACAAAGCCATGGTGACAATCCCTAATCAGTCCTTGCCTTTCCCAATGCTTTAGATCCTATCTCTCAGAATCCCCTCCAACAACTTAGCCACCACTGACGTTCGGCTCACTGGTCTGTAGTTCCCTGGCTTTTCGTTGAAGCCTTTCTCAAATAACAGTGCAATAATAGTCACTCTCAAGGGCTCCACAGTTTCTTCCTTAACTTCCCACAATGTCCTGGGATACTCTTGATCAGGTCCCAGGGATTCATCTACCTTTGTATTTTAAGACCTCCAACACCAACTCTCTTGTAATGTGGACTCTTTTCAAGATATCATAATTTATCTCCTCTAATTCTGTAGCTGCCATGTCTTTGTTCATGATGAATACTGATGTGAAATATTAATTTAGAATCTCACCCTTCTGTGGTTCCAAAAATAGACAGCCTCGTTGAAATTTAAAGGGCCATATTCTCTTCCTACTTTCTCTTTTTATTTTGCCTTTAATATACTTGTAGAATCTCTTTGGATTCTCCTTTACCCTATCTGCCAAAGCTATCGCATGACCCCTTTTTGACTGATTTCCCTCTTAAGTGTACTCTTTCACACCGTATACTCCTCAAGGGCTTCATTTGATCCCATCTGTCTATTCCTGACGTATGTCTCCTTTTTTTAATTGGCTGGAGCCTCAATATCTCTCGGCATCCAGTGTTTCCTACTCCTGCTAGCCTTGCCCATGCTGGCTGTAAACTCTCATTATCTCACTTTTGAAAGTCTTCCACTTGCCAGATGTCCCTTTACCTGCAAACAGCTTCGCACAATCAACTTTTGAAAGTTCCTGTCTAATGGCATTAAAATTGACCTTGCCACAATTTATAACTTATGGACCAGGCCTATCCTATTCCGTAACTATTTTAAAACTAATAGCATTAGGTCACTAGTCCCAAAGTGCTCCCTCACTAACACCTCAGTCATTTGCCCTGCCTTATGTCCCAAGAGAAGGTTAGTTTTAGCGAGTTTTAGAAAGTTTTTTAAAATTCAGTCATGGGATGTGGTTATCGCTGGCTGGCCAGCATTTATTGCCCATCCCTAGTTGCCCTTGATAAAGTGCTGGTGAGCTGCCACATTGAATTGCTGTAGTCCACATGCTGTAAGTAGACCAATATATTCCTGGTTTGTGGTATGTAGATGGTATTCAGATTTTGGGAGGTCAGGAATTGAGTTGCTTGTCACAGGTTCCTAGCCTTGATTTTCCAATTACACCTGCAAATTGTACCCATATCTCACTGAAAATGCTTGGACACCTAAAATTCTGGAAAGAGCTAAGCCGATTCTTTAGCTGACTCTCATCACTGTGCTGCCATTGTATTGTATCCTGCACTTGATTAAATTAAAATTCAAATTGTATTCATATTGAATTCAGAGAGCAGTTATTCCTACTCCCTGACACTTTCCAGTATCCCTACATTGTTGTCTTCAAATATTTAATAAAATCCTAACTGCTCACTTAAGTCTGTTACTGAGTGGTCAGGTATTGCTTACTTTCTGGTTTGACACATCTCAGCAAATTGTGGCAATCATTTTAGTTGCAGAGTACATTTGAAGGAGACATGATCATCAAAGTGCATTATTTTCACAAAAAAATTAATCTTGTTCAGTTAATGTAAGACAATAGTTCCGTCATTGTAAAACGTGAAAGCGCATGAAGAGGCTATTTATCATGAATCTGTTTCTCTCAAACTTACCTCGAGATGCTTTTTAAAACTTGCCTCATTGACCATGATTTTGATCACTTTATCTTCACATGACTTCAGCTGGATTTCAAATTTTGTATGGTAGTCATTCCTGTAAAACATCTTGGGATATTTTATGACTGTTAGAACAAAGAACAAAGAAAATTAGAGCACAGGAACAGGCCCTTCGGCCCTCCAAGCCTGCGGCGATCCAGATCCTCTATCTAAAACTGTCACCTATTTTCCAAGGATCGGTATCCCTCTGCTCCCTGCCCATTCATGTATCTGTCTAGATATATCTTAAATGACACTATCATGCCCGCCTCTACACCTCCGCTGGCAATGCATTCCAGGCACCCACCACCCTCTGCGTAAAGAACTTTCTACGCATATCTCCCTTAAACTTTTCCCTTCTCACCTTGAAATCGTGACCCCTAGTAATTGAGTCCCCGACTCTGGAGGAGAAAACTTCTTCCTGTCCACCCTGTCTATATCTGTCATGATTTTATAGACCTTAATCAGGTTCCTCCTCAACCTCCTTTCTAACGTAAATAATCCTAATCTACTCAACCTCTCTTCATAGCCAGCGCCCTCCATACCAGGCAACATCCTGGTGAACCTCCTCTGCACCCTCTCCAAAGCATCCATATCCTTTTGGCAATGTGGTGACCAGGACTGTACGCAGTATTCCAAATGTGGTCGAACCAAAGTCCTATACAATTTAACATGACCTGCCAACTCTTATACTCAATACCCCATCCGATGAATGAAAGCATGCCATATGCCTTCTTGACCACTCTATCGACCTGCGTTGCCACGTTCAGGGTACAATGGATTTGAACATCCAGATCTCTCTGTGTATCAATTTTCCCCAGGGCTTTTCCATTTACCACATAGTTCACTCTTGAATTGGATCTTCCAAAATGCATCACCTTGCATTTGCCTGGATTGAACTCCATCTGCCATTTCTCCGCCCAACTCTCCAATCTATCTATATTCTGCTGCATTCTCCGACAGTCCCCTTCACTATCTGCTACTCCACCAATCTTCGTGTCATCTGCAAACTTGCTAATCAGACCATCTGTACCTTCCTCCAGATCATTTATGTATATCACAAACAACAGTGGTCCCAACACGGATCCCTGTGGAACACCACTGGTCACGGTCCTCTGTTTTGAGAAACTCCCTTCTCTCTACAAGTCTCTGTCTTGTTGCTCAGCCAGTTCTCTATCCTCTAGCTAGTACACCCTGGACCCCATGGACTTCACTTTCTCCATCAGCCTACCATGGGAACCTTATCAAACGCCTTACTGAAGTCCATGTATACGACATCTACAGCCCTTCCCTCATCTATCAACTTTGTCACTTCCTCAAAGAATTCTATCAAGTTGGTAAGACATGACCTTCCCTACACAAAACCATGCCGCCTATCACTAATAAACCCATTTTCTTCCAAATGTAAATAGATCCTATCCCTCAGTATCTTCTCCAGCAGCTTCCCACCACTGACGTCAGGCTCACCAGTCTATAAATTCCTGGATTATCCTTGCTACCCTTCTTAAACAAAGGGACAACATTAGCAATTCTCCAGTCCTCCAGGACCTCACCCGTGCTCAAGGATGCTGCAAAGATATCTGTTAAGGTCCCAGCTATTTCCCCTCTCGCTTCCCACAGTAACCTGGGATAGATCCCATCGGGACCTGGGGACTTATTCATCCTAATGCCTTTTAGAATACCCAACACCCCCCCACCATGCCGACTTGACCTGGAGTAATCAAACATCTATCCCTAATCTCAACATCCATCATGTCCCTCTCCTCAGTGAATACCAACACGAAGTACTCATTAAGAATCTCACTCATTTTCTCTGACTCCTCGCATAACTTCCCTCCTTTGTCCTTGAGTGGGCCAACCCTTTCTCTAGTTACCCTCTTGCTCCTTATGTACGAATAAAAGGCTTTGGGATTTTCCTTAACCCTGTTTGCTAAAGATATTTCATGACCCCTTTTAGCCCTCTTAATTCCTTGTTTCAGATTGGTCCTACTTTCCCAATATTCTTCCAAAGCTTCATCTATTTTCAGTTGCCTCGACCTTATGTATGCTTCCTTTTTCCTCTTTGCTAGCCTCACAATTTCACCTGTCATCCATGGTTCCCTCATCTTGCCCTTTCTATCCATCATTTTCACAGGGACATGTCTGTCCTGCACTGTAATCAACCTCTCTTTAAAAGCCTCCCACATATCAAGTGTGGATTTACCCTCCAAACAGCTGCTACCAATCCACATTCCCCAGCTCCTGTCGAATCTTGCTATAGTTGGCCTTCCCCCAGTTTAGCACCCTTCCTTTAGGAAGGGTCTAAATGCAAGTTGTTGCCATGTCAATACTATACTAACAGTATGCCTGTGTGTCGCATCCTTCGAGACCTGTTAAGCACTGGAGTTTGCTTAACCTTAGCTTCATAGTATCATTTTGATACAGTGGACTGGAGATGGTATTGTTCTACTTCAAACCTTTCTTCTAAGAATTATTTTTCGTTGAATAAGCAAAATGTTGGAAACCCTCAGGAGCTCAGGAAGTGACAGTGGCCAATCATTTGAATTATTAGTTAAAGATTTAGCAGTTCCTAAACAAGCCCAGAACCAGGAAGAAAAGGGTTGGAAGGCTTCTGATAAGCTCAAAGTCATGACCGACTAAATTATAAACTGGGTGATGGTGCAAGGCAAAAATCGGTGATAGTGAGACAAAGTAAATGTAAATTTGTTGAATAAGTCTTGTGTCTGACTGGTGTTTCTTTGGATTTATTCATAAAACATCGCTTATGATATCACATATGATATATGAGTAGCTATGCTCAAGATAATTGTTGGGTTATGAAAGGAATACATTAGTCATGCCATTGCCTCTGGCAGCAAAGTTATTACAAGATATTGCAGCTTTCAGGGTAGAGGAGTTCCTTTTAACAGCATACATTTGTTTATTGTTATTCCCTTCAGGAAATGAAGCTACTTGTACAGTTGCTGGTCACGGTAACTATTCCTAGATGGAAGTGTCCGTGTTTGAAAGCACACTGGCTGTAATTGTTAAAATTGCATTGTACAAGGCAATTTTGTTGTGATTAGGTGACCTCTGTCACCTGTTGGCTTTTTTTTCTCTTTAACCTCTAATCTCCTTCCTGAGTGCACTCTTTCTGGTCCTAAACATTGCCTTCAGGTACATTGTTGACTTAGCTGTTCCAAATGTGAGGTTCTGGGTGGTAGTGGGTTTCAACTGGTTATTTGATGTTAAAGAAGCCGTCAGGGATGAGCTAGATTCACATTCAATATTGAATTATATGTCAATCTGAATTAGTTATTCTCCCTCCTTGCCCCTTCTTTCCCTCTTACCCCATCCTGTCTGGGCTCAGCAGCCTTTTGGCACACAATCATAGTGTGCACACTGTGGATCTGCCTAAGTCATCCTCTGGAAAAGAAACAAAAGGGAGCCATTCAATTCTCGAACCTGTTCTGCAATACAGTTTGATCATGGTTGATTGCTGTCTTAACTATTTGCCTGCCTTGGTACCGGAAATCTTGGTACAGTTGACAATGTTTTGAAGGAGTGTTACACATTTTGTGCTATACTGTGTGTGAAAAAATGCTACCTGACTTCATTTCTGCACACCAATTTATGATTTTAACTAACTTAACACAGACTGGGAAATGATGGTGGGACTTGTGCTGAGGTCCTCAGACCAACACCTGGGCCAGGTGAAATGTTTCCCAGGCTATTAAGTGAGCAAGGGAGGAAATTTTCAATTCCTCTCTGGCCACAGGATTGTGACTGGAGGGCAGCAACGTGGTATCATTAGTCAAGAAAGGAGGAAAGGATAAATCAGGAAACTACACCCTTGTTAGTCTAACCTCAATGGTGGGAAATTATTTGTAGCAATTCTGAGAGACAAAATTTATCTTCTCCTTGGAGAGGCAAGGGTTAATGACTCAGCATGGCTGTGTTAAGGGGAAGTCATATCTGGCTGACTTGATCGAACTTTTCAAAGAGGTGACCAGGAATTGGATGAGGGTAATGCATTTAACCTAGTCTACTTGGACTTCAGCAAGGCTTCTGATAAGGTCCTAATGGGAGCATAGGAGACTGATAGTCAAAGTAAGAGCCCATAGAATCCAAGGAAATTTAGCTAATTCGATCCACAATTGGCTGAGTTGTAGGAAGCAAAAGGTGTTTTTTGAGACTGAAAGTCTGTGGCCAGTGGGTTCGATAGGGATCTCTGTTGGCACTCTTGCTCTGTAATGAGGGATGTGATTGCACTGGAGAGGGTACAGAGATTCACCAGGATGATGCCTGGGCTGGCCTGCTGTACTTGTGAAGAGAGATTAGATAGATTGGATCAGAGATAGTAGGAGCTGCAGATGCTGGAGAATCTTCTGGGCCCGAAACATCAGCCTTCCTCCTCCTCCTCTGATACTGCTTGGCCTGCTGTGTTCATCCAGCTCTACACCTTGTTATCTTAGATAGATCGGAATTGTTTTCCTTGAAACAGTGGAGACTGTGGGCGAATGTGTTTGAGATATATAAAATTGAGGGGCATAGGGTAGACAGGAAGGAACTTTTCCCCTTGGAGCAGTGATCAATAAACAAGGCCATAGAATTAAGGTAAGGGGTAAGGTAATATGCGACAGAGACGGAGAAACTGAGAATGGGATGGAGTCTTTACAGGAAGCAGGGTGTGAGGATGTATCGTCCAGGTAGCTGTGGGAGCCAGTGGGTTTATAGTGGATATTAGCGGCCAGTCTATCCCCAGAAATGGAAACAGAGATGTCAAGGAAGGGAAGGGAGGAGTTAGATAGGGCAGGATGGAAATTGGAAGCAAAATTGATGAACTATTCCAATTCCAGATGAGAGAGCGAAGCAGCACTGATGATATCATCAATATATCAGAGAATGAGTCATGGATGGGGGCCAGAATAGGACTGGAACACATACCCCATGAAGAGACGGGCATAACTGGGGCCCATGTGGGTACCCACGGCCACCCCTCTTACCTGAAGAAAATATGTTGCATATGTCCAGAAGGGGCCAACTTCAACAAGGGAGCCTCCAAAATGTCCATCTTCTTCCTCAACAAAGGATTCCCCAGCACCATTGTCAACAGGGTCCTCAACTGGGTCCGCCCCATCTCCTGCACTTGCGCCCTAACCCCTTCTCTTCCCTCCCGCAAAAGCAATAGGGTTCCCCTTGTCCTTACCTACCATCCCACCAGCATTCACATCCAAAAGAAGATGAGATGCCATTTCCACCACCTCCAGTGAGATGCCACCAGTAGACACACATTTCCCTCCTCTCCCTTGTCCACCTTCTGCAGGGATCATTCCCTCCAGGGCACCCTGGTCCACTCTTCCTTCACTCCCAACACCCCCCCACAGCCCAATGGCACCTTTCCCCTGAAACCGGCGAAGGTGCAACACCTGCCCATTTACACCTCCCTCCCCAGTACCCAAGGGCCCAAACAAACCTTCCAGGTGAAGCAACACTTCACCCGCACTTCCCAGAATCTAGTCTACTGCATTCGCTGCTCACAATGTGGTCTCCTCTACATTGAGGAAATGAAGCATAGACTGGGTGACAACTTCACAGAATTTCTACGTTCTGCTTGCAGAAAAGACCCTGAGCTTCCGATTGCCTGCCAGTGTAACACCCCACTCTGTTCCCTGGCCAACATCTCTGTCTCTGGCTTACTGCAGTGTTCTGGTGAAGCTCAATGCAAGCTGGAAGAATAACACCTCATTTTCCACTTGTGGACCCTGCAGCCCTCCGGACTCCACATAGAGTTCAATAATTTTAGGGCCTAAACTCTCCCATATCCCATATCCCAAACCCCTACCCCACACACCAGGCCTTGTTATCACATAACCTGCCATTTCACTCTACCTGTTGTTAGTCACTAATAGGCCCCAAATACAGCTCTTCACCTTCCTAGTCAGATCATTATCAGCTCCTTTGTTTATCCAACTGCTCTTCTCTCTCTCCGGGCTCTATACTTTATCCTTTTGTTTACTCCCTACTCCGTCTCCCTCCCTATTTTCTGCATATAAACCGATGTTTTGCCAGCTGCCATCAGTTCTGAAGAAGGATCACCGGACCCAAAATGTTAACTCTGGTTTTTTCTTCACAGATGCTGTCAGACCTGCTGAGCTTTTCCAGCAACTTCTGTTTTTATTCCTGATTTACAGCATTTGCAATTCTTTCAGTTTTTGAGTGCTTCTGAGCTGGCTATGCCAGGTGTATCTGTTCCTCGATGTTGCTGAAACGTAAGGAATCACTGCATTTTGTTTTTAAATACTTTTAGGAATAGGGTTTGACTATCTCAAGGAGAGAGAAAGCGCAACATATAATGCAAGCTGGGATTCCCCTAAACCTCAATCTTGTCTTTCCATACACTGTTTCAATTTTCTGCATTTGTCTCCCTAAATCACTGACCTTGCTAGGCTGTGGTTTACCCACTGCTCTTGTGCCTTGACCAGTTTTATCTGCAAGCGCAGATTAGTGCGCTAGTGTGCTGTTGTGCTCCGGACAGCATTGGAGGACAGTGTGAATTGGAGGCTGAAGTGTTGCGGCAGAAATGTTTACTATTTTGCTATAGTGATACACCATGTGAAGCCAGCCACTTCTCCACAGCAGGATACATAACATGGCTATTCTATAGCTTGTTATAAGAATCTTGAGATTATGCTTTAAAATAATTTTAAAAATCCTTTCAGACACTATTTTAAGTTTGTATCAACAGAATTGCATGTTTGAAAGAATGGCTTTTGGGTTCCCTATCACGGGTGCTTACGGCCTGCCTGAGCCCTTCATCTGGTTCCAATCAGTGTAAATCCTCTGGCAGTTCAGTGCGGGGTCTGTTTCCTTTGAGTCATGCTGTTTCTGTAAAACATTAAACATGTGGTCCTGTTAGATGATGTAGGCTGTCCTGAGTTGGCACTTAACTATTTAATTCCCTAGGTACCTTTTCTTTAGCCTCTGCTCTTGAACAGTGCTGTTGATGCAGGCAATGCTGAATGTCATGTCATAATTCATACAGACCAGTTAGTTCAACTCAAATTTCCTTTTGGCAAACCACAGGAGTGAACTCAGTCACACTAGATTCTGCAGTCCTTGTCAAGCGTGTTGCAGAGACTGTCACGAGGGGAACGTCAGGTTCCAAGCGATCGATTGTGATAGGGAAGACTCTAGTTTGAGGCACAGACAGACTTTTCTGCAGCCAACAACGAAACATCAGAATGGGGTAAAAACTGAAAGAACTGTGGATGCTGTAAATCAGAAACAAAAATGGAAATTGCTGGAAAAGTTCAGCAGATCTGGCAGCATCTGTGGAGAGAAATCAAAATTAACATTTCGGGTCAAGCGACCCTTCCGCAGAACCACCACCAGAGGTGGTGCTGCCTCCCTGGTGTGAGGGTCAAAGATGTCTCGGAGATGGTGCAGATTATTCTCAAAGGGGAGAGGGACTAGCAGGAGGTTGTAGTACATATGGGAACCAACGGCCTCGGAAGAGAAAAGGTTGAGGTTCTGAGGAGAGAATTTAGGAAATTAGGCAGGAGGTTAAAAAGTAGCTCTTCAAGGATAGTAATATCCAGATTACTCCCGGTGCCACATGAAAATGCGAGTAGGAATAGGAGGATAGAGCAGATGAATGCATGGCTGAGGAATTGGTGCAGAGGAGAAGGATTCATATTTTTGGATTATTGGAATCTCTTCTGGGGTAGAAGTGGCCTGTATAATAAGGGTGGGTTGCACCTGAATTGGTACGGGACTAATACACTGGCGGGGAGATTTGCTAGAGCTACTGGGGACAACTTAAACCAGTGAGACTTGGGGAGGTTGGGGAGCAGAGGTAGCGAGTAAAGCGATCACTCGGAGGATGGTGTAGTTGGGAATAGGAGCAAGTCAAACAGTCAAGGCAGGCAGGAGCAAAGTAGAGAATGAGGTAGGGCTGATAAATTATAATGCATTTATTTCAATGCAAGAGGCCTAACAGTTAAGGTAGATGAACTCAGGGCATAGTTGGGAACTTGAGACTTAGATATCACTGCCCTTACAGAGATGTGGCTCAGAGATGGACAGGACTGGCAGTTTAATATTCCAGGGTATAGATGCTATAGGAAGGATAGAAAAGGGGTTCAGGAGAGGAGGGGATGTGGTGTTTTTGATTAGGGATAAGATTACAGCTGTACTTAGGAAATTCCAGAGAGTATATCCAGTGAAGTTATTTGGGTGGAACTGAGAAATGAGAAAGGGATGATCACCTATATTGGGATCGTACTATAGACTCCCCAGTAGTCAGCAGGAAATTTTTAAGGAGGTCTCCAGTTATGTGAGAATAATAGGGTTGTAATGGTAGGGGATTTTAACCGTCCAAACATAGACTGGGACTGCCATAGTGTTTAAGGCTTGGATGGAGATGTATTTGTTAAATGTATACAAGAAAATTTTCTTACTCTATGTGGATGTACCTGCAAGAGAACTTGACCTTCTGTTGGAAAATAAGGCAGGACAAGTGACTGAGGTGTCAGCACTTTGGGGCCAGTGACCAAAAATAGTGATGGAAAAGGATAAACCTGATCCAAAAGTTAAAGTTCTAAATTGGAGGAAGGCCAATGTTGATGGTATTGGGCAAGAACGTTCAAAAGTTGCTTGGAGGGCAGATATTTGCATGTAAAGGGACGGCTGGAAAATGGGAAACCTTCAAAAATGAGATAACCGGAGTCCAGAGACTGTATGTTCCTGTTAGGGTGAATGGTAAGGCTGCTAAATGTAGGGGACGCTGGATGACTGAAGAAATGGAGGTTCTGGTTAAGAAAAAGAAAGAAGCATATGTCAGTATGGACAGCAGGGATCAAGTGAATCCCTAGAAGGGTAAAGGAGCAGTAGAAGTATACTTAAGAGGGAGATCAGGAGGGCAAAAAAGGGACATGAGATAGCTTTCGCAAGTAGGGTTAGGAAGAATCCAAAGGGATTCTACAAATATATTAGGGACGAAAAAGTATCGAGGGAGAGAATAGAGCCCCTTAAAGATCAGTAAGGCCGCCTGTGTGTGAAACTGCTGGAAATGGGTGAGATACTAAATGAGTATTTTGTGTCAGTGTTTACTTTGGAGAAGGATATGGAAGCTACGTAACTTTGGGAAATAAATAGTGATGTCTTGAAACGTGTCCATATTACGGAGGAGGTGGTGCTGGATGTCTTAAGATGCAAAAAGGTGAATAAATCCCCGGGACCTGATCAGTCATACTGTGGAATTTTGTGGGAATCTAGGGAAGTGATTCCTGGGCCCCTTGCTGAGATATTTGTATCATCAATAGCCACAGGTGAGGCCTTAATCTGACAACCTCTGAAACCTTTTTTCTGGCATAAAATCCTCCCCTCTGCCTTTTGGCTCAATACCTTGAGTTTATTGTGCCCTCTTTCATCCCACTAAAGGTGACAGGGCTTTTAGTCACCTTGACCCTACTTTCCAGACTTAAAACCTCTTCAACATCGAGCTGTTTGACCTAATCATCAGTCACCTCCATAATTCTCTGTCTCGTAACTTGGTGTCAGTTCCTTATGTGATACAATTAGTTCATTAAAAATGTCAGTCATGGCTTAGTGGCACCACACTTGCCTCCAAGGCATAAGTGCAGGATCTGGACAGATATTTACACGTCGTGCCGTTGGAATGCTGCACTGTTAAGGATGATATCTTCCACTGGCTCTGTCTGGCCTGTCAGTAGTGTAAAAATCTGGTTGCCAGGAGAACAAGGGATTTCTCTGGTTACCAGGAGAACAAGGGAGTAGAGGCAAAGAATTAGTGTGGGAGGGAAATCTATCTAAAGGTATCGTATATGGAGCAGATTACATTTCCTTTCTCTAGATGAGAAGACCGCTTGAAAGCGGAAATAAACTGTTTTTGTGCTATTAATGCCTGTTTTTTTCTATAAACATTGTGTAAACTGCTTGATTGGTACTACATCCACTCCCTCCACCACTGATGCCCAGTAGCAGCAGTGGGTGCAATCTACAAGATACACTGCACAAATTCACCAAAGATTCTCAGACAGCACCTTCCAGACCCATGACCATTTCCATCTAGAAGGACAAGGGCAGCAGATACATAAGGACACCACCCCCTGCAAGTTCCCCTTCAAAACACTCACCATCCTGACTTGGAAGTAGGTCACTGTTCCTTCACTATGGCTGGGTCAAAGTCCTGGAATTCCCTCCCGAATGGCATTTCGGTCAACCCAGTAGGTGGCCTACAGTAGTCGAAGAAGGCAGCTCACCACCACTTTCTCAAGGGTAACTAGGGACAGGCAATAAATGCTGGCCCAGCCAGCAACGCCCACACCCCACAAACGAATTAAAAAGTTCATTACCTTTTGTGAAGTCCTCAAATGCAAGTGCTGTAAATGAAATGCTGATCTGGATGAGTATCTTTCTTAGGTTGAATATTCTGTATATGTCATTACATTAAAAAAAACCTTTTTTTTGTTTTCAAATAGTTGTTTGCTAGCATACAATTTGAGTATTGTTTGTTTCGTTGAAAGTTTTCATCTTGCATTCCTTAGGACAATTTTCAAGAAATGCCTCAAAGTGTATTTCCTTTACTCGTCTTGCTAAGTGCAAGACGAAAAGCTTCGATAAAGAGTGTCTTTTCCAGTAATGTTTTCTGTTTGTTCTTGTGATTTAATATCACTGGCAAAGTCAGCATATGTAACCATTCAGAAGGTGGTGGTGCAATACTTGTTGAATTGCTGTAGTCCATGTGATGTAGGAACATCTGCAGGGCTATTAAGAAGTGACGTCTAGGATTTTGACCCAGCAACAATGAAAGAACTGGAACCTATAAAGATCCTTGAACATAATTTTTTTAATAAACTGTAAAGCTTTGTAAGGGCACTATAAAACAAAGTATGACACTAAACCACGTAAGGAGTTATTAAATACATGACTAAAAGCTTGGTATTTAAGGGCTGTCTTTACAGGAGAAAGTGAGCTAGCAAGTTGTAGTATATCAGTTCAAGATCTTCAGGCCTAACTTGTTGAAACCATGGCCAGAAATAATGGAGCCATTAAAATGGGGGGGACTGTAGGCCAGAATTAGATGCTGTCTGATATGATGGGTTATGGGGCTGGAGGCAATTACAGGCATGTAGAGGAAGGATTTGAAAGCAAGGTTGAGCACTTTAAAACCAACAATTTGTTTGACTCAAAGTCAGCAGCAGGGGTGGCGATGGCCTAGTGATAATATTGCTGGACTATTAATCTAGAGTCTCAGATAACATACTGGGATCCCGGGTTTGAATCCCGCCAAGGCAGATGGTGGAATTTGAATTCAGTAAATATCCGGAATTAAGAGTCTAATGATGACCGTGAATCCATTGTCGATTGTTGGAAAAACCCATCTGGTTCACTAATATCCTTTTACAGAAGGAAACTTTCTTTCTTACCTGGCCTGGCCTATGTGTGACTCCAGGCCCACAGCAATGTGGTTGACTCTGAACAGCCCTCTGGGCAGTTAGACATGGGCAATAAATGCTGCTTAGCCAGCGATGCTCTCGTCCCATTAAAGAATAAAAAGAAAAGTTGTAATAAGTGAATGTGACTTGATGCCAGTTAAACCACAGGCAGTAGATGTTTGGGTTATCTCAAGTATATGGTGTGTAGAATGCGGACTGGCCAGGAGTACGTTGTTACTTCTAGACTTGACTAGTCTAAAGGCAGAAGGTTTCAGGAAGAGATGAGATGAGAAAGGAGCAAAATTAGGCAAAGTAATGGAGGTGAAAATAGGCACTCTTTGCAGTGCTGTGAATATTTATTTTCCTTTCATGGGATCTGGGCATCATTGACAAGGCCAGCATTTATTTATTGCCCACTCCTGATTTTCCTGGAATTGAGTGCCACCTTATTTTCCCACTGTGACCCTATTTTGAGGCTCAGAAATTGCCACGAGCCCTCAGTGAGATCTGTGAGAATGATACCATGGCAGCTATTCTCAAATTTCACAACCCCAAAATTTTAGTACGCAGCACCATTTAGGCTACTGAACCCCACTTTCGGCACATGTGATTTAGAGGATGTATTTTGTTCTCCTCCTCCCTCCTCCTCCCTCCTCCTCCTCCTTCCTCCCTCCTCCTCCGCCCCCCCTCCCCCCCCCCCCCCAATCCCCACCCCCACCCCCGCGAATTAAAAGTAACTGAATCTGTTTGCTGGACTCTTCCTCCAACCCTTTACTGGGACTTGGCTGATGGAAGGTGTTATAAACAGTGCTGCCAAGCAGCACCTACTCAGCACTAACCTGCTCACTGGCACCCATTTTGGGCTCTGCCTGGGCTGCTGAGCTCCTGACCTCCTTAACAGCCTTTATTCAAACATGGACAAAAGATCTAAATTCCAGTGGTGAGGTGAGAGTAAAGACCCTTGACATTAGGGTCACATTTGACAAAGTGTGCCATCAGGGATGCCAAGCAAAACTAGAATCGATGGAATCAGGGGAAGGCTGTCCATTGGTTGGAGTCATACCCGGCACGTAGAAAGATGGTTGTGCATGTTCGAAGTCTGTCATCTCAGCTCCAGGACATCTCTGCAGGAGTTCCTCAGGGTTGAATCCTAGGCTGAACCACCTTCAGCCACTTCTGAATGATGTGCCCTCTGTCATAAGGTCAGAAGTGGGGATGATTGTGCAATTGATCATTGGTGATGTTCAGCACTATTCCCGACTCCTCAAATGCTAACATAGTCCATGACGAAGTGCAGCAAGACCTGCACAATATCCAGGCTTGGGCTAGAAAGTGTTAAGTAACATTCACACCACAAATTTCATGCAATGACCATCTCCAATAAGAGGTTTCAGAGGGCAACTAGGGCTGGGCAATAAATGCTTGCCCAGCTAGTGACACCCATGTCTCACATGAATTTAAAATAAAACCCACCAAAGCCAAACATCAAACCTTGACACCTTCTGTCCTGTATGATCCAGTACCACAGTCAGGAGTGTTGTACTTCCACCACTGAACCGATGTTACAGTAAGGTGCTGAAGCTGCTTCTGTGTTGTAGCACTAAACTGAATATTCTGTTTCACCAGAAATCAGTCTGCACTGCGTTTTTAAAAGAAAAACAAAATTTAAAATAAATTAGGCCATCACTTCATCCTCCACATCCATTACACAGTTATGTTCAAAGAAGAAACTCGCCAATTTACAGGTTACATTTCAGTAGCTGAGTAATGCATACATCCGACAGTACATTCGCTCGTGGGATCATCATCTCCCTTTTCCAACTGTCCACAAGAACAGAAGCAAACCTGCTAGAGTAAAATAAAAATGGACAGACACATTCTTGTCTTGACCATGACTCTCATACTTTGTGATCACTTAAAAGAGCTGATGGCACACTGTACTGAATGCCTGTCAAACTTGTTAGGGCATGTTAAACATATCTTAGGGTAGAGCAAAACCAAAGTGCCATACAATTAGTGAAATATTTTAATAGTTCTGCCTGTTCAATTCAACTGTCTCCGTCCTCTTTGTCGATGTATCTAGTTGAAAGAATGACACTTAACTTCACTTCAAGAGCTTTTCCTGCTTTCTAGATTTCTCAGCACACCAGCTGGATAAAAGCTTTTTTTCTCCTTCTTCTCTGCCAATTTTTGTCTCGGCTAAAGTTATTGACCCTTTGCTGGGATTCAGTTCCATTGGTTGCTCATCTCTGAAATCCCTGTCAATCAGACATTGATGTCTCAACCATCTCTCTGTCTCTCCCTCCCATCCCTGTGACTCTCAAGTGCAGGCAAGCACGGACACACTCTGTTTCTCTCATTCTCTCTCTCACTCACTCTTACATTGTCCCCCACCTCCCCACTCTCTCTTGCCCCCACCTCGTCCTCTCTTGGAATTTTGACATTTTTCCTTCTACTGAGCCTCCCTGTAAGCTAGCATGCTTCTATTGTTGTAACCTCTCTGCTGTTTCTTTATCTGAGATCAGCTATCAGCCCCATTGAATAGTACAGAATTCAGAGGGGTTAGGGAAGAAATGAGGTATTACGTAATCATCTGAGAATCAGACGTGTAATTATTGCCATCATTTTATGTACAGATATAAATTGTGCATCCAAAATACAGGCCTTGCTGAAAGATGATTAAAGTGCTTGGCAGCAATTGAATGTAATTGCTTTTTATCATCTTGTGTCTCATAGTTCATAAGATACAGGAATAGGAGTACGCCCTTTGACTCCTCAAACCTTCTCAGCCATTTGACACGATCATGGCTGATCCGATTGTAGCCATGATTGTAATTTCCTGCCTGTATTCCATAACTCTTAACTCCCTTCTAGATCAAGAATCCATCTAACTCAGCCTTGCATTTTTGGGGATCCAGCTTCGCCTCCATCTTAAATGGGGACTCCTTATCTTCCTTCATGAGGGAAAACATCCTCTTAGCATCCCCCCTGTTGAACCCCCTCAGATTCCTATATGTTTCAGTTAATATGATGAGGTTCAAAAGGCTTTAAGATTAAGATTTTAAGGCTTTTTAGGTTTCTTCCCTGGATCATCAGAGGCTGAGGAGTGACCTGATAGAGGTTTATAAAATCATGAGAGGCATGGATAGGATGAATAGCCAAAATCTTTTTCCTAGGGTAGGGGAGTCCAAAACTAGAGGACATAGGTTTACGTGAGAGGGGAAAGATGTAAAAAGGACCTGAAGGGTAACTTTTTCACGCAGACAGTGGTGCATGTATGGAATCAGTTGCCATAGGAAGTGGTGGAAGCAGGTACAACTACAATGTTTAAAAGGTATCTGAATGGCAGCATGAATAGGAAGGGTTCAACGGGATATGGGCCAAATGTTGGCAAATGTGACAAGGGACAATGGGACAAATAACATTCCTGATTTGTGCCTTGTAACTGAGCTACAGAGATTTCTTTTAGAGGCCAAAGTGGAGGACAGGTGAAAGATGAATCGAATTGCCCCCTTCTGGACCATAACGGTTCTGAGATTCTGGATTGATGTAGGCTTAGTTGGTCACAACATGGAGTAGCTGCACACAAGCTACAGTAGATATGCAAGAAGGGTCTAGGCCCGAAACGTCAGCCTTCCTGCTCCTCTGATGCTGCTTGGCCTGCTGTGTCCATCCAGCTCTACACCTTGTTATCGTAGATATGCAAGGGCAGTGCAAGACAGAGGACCTGCAGTGAGAGCAGATCTCCTGGTAGGAGTAGCTACAAGCAGCAGCAGATGGTAGATATTGGCATTGACGTAGCTGAGCCAAATGACCTACTTCCATGTTGCAATTTCTAATAAGTTAAGTCTGTCCGGAGTCTTTGAAAGTGAATTTTATTCCTCTGTCAGACTTTCTCAAATTCATTTTTTCATGAATGCTTGTGAAAAACGGGAACTTACTCCACCAAATGGCTGTGGATACTGATCGATAATTTTGAAGATTGCAATTAATAGATTTTTATTGGCTAAGAGTATCAGAGATATGGAGCAGAGCTAACTAAGTAGACATGATAAAATCGAAAGAACTGCAGATGCTGTAAATCAAGGTCAAAAACAGAAGTTGCTGGAAAAGCTCAGCAGGTCTAGCAGCATATGTAAAGAAAAAAATCAGAGTTAACGTTTTGGGTCTGGTGACCCTTCCTTAGAACAGTTCTGTTTTTGTGAGTAGTGTTGATGTATAGAATAACAATGATCTAATTGAATCAGTCTGGTGAATCTTTGTTACACCTACTCTGAAGCGCGTATCTTTGGACAAGTTAATGATTCAGTGATTTGCATGAAAAAACAATATTAAGATGAAGTTTAAATATCTTGCAAAGTAGAACTTTATTTTAACTTTTCACATTAACTTGACACATTAGCAACCAGACCATTTTGCATGGAATTATTTTTAAAATCTATTCTCATGGGCCAGCAGTGCAGTGTAACACAAGTGAATGTGCAATGTTGACTTGAAAAATTAGTATTTCTTTCACTGGAATGAATAGTGGTCACAATCCATTTTTATTTTCTGATTTTGTTTATATCTTGGCCCATCTCAGGGAAACAGGCCGGTAATTGAAAGTTTTCAACTTGATGCCAAAAATGTTGTTCTCTTTCACTTTGGTACGCTGGACAATTCTGTCTTTGTTGAAGTGAAGTAACATTGTTCCATTATGAAATTCGACTTCCAGCTCCTGGAGTGAATAATGGCTCCCAGCTCTTTAACTTGGAGCTGACGTTTTCATTGCACACCATTTCTTTCAGCTTGTTCTTTTTTACTATAATCATCCACCGCAACACATTGTTCCTTCTGAATTTTTGCTAGACTTGAGCTGCACTTTTGCAATAGGTTTGATAGCATGTGGCTCTAAGCCGGATTGTTGTGGAACTGGGAGCAGCTGCACACTGAAAATAGTGCTGTTGTATTGCACCTGAATGTTAGTATAACTGATGAGGTCAACATACATTGCCCATTTCTGCTTGCTATATAGAATGTGGTGAGCATGCTTCAATTGTTGACCACTTCAAAAGTCAATCATTTTATGCATTTAACAACTTACAGCAGGGTTGTATGATTTTTCTATATTAAACTTTGAATGAAAAAAATCTCTTGAACTGAGTTTGTTTAAACACAAATTTACTAACTTTTATTATGACATAAAACCAGTTCAATGAAGATGCAGGGTGGGTTAACACACACAACTTGTGATTTGACTTATTTTTATTTATAAACAGCCCGGAATAAACTCCCTTCAGCAAAAATGGGAAGTAACAGACTTTTCTTTGCAGAGATTCACTTTAAAAAGGCAACACACTTTCTGGCCAATAGTCATAGAATCATAGACATCCACAGTGCGGTAAAAGGCCCTTTGGCCCATTGCATCAGCACCAGTCAAAAAACAACCATCTAACTATTCTAATCCGCTTTCCAACACTTGGCCCATATCCCTGTTTGCCTTGACATGCCAAATGCACATCTAACTGCTTTTTAAGTATTATGAGTGTGTCTGCCTCTACCACCCTTAGAGGCAGCAAATAACAGATTCCACCACCCTCTAGGTGACAAAGTTTTTCTGCACATCTCTAAACTGCCTGCTCCTTACCTTAAATCTGTCCTCTGTATCTCCCCTGATCTGAGGGAAAACAACCCCAGTCTGTCCAATCTCTCTTCATAACTGAAACTCTCCAGCCCAGACAACATCCTGGCAAATCTCCACTGCAGTGCTCTCAGATATCTCCAATAACAGATTCCAGAACTGCGCATAATACTCTAGCTGTTGCTGAACCGATGTCTTCTTACAGTTCCAGCATAACCTTTCTGCTCTTAAACTCTATGCCTCGACTAATAAAGACAACTGTACCATATATTTTCTTAACCACTTTATTCACCTGTCCTGATACCTTAAGGGACCTATGGACAAACACACCAAGAACCCTGTGATCCTCTGGACAGGGTGCTATTGTAAATCATGAGTTCATGGTGGTTATTCTTAAAGACAAAGAGGGCAAGGTGTAGAATGTTCCAAAGTCTGTCAATCTGGTGTTCTTGCACATTAGTGACTGGACTAATAATACACAGTTGTCTTGGGAGGCAGCTTGTTCAGGAAAAGCCAATATTGAGAAGTTATTTCAGTCGCTTTTCCAAGAGAGCAATTGAGTTTTACCTTGAGCCTAAACAAGTTTTTCAGAAACAGGACCTGATTGTTCTATGGCACATTTTTTTCTTCAGTTAAAAATCCAAAAAGAAACTGTAAGCCTGCATACTTTGTCCAAACAGACAACCATGAAGCCCAGTCCCAAAACCGTTTTCCTTAAAATGAGTTCAAACGACCAAGACCAACAATTATCTGGAGCCATGTGGTTTCCAAGAAATGACTTGGTTAAAAAGAAATTCCAATATGTCCTTTCATTAATATGAATCATGTATTAGTCAAGTTGAACCACTCCAGATCATGGATCTTTTCACTGTGAAATGAAAGGAAAAATCTTCTTTGACAGAGTAACAGCAGAATGCTTCCCAGTGCAAAGTGAAGTAAACCAGGAACAAAAATCAAAATTACTGGCAAGGCTGGCAGCATCTGGAGAAAAACTGGAGAAGGGTCACTGGACCTGAAGCGTTAGTTCTGCTTTCTCTCCACGATACTGCCAGAAAGTGCTGAGCTTTTCCGGCAGTTTCTGATTTTATTTCTGATTTCCAGCATCTGCTGTTCTTTGGTTTATTTGTAAAGTAAAGCAGGGTTGTGTTCTTGCATCAGTGCTGTTTGGCATCATCCTCAATCCCCTTTTTTTAAATTTAGCCTTTTTTTTCCTAATTAACCTGTTCAGAGATATTATTACACACTTCTAGAGCAAGTGGTTCTTGAACCTGGGTCTTTTGGTCCATGAGTAGGGACTCTCCCTCAGTGCCACGAGAGCGCCCTCAACTCTGATATGATTTGAACACCTGACCATTACCTTAGAAGCCCAACACTTTCTCCATTGCGCCACAGAGTCACGCAGATAGGTTTGCTATTACTAAGCAAAAAGTATCACTTGTAAAATTGGTTTGCTAAACCATCTACACCCACCAACAGCAATAAACATGAATAGTGAGTCATAGTAGACCAGGTAGCTTGTCCTGATGCTGTACAAGAAGCACATGGCATGTCCCACTGCTATCAGAACCATGCACATGTTAGCAGCCAGTCACTTGCTACAGTATCTGATTTGTCGGGCTGGGAGACCGTCAGGTTAAGAGTACACTGATCCCAAGTATTGGAGACATGTCAGGTTCCATGCAGAGGAAGCAAATCTGAGCAGATTCCTGGAATTGAGATTTCTCAGCCCAACATCTGAGAGTTTGGCATTTACATTGGCACTGCTATTTAGCAACTTGTAAATATATCGCATGTGGAGCTTTTCCCAATTTTGAAGGGGATTCTGTTTGCAAGGAATGTAGTTAACCACAGTTGAAGGGCATAAGTGCCAACAATCCACATGATGCAAAGTAGCAACATTTCAAATTGATTTTCTTTCCAGCACGAGTAAAAATGGTTTGGAATAATGGATCAAACATTTCTATTGGCAAAGAATGTTTATGGTATTGAATTATTTTTCCATACTTGTGTTTTAATCTGTAGTCTGTGTATGTTCACGTTGTCCAGTTTCTTTGGTTATATATTGTAATTTGTCTTCTGAGGAGAAAAAAAAATGATGTAAGTTGGGGTATTCACTCCCCTTGTAGAATAGGAATTAACAGAAAATGAATATAAATGGACGTGTTATTCATATTTATACCAGCTTGCTGGTGTTAAGTACCCAGCTTGGAAACAGTTAAACCTGGAAGTCCATTGATTTTTGAGTTTTGAATAATCCTGTAAACAATCAAGCGAATTAATTCCGCAGCTGAATTTTGTCTTGGAATGCCCATTCGTGGACGGAATCCCACCCACAGACATTTACATTTTAGGATCTTTCTGGAAGCATGTTCAGACATTAGTTGCTCCTTTGCCATGTCGGTATCTTATATTTAAAGCAAAAATGTCTGTACCTCCAGGTGCTTGCGGAGTTGTGACATGAGTGTGACACCTTTCAGATGTGAAGCATTTTGGAATGTTTTAGTAAGAGTATTATCAAACAAATTTTCACCATGATATAGCAAAATTGGACATAATAAAGACGTGTTAAGACAGATGACCAACAGATTAATCAAAGGGATAGGATTTAAAAAGTATCTTGGAGGAGAAATTTAGAACAGAAATTGCAGAAATTTTGACATAGGCAGCTAAACGTAGGCTACCAATGGAATAGCAGAACACAAGGATGCATGAGAGATTTGGAGAAATGTGGGGACCTTAGAAAGTTAATAGGGTTTGAGATGCTTCCAGAATTAGGAAGGGGA
This sequence comes from Ginglymostoma cirratum, assembly GCA_024137785.1. NCBI lineage: Eukaryota > Metazoa > Chordata > Chondrichthyes > Orectolobiformes > Ginglymostomatidae > Ginglymostoma > Ginglymostoma cirratum. The sequence goes on along the minus strand of JAHRHZ010000264.1, from coordinate 57,654,831 downwards.
TAAGCCATTGAGTGATTTTAAAAATCGATGGCAGAATGGGCAACCTATTCACTATTGCTTGTTTCAACCACTTTCAGTCCCCTAATGATCTAGAGCTTAGGGAGGCTGAGCGATAATAGAGTCATCAGGAAGGCTGCGCTAAAGTCCAGTGGCTTGTACCTGCTATATCTATTGCACTACAGATCCTCTTAAAATAGAGCCACTTAGCAACCTCAAGGTAGGAAAATGATTTGTAAACTCAGGATTGCTGCATTTCGGCATTGTAGTGATACCAAATTAGTTCACTGCAGGCATTAACATTTCCATCTATGTTTGTAATTACTGATATGCTGATAGATGAAATAAGGTGGGAGGAGTCTTGTTTGAGCATACATAACAGCGTAGACCAGCCGGGTGAGTTCTAAATTCTATATAATTAGAGAAAAATTATTCTGTTTGCCATTAACTAAAAATTATAGCTTATTTCTCCTATTAACTGAAGTTATCGCAAAGGGATCAAAAACTGTAAATGATTCAAGGGTAGCTAGATGCTGTTGTGGAGAAGAGCTATCGATTTTCTGCTTGTGAACGTACTGGATTGGTCAAAGTACTGCCCTCATCTGTAATTTGATGTATGTATCATTTGTGGTTACTTCTGGCATTTACTAAAAACTATTTTGAATTTGGATGTTGCTAAGCCGGGTATCTTATATGTGCTCCACTGAAGATGATTGATTATGTTGTGAAAAAAATGTGGCTTCATTGTAGCAATAGTAGTAAAGTTTCATTATGAAATAATTGCACTCCTTATTCTAAGGGACAATAAATTGGAATTGGGTGTATATGTGCACAAGCCATTAAAGGTGGAAGGATAGGTAGACAGCATTTTAAGAAATATGATATTCTAGGTTGTTTTTGTGTTTTAATGATATTCTAGGCTTCATTAAGAATGGCATAGAAGATACTGGCTCAACTGAATTATTGTGTACCCTTCTAATAGTCTAATGATGACCACAAATCCATTGTTGGTTGTTGGAAAAATCCATCTGGTTCACTAATGTCATTTAGAGAAGGAAACTGCCATCCTTACCTGGTCTGGGATACATGTGACTCCAGACCCACAGCAATGTGATTGACCCTTAACTGCCCTCTGTGCAAATAGGGATGGTCAGTAAATGCTGGTCTAGCCAGTGATGCCCTCATCCTGTGAATGAATTTTTTAAAAAATTGTTCTGGGCACCGCAGTTTAGGTAAGATGTGATTGGAGAAGGTGCAGAAGAGGTCTAAAGAATGGTTCTAGGGAGGAGCAACTCTAATTATGACTTTACGAGGAGTTAACGCAATTCTTGAAGAAGAGAAAGCTAAGAGGAAATCTGAAGCAAGTTTTCAAAATCATGCAGTGTCTAGATAGTGAGGGAGAAACTGTACCTGCTCACAAAAGGATCGAGAACCAGAAAGCACAGATTTGAAAGTCTTTTGCAAAAGCAGAAAATGCAAGGTGAGAGAAGAAAAAAATTTCATGCGGTATGTAGTTAGAGTCTGGAATGCATTGCCTGATAGATTGGTGGAGGTGGATTCAATCAAGGCATTCAAGAGATCATTAATAAATAGGGACAGCGTAGAGTTGTGTGGATAAAGGTAGGATATTGGCACTAAGTTAAAATGCTTAGAACCACTGCAAACACAATGGGCTGAATGGCCTCCCGCATCATAACAATTCTGTGTTTCCATGAATGTTAACCCTAGTTCAAACTGAGCATTCTCCAGGTCAGGTTTGGCACAGTAGCACCGTAAATTTCCTCCATTTTCCCGCAACCAGGATAACAAAATTAGCATGATACAATTAGTTTTATGAAAACATCCACCTCACCCTTTGGTTCTCATGCAGTCTCTGCATGATTCACTCTGCTTGAGCTAATCAACTCCCGATGTTCTTATACAATTATTCATCTGATTACTATATGAATTTGTCAATTGAGTATCAAACTTATGTTCTAACAGATGGAACTTCTTAACCCAAGTACTAACTTTGTTTGAATAATTTATTCCCTACTTTCACTATTAAAGTTTCTGGCCGACGTTTTGGTACACTTGTCTAGAATTTCGTCCTGTGCCTGTTTACGAACAGGAAGACCCTGGAGTCATGTGAAATAGATTGAATTTCATTGAGAACCATTTCTGCTTATTCCTTTATTACACCAGAAACAGATTTATTTATGGTTTTAGAGTTGACTTCATCTTGCCAGCAGTTCATTTCCTGGAAGAAACGAGATTTGCATGTGATGGTACATGTGCGATCATGTGGAACTATGGAATGAAGTGCGCACTGTGAGGGAGCTTATTGTTGCAATCTCTAAACTAAGCTTTCGTTGCTTAATACTGACCTAATAATACAACCAGGTGAGGAGGTGTGAGTCAGCTCTCCTTTCCCTAAGCCATCTGTTCTTTTGTAATTCCAATAATGGGCAATTTAATAAGACTTGACTAAAGCTAGTGAGCTGCACAGAGCTCAGTGAGGGTATGAACAATGAATGACAAAGCAATCATTTTAAATTACAGTCCCCTAGAGGTCCAAATTAGGAGTTGCCTGTAGATTTCAAATTTTGATCCATTCCATGTAGACTGATTGAAAATCTGTCCTGTCTGCCTCACTACAGATTCTGTAAGAAACACTTTGAACCATTGATATGTATTCATAACTGCCTTCCTGATAGCACCCTGGGTGTGCTGACATCTCGTGAACCACAGCAATTTACGAAGGCAGCTCATTTGCCCTCTGTGATGGCATTTGGGGATGCAAGGCAAAGGCTGATGTGACCAGCATTGCCTAGATCTTGTGAAATCTTCAAAATTATCAACTGGGAAATCTGAGGTGAAATCTCAATAGTGTTGCAGCTAGCCTTAATTTATCAAGGATAAAACTTCAAAATGAATGTGCCAGTCTGAACTCTTGAGGAACCCAGATATAAGGTAGATCATCTATTTATGACTAGCTGGCGGTAATGTTGGTGAGACTCCACCTTCCATGTCTGTGGCATTTCTTGCATAGCCCTAATAACAAATGTTATTCATTGAAGGGATACGTTAATATAGTAGGAATGATGCATGGCTAGTAATCCAGAGATCGAGAGTTTAAACGCCGCTGTTTGATTATTTGAGATCCTGTATTTAAAATCTTAAAGTGGTTTTAAGAAAACGATTATAAAGCTGTCAGTTTGTTGTAAAAACCCAGTCTGTTGAGTCATGTCTGTGAAGAGAAAGTAGAGTTAAAGTTTTGAGTTCAATGACCCTTCTTCAGATTTCTAGCATCTGCAGATCTTTGTTTTATTTATCTGCTCAGTAATGTCCTGAGGGGAAGGAGACAGTCCGTCTTTGTCCGGTCTAGCCCATATGTGACTCCAGACCTGTACCAATCTGATTAACATGAATTTTCACTCACTTCTGAAGCATCAAACAGCTCATGTTCATTAAAATTAATATATTGAGTCTAATCTTTAACATTTGTGTTCTAAAGATGTCATACAGGACTTATAGCTAGAATTCTGTTCCGCTGTCCAAGTGTACTGCTAGACTGCTGAGTTTTCTCAGCAATTTCTGTTTTTGTTTCAGATTTCCAACATCCTAGTATCTTGCTTGTATTATCCTAACAGTTAGGGGTGTGCAACAAATGTTGACCTTGTTAGATGTGCCTTGATTCCAAGGTTTTATCTTTTCAAAGCAAAACTGATGACTAGTTATTGGGGCATTTAACTCTGTATTAAAATTGCATGATTGCACATCTATTACAGAATTAACTATATCTTCTCCACTTGCAGGAGATATGTGTAGATGCTGGAAAAGTTCAGGTAGTTTTTCTTGCTCTACCATTAGTTGTAAAGGGAGGAAAGATTTTTTTCCTTTATTCTTTAATGGAGTGAGGGCATCACTGGCTAGGCAGCATTTATTACCCGTTCCTAATTGGCCAGAGGGCAGTTTGGAGTCAACCACATTGCTGTTGGTCTGGAGTCACATGTAGGCCAGACCAAGCAAGGATGGCAGTTTCCTTCCCTAAAGGACATTAGTGAACCACATGGGTTTCTCTGACAATCAGCAATGGTCATCATAAGAGATAAAAGGTACTGCAGATGCTGGAGACTCTGAGATAACAAGCATGGGGCTGGATGAACACAGCAGATCAAGCAGCATCATAGGAGCAGGAAAACTTGACGTTTCGGGCCTAAACCCTTCATCAGAAAGTCATCATAAGATCCTTGATTCCACATATTTTTATTGAATTCAGATTTCATCATCTGCCGTGACAGGATTTGAGTCCGGGTCCCCAGAGCATTATCTGGGTCTCTGGATTAACAGTCCAGTGATAACACCACTAGGCCATCGCCTCCCCATATTTCTCGATGCAGAACATGCTCTAATATTGGCAAAGTGTGATTCTATTTAGGATGCACATGAAAACAGAGTGGAAGTAAGTTTGTACTGTAGGATTTGCAGCAGGCAGCAGTTGTGATGTTGCAGTTGCCTTCAGCGAACCTTTTGAGAGAATGTGGTTGAGTAACGATTCAGAATTTTAGTTTTTGATCAATGCCCTGTGATTCCTGGGAATCTTCATAAACATCCATTGGAATCGAACTTTGGCATGTTAGCTCAGAGGGGCGAGAGGGTGAGATGATGACTCGGTAGGTACCAGAGACCTGGCGACATCAGTGGAACCATATACTTGTAAGAGTCAGCATCTTAACTAATATAGGAGTTTATATTAGGAAAGGAGATTAACGTGCAAATATCATCAATGGACTTTATCCGAAGGTATAGTAATAGGTTGTAAAATCCTATACGTTAGAATGGAGTAATTATGTATGTATGAAGCACCTCTAATCTGCTTGGAAGTGACTGGCCGTTAACCTTTGAGTCTCCTTAAGCCCCATTCAACTTCCAACTCTCACCCAGTGCCTTACCACATGCTAAAATCAACAAAAATAATTAAATAAATTTGGCTACTACAGTATAGGAGGTCACCACAATCAAAATTCTGGAAGCAAACTTTTCATAGGTGCTGCCAAATTAAAAATGAGTTCAGCCTTCTGTAAGACATGTACTGCATTTGAAGGCATGATTGCAAAGTTTCCAATGCAATTACTGTGTTTGGGAAACACATTCCTGATCAGTATAGATCTAGGAGGAGGGGACAGAGGCAACTCTGGCTTTGGTGACAGCAGATAATGGCTTGCTTTCTGCAACTAGTTCATCAGTAACTTTCAGATTAATATCTACAAATCTAGCGTTCTATTAAAATCTGAGCTCTGACCTATTTACTCTAGTCTAGCACTTTTGAGTAGAGTTGCACATAGTTTTCATACTGTGTCCGCTTGAGCTGAAGAATATCATCCACTGGTACAATTTTATATTCTCTTGCTCACAAAATGGGTTATATTTGGATAGAAGATTTTGCACTGTATTGTACTAAGTTGGAGTATTTAGAGTTACAGATCTTGCAGGTAGAAACAGTTGAGGTGCTTGTAGAATAATTTTGGCTCCTCAATTAAACCTTTGGCTTGAGTGGTGTTTTCCGCAAGTTATTGGGATGCCAATTACACAAAGTAAACATTGTCCTAAATTTCAGATGCAGAAGCTATTTTAATGTCACAACAGTAAGCTTATTTTCTGAGTAATGGATTCATGATGTAAGCCCTCCCAAAATGCTCATTTGAAAGGCTCTTAGAAGAGGAGGTAGTCTTATTGAAACATTTACAATTTTGTGGGGAATTGACAGGGTAGATTCCAAGAGGATGATTGCCCTCATGGGGAAATCTTGAACTTGGAAGAGGGGGTGGTGGGGATGGGGGCAGGATGCAGTGGTTGGGCAGCAGGCATTACCATTTAAAAATAAAGAGTCTTCAACTTAAATCGAGGTGAGGAGGATTTTTTTCCTTTGGGGGTTGCCAGTCTTTTGATTTTTCTTCAGTGAGCAGTGAAGGCTGGGTCGTTCGGCCTTGAATATGTTTAGTTAGATTTTGATCCACAGGGCAGTTGAGTGATATTGAAGACAAGCAGGAGAATGGAGTTAAGGCCATGATCAAATCAGCCACAGCCTTATTGAATAACAGAGAACAGGTTGGAGGGGCCAACTGTCCTAGTCCTACTATTTCATGAACTGTTGTGTTCAAATGTATGTCAACTTTGCCACCAATCTTGATTATCATTGTTCTTTCTAAATTCAAGTATTTGATTTTTCGTACTCCATGTCTAAACTAAACTCAAGGTTAATTACACTCTTCTACACATGCATCTGATCAGCAGAAATATTTATTTCCCATTGTTCCTTCCACAAGATTTAAGTTCAGCATTGCCTAACTTTTACTATTGTCCATTCATTACTATTTTTAACTCAGACCACCGTTGGGCAAAGTCTGGTTCCACCCTGATGTTTACTGAAAAGCAATATTTGTGACTATCACAGAGCTACAAAGACGTCTAATAATGAGCCTCTTGTCAATGTGTGGGTGTAGACTTTATTTATCTAGTCTTCATTTGAGGTGAAAATCCTCAAATTTGTGATGTAATATGAATTAATATTTTAATTTGCTGGGCGGTCTGAGGGCAATGGGCTTACTTTGAGGAGGACTGTTGCTGCTTTTGTCATTTTTGTTGATGTTTATGTGACACCTTTTTGTGCAATTGATCATCAGTTTCTGCATGCGCAGGGCAAGGGATCCCGTTGTGACCTGGCCACTCAACTTTGTTACTGTGTTCTATGGTTATCCACAGGCTTTTTTATTCTTCAGTTCCCCTCCCCAAGACTCTGAATTTTGTTGGGCAGGATTCTAGTTCTACAGGTCTGGGAATCATGATTCATTTTATTTCCTCCCTCCTGTTGCTTGGGGAGGAGTACGTGGATCTAGTGATGCTGCTATATGTCACCTGAGCAAAGATCAACACCTTTTACAAGTTATGAATCTCATGACAATCTACTCATGTATATGACTTTGTACAACACTGGACAGTGTTTTTACCTACTAAACTATCAAGACCAGGCTGAGCTTCCATTTGTCACCTTGTCTTTTAGCATGAGTCTTCTAATTTGTACCGATGAAATTGTTACTGATCTTTTCCAGTTATCGGGACTATTGGTATTTAAGTACACAAATAGGTTATCAGAGCTGCCTTTAAGATCCAAAAAATCTGCACATAAAATTGTTTTGAGTTATTGGGAATTTAAGTGTAAAAAAAAAATTCATACAAGTGACAAAAGAACATAAGGAATAGGAGCAGGAGTAGGCCATCTCCATTGAGCCTGTTCTGCCATTCATTTAGATCATTGCTGATCTTTTTGTGGACTCAGCTACACTTAGTTGCCCACTCACCATTACCCTTAATTTGTTTACTGTTCAAAAACCAATCTATCTTTGCCTTAAAGACATTCAATGAGGTAGCCTCAACTGCTTCACTGGGAAGGGAATTCCACAGATTCCACAACCCTTTGGGTAAAGAAGTTCTTCCTCAACTCAGTCCTAAATCTGGCCCCCTAAATGTGCTGCAAAATCATAGTGGACCATAGACAGTGTGTAAAAAGTACGAAAGGGGCTTCACAGTAATTTCCGTCATGTAAAATTGATGTTAAACTAGATTGTTTCCCACTCAAAGAACATCTAGAGAGATTTTATGCATTAGCTCAGAGGGTATATGAAAGGTAAGGCTTGCCTTGCCAGTAGGAATCAAGGTGGGGCTGTAACACTGCAAGCCTTCAGGTGCTGAGCTCAGTTTGAGTTTGATTGTTCTGCACTCTGAATCATTTATTTTGTTCAATAACCTTCCATTTCATTTCTAACCATAAGTTAAAATTCCTTGAGTGGTGCATTATAATTCTAAAACAGAACAAGTATTCTGCCAAAATAAACTTGATATACATGTAAATAAACATATCGTTGTGATATTTGTAATAAAGGTGAAAAGTATAAAGTTTAAATCTGCGTTTTTCCAGCCAAACACTAATTCTAGCAGTCTGATAAACCATATGCAACACTAACATAAGTACACTGATTATAAATATTTGTCAAAATTGATTAATAGAAATGCACGTTTATTTTTACCATGTACTAAGGTAACAATGATTGTAAAGTCATTTAAGTTGTGAGATGTGTTGTGTCCATTTGATCTTAATATTTCATTTTCATTCCTCATTCCAGGTTATGTACGGCTTCCTAGTCGGCTGCTTGGTCTTAAGATCAGTATATGTTGTCACGTGGTAAGTAGTGTTCCATTATAGCACAAACCCTCATGAGAACCTGGGATTTTAAAACTGAAGTTAATGGACTAGTCCAAATTTGCAAAGGTTATTAGTAGTCCACAAGGTTATAATGTGATACCAGGATTTTTATCACTCTCTGGTTGCAAATCTGTTATTGGCACAGTGTTGTCAGTTTATTTTGTAATAGGTTTGTACTTCAAACTATTGCATCTGTCATGATCCAGGCATCATACCTGATGTGCAAATTATATTGCATTTTCACCTTGTGATTTAGATATTCATAAAATAGCCCATGTCATAGATGACGGTATATATCAATCTGAAGCATATATTGGTATAAAGGACTTTTTCATTGTTTTTATTAAATCTATAGGTTTTTTTCCAATCAACAGTATGATTCAGTAATTATGACTAAGTAAGACATAAGCAAGTTACTTCTAATTTATTTTTAATTCTTTTGACTGCCACCTGCAAGCTTCTCTTCAAGCTACTCACCGTCTTGACTTAGAGAAATATCACATTCTTTTGTTGGGTCAAAAGCCTGTATTGAGTTCAGCTAGTGATGCCAACATTCCATGAGGGAATAAAAAAAGTCTTGAGCAGAAGGTACAGGGACTGGAATACTCTACTTTCTCGAGTGTTCAATTAGCGGAGCATCTACCTAAATTCCAATTTTCCACTCTATTGAGTTGAATTGAATTGAATTAGGTTTGTTGTCACAGGTTTTCACTGAGTACAGTGAAAAGTTTGTAAATTGTAACCTACGGCGCCATCTTAGGTACAAAAAGTACCTAGGTACAGGATCTTGGTACAGAGAAGAAAAATGAAGAAAACCATGATTAAAAAGTTAAATATTACACTCCTTCTTACTAAAAAGTAGAAAGACAAAGAAACGCACTCAACAGTTCAACATCACAGTCCATAAGTGCTTAGCCATGCTGGGTTCGCACTCCTCACAAGAGCTTGACCTCTTCCCCCGCCACCAGCCATTCCAAACTACCTACTCCCACTGTCACCCCTCCACCGCCCCCCCCCCGCGGCCCCCCCCCCCCCCCCCGGGCTGCCTGCTCCCACTCTCACCGCTGGCTGTCCCAAACTGCCTACTCTTGCTCTCATCTCACCAGCTGCCCCAGACTGCCTGCTTCCACTCTCGCCGCTGCTCGGGATGACTGCTGATGCTGGGCATGTCTCTCGCTTACCCTCCATCACTTAATGTTCAATTTTCTGTTGGTTGGAGTCTTGAATATACTCATTGTCCACAGCCTTCTTGGATGGGGCATTCTAAATAAAACTGATTTTGTTTTTTGTCTAATTGACTTTTGAATCTCACTTAAGAAAGCTAGTCTGACCTCCAATAGACCCGAAGGCTGACCATTGGACAGAATAACTTCTGCCTGACCTAGGAATGCCGAGAACATATACTTTATGACTAGGGTAGTAGGAACTGCCAATGCTGGAGTCTGAGATAACAAGGTGTGGAGCTGGAGGAACACAGTATCAGAGGAGCAGGAAAGCTGACGTTTCGGGTCTGGACCCTTCTTCAGAAATGGGGGAGTGGAAGGGGGCTCTGAAATAAATGGCGGGGAGAAGCGCAGTGATAGAAGGTGGATAGTGAAGCAGATAGGTGGAGAGAAGACGGACAGGTCAAGGAGGCGGGTCCTTTTAAAGCCAAATGGCTCCTGCTTTATAAGATACCATACAAGACTAATAGGATATTGGTTGTTTGGTAATACAAGACTTGAATTTTGCTGAAAAAAGGCATACATTGTCAAAGATTTTTGTTGTGTACTCTTTAAACCATTCACAATTTGGCACATTTGCCTAGCTACAAATATTAATGCACAAGACTTTGTTCTTCACCTGTTTCAACTCAGTAAAATGGGTGATGACCATTCTCTCTTTCGTTGATCAAGGCATTGCCCTGAGATTAGATTAGATTTATTTGTCACATGTATTAAGTATATAAATACACGAGTAGAGCGAAAAGTGCACGAAGTCATCATTCTCAACCCCCATCTCCACAACAGTGCAGGTACTGCTCCAATCGCTTGGACACCCAGGAGGCCCACCCATGTGAAAGGCCCACTCTCACCACCAACTGCAGCCCCCTCGCTGGCCCCGCTCTCGCCACCCACTTCCCGCTCACGGGCCACTGCTCCCTCACTGACCCGCTCTCACCGCTGAACCGGCCCACTCTTGATCTCCCGCCGTTGCTCCAGCCCATGCTGGATCCGCTGTCACTACAGGACACGGCCCACGTGTTCAGCTCCCACCACACAGTTCCCTGTTGCAGCCTGACTCCTTAGGTAGGTAGTTAAAAGGACAGGAGGTGGGAGCCATAAAATTACTGCAGAGAGGAGAGGGAAGGAGGAAAGAAAAGGAAAAGGAGAGGGAACTGGTAAGCAGAGTGGAGCTCCAAATACAGCAACTTACACTGCAGCCAATCTACCTGGTTTAAAATTTAAACCAAATGTGGCAATTAATTGTCAGTCAGTATTAACTGGTGCTTGTACCCTTACAACATTTGTACCAATCAGAGTCTAGTTTGCCAATCAGTCAGCACTCTCTTCTCCTACAGCGCAAATGTTTTGTTTTCTCTTTACTTTGGTATTTCTTATGAATTGTCCACAATGAGTACAAGATGACCAGCTTTACCAAAATTTTAGCAGTAAATTAGTGAATTAGATTAGGTCTAATTATACAATTAACATTTTGACTATTAACAAGGTTCATTTTGTTGAAGGATGTGGGTCAGTTTGCTCAGATGGCTGGATGGCCATTTTGTGATGCAGCATGATGCCAACATTGTGGGTTCAGTTCCCATACCGGCTGAGATTACCATGAAGGACTTGCCTTCTCGATCTCTTCCCTCGTGCGGCATGGTGACTCTCAGCTTAACCACCCCCTGTTGTGTCTCTGTAATGAGAGAGTAACCTATGGTCTGGTAAGACAAGGCAACTTTACCTTACCTTGGGTTAAAGGCCTGTGCCAGTATGAGAAGATGGACTGTTGGATTTATGGGGTTTGCTAAGTTAGTTTACTGTCGGATATCGAGATTCAATAAGCTAAATAGCTACAACACACTTGTGTACCATTCAGGCATTTATATTGTCAGCAAAGTTGACAAATCACTGTATGTGGTAAACATTGCCTTGTATATATGAAAAATGGCAAGCATCACACGTGATGTGGTTTTAATCAACAAGCAGTACAGAATCATTAAGGAAGCTATATCATGGAAAGAAATGATCTGTGTTATAATCTCTTGTTCTGTAGATAACATAATATATTTTTAAATAACCTGTAAAGACTACAGAGGATCTAATCCAACTGAACTCCTTTAAGCTTCCTGCACTGTTCTAGTTCATTAGATACCTTCACTTTCCAGGGCTGCTCAAATTTGAATAACCAAGAGATATGGATTAAAAGAAGTTTGGTAAGAGCAAGGTAAACAGGGAAGTAGATCATTGAGAGTTAAAGCATTGAACAGACAGCATGTATTACTGAGTACAGTTTCAAAAATATTATTTCCTTTGACATGTGTTTGTTTTTCTTTTTATTTGTTTTGTGTAATTTGGTCATCTTGAACTTTGGCTGGTATTCTCCCACATTCATGCTCTTTAGAGCACTTTGTTCTATGTTTCAAGTTAGTGTGGGAGTGATAAGAACAGGGTCATTCCACAGGCATATAGTTCCTTCAAAGTTTAATGTTCAAATATTAGCTTTGGGCTTGAGAAGCACATTACTGAAAGGGCTACTAGACAAATATTCCTCTGTGGTATCTGTGATGGAAATCACGAATATTTTATTGTTATTCTGGTTAAAACAAAATTTCTGAAATGCAATCAGGATATCCGTATAAAATATGGAATTTACTGTTGTGGGTGGTTTAAGGTTTCCAGAGAATTTGTTTTACATTGAATCATCTGCCTTGAAATGATTTCAAATTTCACAATCTTCAAATCGGTTCTCTATTGCACATCATTTTCTGATGTTGTCAGAAGAGTGGGTTTTAAATTCATAAAAATAATTACATTTCATTAGAACATTGTATTGCTATGAAGCCAAAATTTGTTTGAAGTTTGTTGATGCTACTATCAATTTGTACAAGTTTTCTGACCTTTCTATGATTCTGAAATCTAATAGAAATTTTATGGCACTGTTTGAAAATTCTGCTTCTGTTGGAACTGATGTGGCATAGTGAGAGATGAGTCTTGGATATTATGATTTGTCGGCTCAGTTCCAACACCCATGCCTTGAAGAAGTGAATGAACCTAGACCATTGGTTATGGGACAGCTATCTACTGGTTTAATATAGCAGAGATAATTAATCGAATTCGAACTTGTTACTTCAACCAACACCACTAAAACACACTTTTTTTGATCATTTGTTTGTTCATATTTTGTAGAGTGCATGTGGTTTGGCTCTCACATTTGACAACCTATAAGTACTAACTGTAAAATACTTTGAACACTAAGAGCATGAAAGGTGCTATATGGATGTAGACTCAACAACTTTATGATCTTTTAAAACATTTTTTCCAGGGTTTACCCTTGGTTGAGACCCCTTGCCTATACATCATTAGGTGTATTTCTGATGGGCTTTATTCTATGGAATGTAGACAACATCTTCTGCAATAATTTGAGGTAAGCTTTATCTCTTTCAATTGACTTTAAAATTTTCATTCTTCTTTTCAAATCCCTCCATGTTCTCACCTCTCCCTATGTCCTGAAATCTCTCTGCTCCTCTGAAGATTGGTATTCTGTTCCATACATTGGTATGTTCATAAACCTGGCCTCTTAAATGTGCCTGGTTTACATTGTTCCAGCATTGGCGGTCATGATTTCAGCAGTTTGGACCTTAATCTTTGGAATACTCTCCCTAAACTCTTCCGTCTTAAGGAATGCCTTGAAGGAAGAGATACAAATTAAAACCTACCTCTTTGCCTTGGCTTTTGGTTCTTGTATGATGTGTGGTTCTATCAAATTTTGCTTTAATCTGTTCCTGTGATGCAAGTTGGTGTTTATCAAATGGAACTGAGGATTCAGAGGTTACGTTTGGCTTTGGTGCATGGTAAAGCTGCCCCAAGTAGAATTGTAGGACTAAGTATCCATCAAGAAATAAAATTGAATTTTAAATTTGTACCCTAAATATTCATCGTAAAATGAGGACTGTCAATAACATAAGTCACTGAACGAGCGATCCAGAGACCCAAATGACTATCCTGAGGGCAGGGATTGAAAGCCGACTGTGGCATGTGATGAAATTTTAATTTGATTCATAAATCTGGAATTAAGAGCTAGTCTGATTGTGCTAATGAAACCATTGCTAATTGTCAATTTTTAAAAATTTGTTTCATTAATATCCTTTAGGAAAGGAAAGCTTGCTATCCTCACCTGACGGTCTACATGTGACTCTAGATCTACAGCTATGTTAGTGACTCTAGATACCTTCTGAAATGGCCTAGCTTGTCACTCAGCAATAGCTAACTGTTATAAAGTCTGAAAATGAACAGGGTACAAGAATAAAGAGGCCTTGCTCCAATTGTACAGGCTTTTGTGAGGCCACACCTGAATTGCTATATGTAAGACTGTAAAATATAGGAGCAGAACTCGGCCATTCGGCCCATCGGGTCTGTTCCACCTTTCAATCATGGCTGATATGTTTGTCAACCCCATTCTCCTGGCTTCTTTCTGTAACCTTTGATCTCCTTACTAATCAATAATCTATCTATCTCTGTCTTAAATACACCCAGTGACTTTGCCACACAATGCTGCATTCCACAGATTCAGAATCAGAATCAGAATCCCTACAGTGTGGAACCAGGCCCTTCGGCCCAACAAGTCCACACCAACCCTCAGAGCATCCCACCCAGACCCATCCCCCTATAACCCACCTAACCTACAGACCCCTGAACACTACAGGCAATTTAGCATGGCCAATCCACCTAGCCTGCATATCTTTGGACTGTGGGAGGAAACCGGAGCACCCGGAGGAAACCCACGCAGACATGGGGAGAATGTGCAAACTCCACACAGACAGTTGCCCGAGGCTGGAATTGAACCCAGGTCCCTGGTGCTGAGAGACTGCAGTGCTGACCACTGAGCCACCATGCCGCCAAGATTCACCACTCTCTGGCTGAGGGATATAATTTTGGTGTTTGAAAAGGAAGGATATACTTGCATTGGAATCAGTACAGCGAACATTACTGGATCAGTAACTGGAACTAGGGTTCATATGTAAAGTGATCAAGATTATTAATGGATTTAGATGCGGAAATGTTGTTTCCCTGGCTATGTCATTTAGAACCGGTGCACTATTTTATGCAAAGGGCCAATCAGTTGGGACTAAGATGAGAAATACCTTCACTCAAAGGGTTGTGAATGCATCATCACTAAACTTTATTCATTCATGGAATGTGGATGCCACTGGCAAAGGCAGAATTTGTTGCCTATCCCTATTTGTCCTTGAATTGACTGACTTGCTGGCCATTTTAGTGGGTTGTTAAGAGTCAACTTCATTGCTAAGTGTCTGAAGTTGCAAGCAGGCCAAACCAGATTCCCTTTTCCAAAGGGCATTAGTGAACGAGATGGGATCCTATGATCGTAGTGGTCATCATTACTGAGTATTGTTTCATATTCCTATTTATTAACTGAATTTAAATTCCATCAACTTCCATGCTGGATTTGAGCCTGGACCCAGTGCAAAAACCTGGTGTCTGATATTACCCTTCCACCACTGTCTGCTCAATTTTGTATTAAATATATTGAATATACTTAACGCTGGGATAGAAAATGGTCCTTCATTGATGGACATGGGGTGAGAATGGAAAGAACGTGGAATTGAATCCCAATTGAATCAACTATAATCGTAGGTCTTCTGCTTTTATTACTTTTAGTATTTAAAGTAATGAAGGTCACTTACAGTAATTAGCAATAAGAACTGTGGTAGTAGATGTGAGGTTTTTTCCACTCTGAGTTATGATGATCAGGATCATATTGGCTGAATAGTTGGTGGGAAATTTCTCAAAAGATGTCGTCTAAAAGAGGGTGAAGAACAGCTTATGCATTGGGAAAAGGCAAAGAAGTAGAACTGATTGGATATCTCTATCAAGAGAGCTGACACAAACATGATAAGACAAATGGTCACCTTTTGTGTTATGTTGCTATGATATAACTCAAATGTAATTTATAATTTATAAACTTTCCTTGAAATTTTTGGAAATCTCTCAGCAAATTTCTCCCTTCTTGTCTTCAAGTGTCAGTTTGGGTTGAGGCCGGTTTGTCTTGTTGTTGCTTCATCTAAGGGGGTTACTATTCATTTGTGACTTATAAAGAATATGATCTGCTCATAGGCAATTTTACAAATGTCGGTGAATATTGGCAATACTGAAGATATTCATCCTTCCCTAAGGGTGGTCCTTTCGATTAATGGAGGAGTTGAATCTTACAGAATAGAAATGGAAAATTAGAAGCGGCATGATAAAGTGTTAACCTTATTGCACAAAGATTCTTTTGTGTTGTGGTAGTTGGTCATATGTACCAGAAAGATTTGGGCTAAACTTTTTTATTATTTATGGGCATTTATTGCCTGTCCTTAATTGCTCAGAGGATAGTCAAATCTCAGACGCATGTAATTCAGGCAAGGCAGGGATGGCAGATTTCTCTTGCCTAAAGGATATTAGTGAACCAGGTGAGTTTTTATGACAACAAAAACCAAAAGAACTGCAAATGCTGTAAATCAGAAACAAGAACAGAAGTTGCTAGAAAAGCTCAGGCAGGTCTGGCAGCATCTGTGAAGAGCGATCAGAGTTAACGTTTCGCGCCAGGGACCTGGGTTCAATTCCACCCTCGGGCAACCGTCTGTGCGGAGTTTGTACATTCTCCCTGTGTCTGCGTGGGTTTCCTCCGGGTGCTCCAGTTTCCTCCCACAGCCCAAAAATGTGTAGGTTAGGTGGATTGGCCGTGCGAAATTACCCTGTCGTGTTCAGGGATGTGTGGATTAGGAGAGTTATAGGGGGATGGGTCTGTTTGGATGCTTTGAGGGTCAGTGTGGATGTGTTGGGCCAAAGGGCCCGTTTCCACTGTGGGGATTCTGTGAGCTATGAATTCAGATTTCACCATCTATTACAGTGGGATTTAGGTTCATCTTGGCAGAAGATTTCCCTGGAGCAGTCCAATGACAAAACCACTACACCATTGCCTCTCCTTAGTCTCCTACTAAGGAGGCTTTTTTCCCCATTGAGTTCATGGCAGTTCTCTGTAGGACAGTTCAGTCAGACCCATTATACTGCTCCATTCCTGTGGCTCTGCAAATTTAATTTCCTCGGTGGCCCATCCAATTCCCTTTCGAAATCATTCATCATCAGTCCGTGTTTAAAAAGTTCTTCGTCGTAACCACGTCTCCCTTTCTTTAAAGTCGGGCAGCACAGAAACAGACCCTTTGGTCCGTCTCATCTGTGCCGACCAGGCATCCCAATCTGACCTCGATCCATTTGCCAGCATTTGGCTCATATCCCTCTAAACATTCCTAATTATATAAGAATCCAGAAGACTTTAAATGTTGTAATTGTACCTGCCTCCACCACTTCCTCTGGCATCACATTCCATAGATGAACCACCCTTTGTATGAAGAAGTTACCCCTCAGATCCTTTTTAAGTCTTTCCCCTCTCAATTAAACCCATGCCCTCTAGTTTTGGACTCCCCCACCCTAGGAAAAAGACCTTGGCTATTCACCCTATCCATGCTCCTTGTGATTTTATAAACCTGTAATGTCACACCTGAGCCTCCGCTGCTCCAGGGAAAAATGCCCGAGCCTATTCAGCCTCCCCCTACAACTCAAACCCTCCAGTTCCCGCAGCATCCTTGTAAATCTTTTCTGCACCCTCTCAATCTAACAACTTCCTTCCTATAGAAGCACGACCAGAATTGTACACAGCATTCAAAAAGTGGCCTCACCAGTGTCCTATACAGCCACTAATGACGTCCCGACTCTTATACCCAGTGTTCTGACCAGTGAAGGCAAGTATGCTAAGCACCTTCTTCACCATCCTGTCTACCTGTGACGCCACTTTCAAGGAACTATGCACTTGCACCCCTCGGTCTCTTTATTTAGCAACACTGTCCAGGGTTCTGCCGTTAACTGTATAAGTCCTGCCCAGGTTTGCCTTACCAAAATACAGCAACCTCACTTTTATCTAAATTAAACTCCATCTGCTATTCCCTGTCCATTGGCCCATCTGAACAAGGTTACTTTGTACTCTGAGATAATCTTCTTCATAGTTCACTACACTGACAATTTTGGTGTCATCTGCAAACTTCCTAACCATGCCTCCTATATTCACAAACAAATCATTTATATAAGTAACAAAATGTATGGGACCAGCACTGGCACGCCACTGGTTACAGGCCTCCAGACTGAAAAACAAACCTATACCTTCACCCTCTGTCACCTACCTTCAAGCTAATTTTGTATCCAATTTCTTCCTCCCCTTCCCCATCTGCATCTCTTGCCAAAAGCATTTCCTGTGACCATAGTTGTTGTACCACCAGGTAATAGGAGCAGCTTTCTTTTGTATGAAGTAGAAAAAAAAACATAATCTTGTACACTTCTATAAAATCTCCCCTTGATTTCCTTTGTGGTAATGAGAACAACCCCAACTTCTACCTTCCCTTGTATCTATATAATACCTCATCTCTGGAAGTATTTGGTTGGACCTACTCTTCACCCCACCATGGATGTGTGCTTCCTAAAATGTGGTGACCAAGCTGAATGCAATACTCCAGTCATAGAGCTTTATAAGGGTTCTGGATTAACCTGTTTCTGTACTCAGTGCTTCTAATGTGCAGCCCAAGATCTCTGTTTTGCCAGTTGTTCTCTACATCTTGCCCCTCCTACAATAATCACATATCCACATTCTGACAACCAGATCCCTCTATCCTTGCATGCTGTTTAGAATGATTAAGCTATGAAGTCCTAGAATCGTAGAATAGTTTCAGCAGAAAGAAGGCCATTTGATACATTGTGTCTGTGCCAACTTATCTGTTTCCTTCTACTAAAGTGCAACACCTCTGTATTAAACTCTCAAATGTCACTTGTCTATCTGTTCTGTAAGCCTCTTGATGTCCCATTACAATTGGTTCAAATCAAACTGATCTTTCACTGCACTTCCATGTTTTGTATCATGACCAAATTTTGAAATTTTAATCTCTATTTCCATTTCCAAGTTGCTTTTATGCATATCCATTCCTTGGTACTTGCTGGAATGTGTGTGGGTGGATGTTAGGTGAAGACACAGGTGGTCTTGGCAAAAGAACTCCTGACAACCATTGAACTGCCCCAGTATAAGCTGCTAACTTTTGACATCAAAATTGCTAGTGATGGTAAAATACACTTTTTGGATGACTTTTGAAATGTAATTAGTGTCATTTCTCTCTCAAGGGATATCCGGCAGAAGTTACCATTCCAAATCCTAGGTGCCATGACGCATTTTCATGCTTGGTGGCACATTCTAACAGGCCTCGGCTCCTATTTGCACATTCTCTTCAGGTAGGCTTTATGTCAATATACTTGGCTGTCTGTCTCTCTCTGTCTCAAGAGCAAAATTATTTTAAAACAATGTCTTGGCTCCTTTCTCCTGTGAAAATACAGATTGCCATTTGTTGATTCACACAAGGAGGGAATAGTGGTCTTAAAGCTTGGATCTTTCTCCTCCTACCACATTGTATAGGTGCAAGTAAGATGGTAAAATATCTGTTAAAGTATTTGTGTGGATTCTTTATTATCGACTCATTTGTTCATTACACCAACAAACAAAAAGGACTTTGTCAAGGTGAAACGTTTAAAGAGGTAACTAGGGTTCGGAGTAGGCAAAATATGCAGCCAGAATTTTAGCATTCGAAAGAAGATAACTTAAAAAGTATAGTCAAAGAGAACGAAATGAGCAGCAACTGTTGGTTGAAGGGTCAGTTAGATACAGATCTGCACAGGAAAGGGATTGAGTGACATGGAATAGAGACCTATTGAAAAAGGATGGTCCTCTGCCTAGTTGGCCCTTCCCGTTCCTAGAGATTCTATTTAGAGGAAATTTGGGTTTGAAATGATCATCTGTAATCTTGGGATTAATGTACCTCAATACTGTAGAAATAAGTATATTTAAAAGGAATAGCACTTCAAAGTGAGCTGAAATAGCAGAAACGAAGAGAGAAAGTAACCAGTTTCTAGGTTTTGACATGACTGAATATATGCACGTCAGACACGGCTCTTTAAGGATTATGTCAATCAGGTGTAGTTTTCAACTGAGAAGAAAAATAATTAATTCAGGGAAAGGCCAGCCTGTTAATTGTATTTCATCCTGTGTCTCAGTGGACGTTCCTCACAAAACCACCTGTTGAATCTCCTACTTTTAATAAACACCAAGCTCCTTCGCTCGCCTTACCTGAAGAAACCAAACACATTGTACTTACAGCCCAAGGACTGCAGCAATTCATAGAGGTAGCCCATCTCCACTTCTTCCAGGCAATTAAAAATAGGCAGTAGATGCTGGCCCAGTCAGATGGCCTACATCTTATGAACAAATGTATAAAGTTCTCAAGCCACCTACTCGAAGGTATTTTTAAAAGCTGTCCATTGTCCCTCAAAGTTCTGCGTTTATTCCACGTCAGTTATTTGCTTAAAGAAAAGAAAATCTAATCTCTGTCCTTTTGAGCTTGATGAACTTTGAGCACAGGATGGGAAAACAAATACACTACCCACATTCCAAAACTTGTTTACATCAGTCCTTCATACAGTTTAATTATTTTGTAAAGTCTGTAATCTACCTCCTCGAATTTGTGTATTTCTCCAATGAAAATAAATCCAATTGCTTTAGCCTCTCTTTATGGCTTGGCCTCAAAGATTTGTAACTAACCTGCTCTAACTAATTAACCACTCTTGTGTACAAACTTTCCTTTTATAATGTTTTGACATAAGATGACAAAACTACAAGTCACATTTCAGGGTTAGCGTTACAATTAGTACTGGCTCTTGATAAAGCAAGAATTTTTTTAAAAATTCACCTGTGGGACGGGCGCATTGTTGTTTAGATCAGCATTTATTGCCCGTCCCTAGTTATAGAGTCATTGTGTTATTTAGCACAGAAACAGACCCTTTTATCCAACTTGTCTACACTGACCAGACATTCCAATTTGATTTGGTCCCATTTGCCAGTATTTGGCCTATGTCCCTCTTAAACCCTTCTTATCCATATACCCTAGAGAAGGTGGTCATGAGCTGCCTTCTTGAACTGCTGCAGTCCATCTGCTGTAGGGTGACCTACAATGCCCTTGAGGAGAAAATTCCAGGATTTTGACCCAGCAACAGGCAATATATTTCCAAGTCAGGATGATGAGTGGCTTGGAGAGAAACTTACAGATCATGGTTCCCATGTATCAACTGTCCTCGTCGTTCTGGATAGAAGTGGTTCTGGGTTTGGAAGATGCTGTGTATGGAGGTTTGGTGAAAATTTTTGCAGTGCCTCTTATAGGTGGTACGCACTGCTGCTACTGAGTGTCAGTGGTGGAGGGAGTGGATGCTTGTGGATGTGATGCCAGTCAAACAGGCTGCGTTGTCCTGGCTGGTACAAAGCTTCTTGAGTGTTGTTGGAGCTGCACCCATCCAGGCAAGTGGGGAATATTCCATCGCACTTCTGACTGGCACCTTGTAGTTGATGGGCAGGCTTTTGGGAGTCAGGAGATGAGTTACTCGCTGCAGTACTTATGTGGTGAGCCCAGTTTCTGGTCAATGATGGAGGGAAAGTCGTGGATGAAGCAGCTGAAGATGGCTCCCCCGAAGACACTACCCTCCAGAACTCTTGCAGAGGTGCCCTGGAGCTGAGATGACTGGCCTCCAGCAACCACAACAATCATCTTATGTGCCAGCTATGGCTCCAACCAACAGAGAATTTGCCCCCTGATTCCAGTTCCATTGAACTTCCCTCGGGATCCTTGATGCCACACTAAGTCGAATATGGCTTGTTGTTGAGAGCAGTCTCTCTCACCTTACCTCTGGAATTCGGTTCTTTTTATCCATATTTGAACCAAGGCTGTAATGACATTAGGAGCCTAATGGCCCTTGCAGAACCCAAACTGAGTGTCGCTGAGTAGGTGCTGCTTGATAGCTGATGATTGAGAGTAAACTGATGGAGCATTAATTGTCCAGGTTAAATTCATCCTGCGTTTTGCGTATGAGACAAACCCAAGCAATTTTCCACGTAGTTGGGTCGATGCTACAGTAAGGATGTAACCAATTGAGACATGTTGCAATGCTGGCTTGAATTTTATTTTTCAACCTCCGTTTTGTTTGTTCTCCTTCAGTTATAAGTCAAAACCAGCAATGAATATTTGTGGTTGAAAGACCAACCAGTTTACAAAATAATGAAATGCTGACATGGAAACCGCTCCTTAACAAGGGTACAGAGTACAGCACCAAATGTTAGAAATTTTACAAACAGGTTAGAAATTAGAAAACAAAAAATTCACTCACCCCACCCCAGGAGAACTAGAGACCTTTTACATGCTTGCAGAGAGACTCGGATAGAACTCTTAAAGTTAAGCTAAATGCTTCTCTGCTGAGGCATGGTATCAAAGGTTACAGAAATATGTAATTGATTTGATTTTCTTAAAATTCAGAAATGCAGATAAAATCATTTGTGAAGTAGCCGGTCATGATAAAGATATCAGCTATGATTGAGTGGTAGTGCGCTCTCACCTCTGCTTCAGAAAATGGATTTTAAACTTCCTGTAATCAAGGCTGACACTCTAGTACAGTACTGAGGGAGTTCTGTGCTGCCTTTCAGGTGGAAAATAAATTAAAAGCCCATTGAGCCATTCAGTTCAATGCAAGAGATCCTAAGGTACTATTTGAAGGAAAACTGGGATATTCTGAGGTTGCAAAAGATACGTTATAAATTTGGGGTTTTTTTTCTTTAATTGATGATTCAGGATGGAACATAATGTAGGAGATCAGAACATTACTTTTATTGATCCTGGATTGGAGAAGTCTTACAGAATGAATGATATTCTCTTGCTTGTGATATTTGTGCTGCTGCGCATTTGACTTACATGTTTGCTAATGCCAGATGAAATACGCTTATTAATTCATTCTGCATGGCTGACTTTGGAACAAGAGGCAAGAATAAATCCATTTTTTAAACAATCTGTCAAAGGCAGGGATCAGGGGCACATAGCAAAGAAATGGTTGGAGTCAAAAAGTCAGACCATGACCTGGGAATCTTGCGCAGGGTCAGATTTAGACTGTGAGAAACTAAGAAAAATGAAAGGGTATGTTTACTAATTAAACTGGGTTATGTTTTGAATGCAGTCGGGAGGGAATTGGCTCGTCATTCTGACAAATGTTATTTTACTTGTTGCAAATGATGTATTCAACTTGTGGGTATAATCTAGGAGCAAGAGCACGAGTGTAGAGGAAAAGATGGGGCCTAGAGGGGTGCAACCATTTTGAGTTTGTGGCATGAAGCTTATCCATGTTTTGCTGCCAACCTGGGGATCAGATGATTGGAGTATTGTTTTCATCTTTCAAATTATGAAGCAACATCCCCGATTGCAGTTAATGGCAGTGGCTTTGCCTTTAATCTTGTTTCATTTACTTCTCTGTTGTCTGTGTCCTTAGCAGCTCTCTTCAACTCTTTGCTCAGCTCAGTTGCTTTTCTGTGTCAAAGTTGGTGGAGGTGTAATTTTTTTTTAATGCTAACAGAGGGATGTACCTCCTTAATAATTATTAACAACTGAATTCCAGTGAATGTAATTTTGCACATCTATGTGCCACACTTGACAACCGTGACTACGCTTCAATATGTATCACATTTGCTGTTGAGTATTTAGGGACATCCTGAGGTTGGGTAAGGCAGTTGTTAAATCCAAGACTTTAATCTCACAAATTGCCCCTGTCGTACTAGGCAGAAAATAAAATGTGAGCAACACGATAGGTAATGTTGTTCAAACAGTGACTGTTCTGCACAGGTATGGCTATTCTGCTCCAACAATTTCTCAACAACTTCAATGAGATGTTTCACCAGTAGATTTCTATTTTGTTTATTTTATTATTTGTTCATGGGATGTAGCATAGCTGGCAAGATCAATATCCATGGCCTGTCCCAAACGGAATATCACAATATTTAGAAAAGGCTTGTATTCATCGAGCATCTTTCACAGCCCCAAATAACTCAAAGTGCTTTAGAAAGCACTGTCATTATTTTGCAAAGTAGGAGATACAGCAACCAATTTGAGGAGAGTAAACTCCCGCAATAACACTCTGAGAATGATTAGAATCGTTTTTTCTTCAGTGATGTTGATTGAGAGTAAATATTAGCCAAAATACCCACAAGATCTCCACTGGTCATCTTCAAAGCAATGCCATATGATATTTTACATCCATCTGAGAAAGCAGATGGGTCCTCGGTTTGGCACCTCATCCAACAGATAAATTTTGGATTTATCCGATGTTTAAATACCTGTAATGGATCATTCTGGTGACCGTGGTGTGTGCCAGAGTGTGCCATGAAGTACATCCTTCAAAATACAACCTACCTGGTTAGAGGGTCTAAAATCAGGGATCATCAGTTTTAAAATCAAAACAGGGGAATGTCACCTAGGTCTAAGATGAGGAGAAGTGTTTTTACTCTGAGGATTGTGAACCTTTGGAATTCTTTCCCATAGAGGGCTATGGAGGCTCAGTCTTTAAATATGACAGAATTCTGATTGGTTGTGTTGTTTGAGGGTATGGGGATATGGGGGCAAGGAGAAGATATTGAAGTGTTCGATCAGCCATGATTGTATTGAATAGCAGAGCAATTTTGATGGGCTAATTGGCCTACTCCTGTACCATTCCTAGCCATGGACAGTGTCTCAGCATGCCAGGATTTCAAAAGAGAAGTAACTGAAAGTTGGAAATTAGGATACTTGTGTTGCAACTTGTATTTCTTCATAGCTTTAATGCACATATATGTGTATATTTAACCACTTAAGCTGGTTTAGGTCAGACAGTCTAAAGACCTTGCCAAGAACAACCAAGCAGAATAATGACCAGTGCAATTGTATCATGATTTAATCCTCTCGGATATCAGCTGCTAATAGATATTTATGTACTGTTAATCCTGATCAAATGTTTTTGCATTTTTTTAAATCAGCATGTATACAAGAACTCTATACTTGAAATACAGACCTAAAGTGAAGGTAAGCCAAGACTGCTGATACGTATATTGGTAGCCATAAGCTAAAGTTCAAATGCTTCTTGTAAGATAAGGTCATATTGTAATGAAGCAGGAAGAACAGTTTTCCTGCTTATAAAGACACAAATTTATCCATCCTTTTCATCGGAGAGGAATAGGTCATTTAAGTGCTCTGTGACTTAAATCATGGTACCCACCTTTGCTCTCTATCGCTTAAAACTTCATTAAAATCTGTCAACCTAAGATTTACATTTTGGAAGAATGGGTCCTACCATTCATCATGTATTCCTTTACTTTGTTTGTCCCCCCTAAGTGCATCGTCTCTCACTAATTTATCTGAATTGAGTTCCATTCCACTAATCAGCCCGTATATATCCTCCTGTAATCCAAAGCTATCCTCTTCACGATTTACCATCCCACCAATTTTGTGTCATTCATGAACTTACTGATCAACCTTGCTACATTCAGGTCTAAATCATTTATATTTCCCACAAAGAGCTAGAACCCCAGGACTAATCACCGCGGAAACCCACTGGGCACAGGCTTCTAGTCAGAAAAACACGTCTCAATCGTTAACCTGTGCTTCCTACCACTCAGCCAATTCTGGATCCAATTAGCCAAATTTTATGGGATCCTGTGCACTCTTACCTTCGCTATCAGTCTCCCATGAGGGTCCTTATCAAAAGCTTTGTTGAAGTCCAAGTAGATTATGTTAAATACAATACATTATCCTCATCTACACACCCGGTCACCTCTTTATGAAATTTGGACGCTTAAAACCATGCTGACTGTACTTAATTAATCCTTGCCTCTCCTAGTGCAGGTTAATTCTGCCCCTCAGAATTGCTTCTAGTAATTTCCAAACCATTGAGATTAGACTGACTGACTGGCTTCCTGATAAATCCCTTTCCTCTCTTCTTGAATAATGGTTACCACATTGGCTGTCCTCCTGTCCTCTGGCACTCTCCTGTGGCCACAGCGGAATTGAAAATTATTGCCAGCACCCCTGCTTTTTCCTCCCTTGCCTCACTCAACAGCCTCGGATTTGGCTCTAACGCCAAACCTTAGACTCCCCAACCATTTGAAATAAATTTGTCTTGTGCTTAAGTCTGAGGAATGGTGAACTGCTTCCTTTCCGTGTTTCATTCCTCCACTGGTCATACTAAAGATTGTATTTAAAAAGATGTTATTGCTAAAGTAGACATAGTATATCTCATTTCCAACTGTGTATAGTATCAGAATCGGCCAGCCAGGTTTCTTAACTAACACTTAAAGAACTGATTTATTGCAAACAAAATGTGTTCAAGCAAAGATATAAAAGATTATTAACAAAAGGTTTAACCTGTGTAAGTAGGTGCAACTATACTGCCTGAAAAATGACACACAATCTCCAAGTCTGCGGTACAGTAATATAAAAACTCTGCAGACCCTTATCTTAAATGTACTTTGACCAAGGAACAGTTAAATTCAGGAAAAAGAATTATTCACCGTCAAACAGATGTTGGTCTGTAGCCAAAGTAACTTTGCACACTAACTGTTGGCATTGTGTCTGTTCTTGGATCAATTATGGGTCATTGAACTTGCTTTTCTGGATACAGTGATATTGTTCTAGATTTCTCCTTTAGGATGAGGTGGTGATGAGGCCATCCAGTAGGTTTTCAACTCTTTTTGACGACCAGGTTTTCAGGGAAAGTGAGAGAGGACAAAAGCTGTTTCCTCAGGCAAAATATTTCTCTGACCATATGTTTTCAAATCCAATAGCTTTATAAGACCACAATCTGGGTCTGTGATCTCTCTGAACGTTTTGTAGACTTGATTGCTCAATGGAACAGCATGTGTCTTGCAAATGCAATATTTTTCCTGCAGCTGTCAATCATCTTTGCTTTGCAAAGTAGTTTATCCAATAGGTCCATGATAGAGATACATGCCCATATTCTGAGATAACAAGCATGGGGCTGGATGAACACTGCAGGTCAAGCAGCATCATCCTGCTCCTATGATGCTGCTTGACCTGCTGTGTTCATCCAGCCCCATGCTTGTTATCTCGGATTCTCCAGCATCTGCAGTACCTTTTATCTCTGCCCATATTCTGAATTAACGTTTCCTCTTAATATCCCGAAAACTTAGATCCTTCTAAATTTTAGAGAGTATAACCATAATTTATAATATTTGCTTTCACAATTTTCTAGGAGGCATGCTGGTGGAATTTGGTAGGATGTTTCAACAGAGTTTATTAAAGGGGCTCAATCTTAGAAAATAAAATCATGCTAAAACAATGACGGCAAACTTTGAGGCAGGCTTGCATTATTCCCATATATTTTGGGGCTCCAAATTTGCTGGTGGTGGCACTTGCACCTGCAGGTCTGGATTTTGTGCACTTTTCTGGATGTTCCAGCAGTACTTTGTCAAGCTGTATGTACTCTGGTTAAAGCACGCTGTGCGGAATGCCTTCAGTTCAGGATTTCCTTGTGCTTAAACGTATTTCAACAAGTTGAATGAATGATGAAACAGACTGAGTGGCCTACTGTTCTTCTGTTTCCTGTTGTTAAGTAATATGGACAAGGCTGCATTAAATTCCTTATTCCTTGCCTTATTGTGCAGGAGCCGCTGATGCCACTGCATTTGTACTCCAACAGGAGTTAGTAGCCAGAGGCAAATTTTTTTATATGTAAAAGTTAAAAATGCAGAATACAAATTTAATGTATATTGTGGATATTTTTGCTCAGTTGGGTTTGCCACTTTTTCTGAGATCTTCTGTGAAAACAAGAATTCACAAACAGATAGATACAGCACTGAAGACATGAATAGGAAATTAAGGCCAGTTGCTGTTTGAGTACATCTAGTTCAAACGTAGCAAGGTACAGAGAAAAGCTATTTATTACATAACATTACTTAAGTCCACAGGTAGTGCCCCTATTTCTGAGCCAAGAGGCCTGGCTTCAAGTGTCACCTGCTCGAGAGGTGTGACATAACATGTATAAACAGGTTGATTAAAAATATCTAGAAAAGCATTATGTTTGCCAAATGGGCAATGCTAGTGTTTACTTCCATGCAAACCTTATCCACATGTTTTATCTATTAGCACATACTTTATTCCTTTAAGTTTGTGTTTATTCAGCTTCCACTTCAATTTATCTTTGCTATTTGCCTCAGCAATTACATTTGGCAGTGAGTGCAAAAACAGACCATGTTGAAAAGCTCAGCAACTGCCAAAGATGGCCAAGGTCAAGGTTCAGGGATGACGACTCCTGATTCAAGCTCAGATTCTGACCGCCGCCATCACCAGCAAGTTTTGCGCACCAAAATATTCAGGAATAATGCGAGTCTGCCTCAAAATTGGCTGTCATTGTTTTACATGGCTTTATTTGCTAAGATTAAACCCCTTTATTAAACTGTCTGTTTCAAAAGCTTTTTTTAACACACATTGATATAAAGTTGAAAAGCAAAATAATGTAGATGCTGGGAAAATGAAATGAGGATAGAAAATGCTGGAACAAAAACAAGTGGCTGCAAAAACGCAGATCAGTGGGTTTCTGGTCCAGTGACCCTTCTTCATGATACCAAAATGCTGGGACTACTGAGCAGATCCTGTTGCATTTAGAAGCGAAGAAGAGGTTTCATCAGTTTAGATATTAAGTTGTTGATTTGAAATGTTAATATTGATATAAAGTAACTCATTTATTCACAGGCATTGCTCCAATACCAACCCCCAGAGCTTCTCATTGAAACATATAAGATCTTGAGAGGATTTGACTGTGTGGGTGTTGAAAGCGACGTTTCCACTTGTGGGACAATTAGAAATAGGGACCACTGTTTGAAGATAAGGGGACATCCATTTAAAACAGAGATGAACTAACATTTTTTTCTTTTCCTCAAAAGGCAGAAGGTGTAGAATCTTTAAATATCTTTAAGGCAGAGGTAGATAGCTTGATTACCGGGGGAATGAAAAACATTGGGATATGCAGGAATGTAGATTTGAGTTTAAAATCATTGTCATGCATGATCTTACTGAATGGTGGAGCAGGCTTGAAGGGCTGAATGGCCTACTCTACTTATTCCTTGTTTGTATGTTCTGTTAATGCAGAACTCCATCTGGCACCCCATATTTGTCTCAGTCAAAGCATCCTTTTCTAGTTGTACGATATTTAACTAGAGATTTTTTTGATAAACATGTTTGAATTATTTTGCTAAGCAAGGAGGTTAGCACTGTTGGAAATGACTTTGCCGTACTCATATCAGCATCCGTTCTCCCAGAAAGGTATAATGCCAATGGCTGCCAAATAATGTACAAAAAGGACCTCTAAATAACCTGATGGTACCATAAGGCTGTGCTGATCTCTATTTACACTGCCCTCCCTAAGCAGCATCAGAAATCCAATTTGCAGATGGCGTACAGCATTTACTCAGCACTTTCCTTGGTCTCTATAACCCCTAACTTGCACTCAGTAGCAATCCGCACTGTCTCTGCAATCCCTAGCGTGCACTCATGAGCACTGCCAAACAGAGATTGCAACTCATAGCATTTCCCTACTTTTACTGGCCACAATACAGCCTTTTCCAAAGGGTGTCGGGGGCAAACATTCCAGTGGTTGGACTTATACCTGGCACATAGGAAGATTGTTGTAGTTGTTGGAGGTCAATCACCCCGGCTCCAGGATATCATCTCTGCACGAGATCTTCAGAGTAGTGTCCTCGGCCCAACCATCTTCTGCTTCATCAATGATATCCCCTCCATCGTAGGGTCAGAAGTGGGGATGTTCGCCGATGATTGCACAATGTTCAGCACCATTTGTGACTCCTCAGATACTGAAGCATTCCATGTTCAAATGCAACAAGATCCAGGCAATATGCAGGCTTGGGCTGACACATGACAAGTGACATTTGTGCCACCCAAATGCCGGCTATGACCATCACCAATAAGAGACAATCTAACCATCACCCCTTGACATTCAATGATGTTACCTTCACTGAATCTCCCCACTATCAACATCCTGGGGGTTTTCATTGATCAGAAGCTCAACTGGACTCACCACATAAACACTGTGGCTACAGGAGCAGGTCAGAAGCTAGGAATACTGTGGCGAGTAACTCACTTCCTGACTCCTCAAAGCCTGTCCACCATTTACAAGGCACAAGTCAGGAGTATGACAGAATACTCCCCATTTGCCTGGATGAGTACAGCCCCAACAACACTCAAGAAACTTGACACCATCCAGGACAAAGCAGACTGCTTGATTGGCACCACAATCACAAGCATCCACCCCCTGTACCACCAATGCTCAGTAGCAGCAGTGTGTACTGTCTACAAAATGCGCTGCAGAAATTCACCAAAGATCCCTAGACAGAATCTTCCAAACCCATGACTGCTTCCATCTACATATGGGAACACTACCACCTTGAAGTTCCCTTCTAAGACACTCACCATTCTAACTTGGAAATATATCAACATTCCTTCACTGTCGCCAGGTCAAAATTGTGAAATTCCCTCCCTAATGACATTGTGGGTCAACCCACAGCAGGTGGACTTCAGTGATTCAAGAAGGCAGCTCACCACCACCTTCTCAAGGATATCTAGGGATGGGCAACAATTGCTGGCTCAGCCAGCAATGCCCACATCCCACAAATGAATAGAAAAAAAAAATGCACTCACCAACATTGTACAAATTATCTTTAAACCCCAGTATGCATTCATTAGAATTATCCAGACACTGCATCCCAGCATGTAATCACAAGTTCTGTGTGCAGTCTCTGAAATTCGTCTAACACATACTTCCTGGTACAGTCCACAGATATGTTGTGAATGACCATGTGGCCCTCATCATGTGACCACTGTCAAGCCATAAAGACTCCCTAACCCCTGGATTTTCCTAGTTTTATCCACCATGGAAGGTGATAAATCTAAATTAAAACCTAGTGCCTTTAAGATCATAAACCCAGATTCATCCAACTGAGCTAAGTGCAACTTACCTTCCAATTTTAGGTTGTTTTCTATTTTGTATGGAAATTTAAATTCATTTAGTTACAGTCCATTATTTCATTGTTAGTTTTTTGCAATAGCAAGTCAGTCATCATTTTATAAAAGACATGATGTTTACAATGCTGATTCAGTAATTTTTATCGTGGGCCTTAACCCCAAATAGTGTCTTGTTTATGGATCACTCTTGGAATGATGCACTAATATTAAGGAATACGGATTTATTCTTGCAGTTTCCCATATGGAAGCGTGATTTGAAATGTGTCACCTTTTAAGCTATAGAAGTTACTCCAACCCAACAACAATTACAATTTGCATTTATATACCACCATTACCGTTATAAAACCTCCCAGACTTCGCACCAGTTAATTATCAGACTGAAATTGATATTGAGCCATATGAAAAGGCATTAAGACTGATGACAAAATGTTTTGTTTTACCTCTGGGTGACCACAGACAGCTTAATTGAGGAAGGGAGGGATTTGAGCATGTGGATGAGAATTTAACATTCTGGAGGTTTATGGACTGGGAACCAACATAGGTCAGTGCATCTAGCTGTTGGGTAAAGAGCCAGGGTTTTCTTTTTATTCACTCAGGGAATGAGGGTGTTACTGGCCAGACTAGCATTTATTGCCCACCCCTAATTGCCCAGAGAGCATTTAGGCTTCAATCACGTTACTGCGGGTCTGGAGTCGCACGTTGGCAGGACTGGGTAAGGACAGCTAAAGGACAACAGTGAACTGGATGGCTTTTTCTGACAATCGACAATTGTTTCATGGTCGCCATTAAACCCTTTACTCAATTCAATTGAGATTTTTACTCAATTCAAATTCCACCATCTACTGTGATGGAATTCAAGCTCGGGTTGTGGATACTGTACCAGAGTCTCTGGATTAATAGTCTAGTGATAATATTATTGTCTTCCCTACAACCATCTGAGTTTTGGGTAAGCACTCCCTCAAAAGTGTGGGTTGGGAATAAATAGTGCTGCACTGGCAAGTACCCTACTTTCAAAGGACCACTTCACTCTCACTGAGAATGCTGCGACACCCGGTATTCTCATGATATTGTTTTTGATATCTCTCATTGAATAACAAATGGAAGAGAGCAGAACTACTGATACTCAGCTGTCAAAAGCCCATGTTCAGGTGGGCCCAGTATCTCCTAAAGTAATTCAAAGGGGAAAGGGAAGCAGACCATTGCATTCACACAGAAAGCTGTAGCTGGGTGGAGGGAGTTCAGGTCAGTGGAATTGTGCCTGTTATTTGTGGTCAGTATGCTCATGTGCCACTCTAGAAACATCAGGGCATAATCTAGACAGTAGATTACTCCAGTGCAGTGCTGAGGGAGTGCTACATTATCAGAGATACTGACTTTTGGATGAAGTGTGAATATGAGGCTTTGCCTGCTCCTGTCAGGTGGACATAAAAGATCCAGTGGGGCTGTTTTGAACACAATAGGGGAGTTCTCCACAGGATCCTAAACTAATGTTATCACTCGACCAGAATCAATTCAATATGTCAGCAAGGGGATAATTGCCAGGTGCAGTGGGATTTCGCTGTGCTCAAATTAATTTTCTCTAGTTCCTACGTTACTTAACTATACTTCAAAAGTACTTTATTGGTTATACATTCGTTAAGGCAAGTGGTGAATTGTGCTATAACAACACAATTTCTACTTATTTTAATTGTTATTTTTTATAAATTTGCAGTTTCTGCTTGGTGTGTGGCCTATTATTTGGGTGGAACCTCCTCCAAAGAAGCACTAAAAATGCCAGGGATTGAAATCTCTGGCAAAGAACAAGCTGGACTTCAGCACTGAGAGCTGTTTTATCTAATTCTGGAAGCGAGTGCTAATGAGTGAAAAAGGTTTGAAATGAATCATGGACAGAAAGAAACAGGCTGACGATATATTTCCGATCATGCTGAGTTTTGTATTTATTTTTTTAAAATGCTGCCAGGTGTATTAGAATTATATAGGAGGTTAATGTGTACAATGGGAAGTAAGGAATACTGCAGCTTGTGTGATAATGTTTGGTAGATCTCTGGTAATACTCTGATAACCGATTTAATCTGAGAACAGCTAATGTTCTTTAGGCCTTTTTACACATGGCCAAACTATTGAACAAATTATGGACTGAAACTGACTGGTTCACTGTACCGTAACATTTTTTTTATTTGTTTGTCTCTTTCTCTCAATTCTTCCTGTGTATAAGGATCTTAAGAATTCACTAGACCTATGACGTCTCTCTGAGAATTCTCAATACCACGGGTGTGCATTGAGCAGTACATCAACACGTTAAACAAAAGGCAGATCTATTCCAAGCCTTGGAGTGGGAAATGAAGTATATCATCCCAAAACAGGGGTTGGGGGGTTGTTAATTGGAGAGAGAACGGATCTATCTCCTCTTATCCCTCCTGCTTTTTGCATTTTGTTTCTAATCACTTTAATGCCAGTACTGCCGCTCATACTGCTGATCGCTGAGTTTCAGTATTGTGAGAGACATTTAGGGGTTTGGGCTATGCAGCAAGGGTTGGGAGGTGGGTGGGGTGGGGTTGGGGGGGAAATGTGAGGGTCACTCCTGGACTGTGATTTGAGTGAAAGTGAATGTCATCGATGCCCCTCTCAGTAACAGTGGCGGTAGAAAACACAATAGAGCTATTGCTTTCTAAGAATTTAATCAGTTTGTGCTGGTCACTGAAAAACTGAAAATTGTGTGCGTGTGCGCGTTTGGATTGTATTTAAACTGCATATCGTGTTCACTCTTCTTTCAGTAACCTTTTATATTGGAATTTTATAGCTAAGGTTTGTGTCCTTCATTAAAACCCTAGAATTAATTCTGCAGCAAGATCCAACTGGGAATCATTGGAAAATGTGAACACCATTTCCTTGGGGATCCTGCAAAGTAATGATAGGAGATAGTGGCTTCCCAGCAGAATTTCAGGGCTTAGTGTTATGCATTAGTATTTGAACCTGGAATTGTGGCCTCTGCATACTTGGGGCTTTTGGCAGTCCTGCTCTTGTTATCGTATTGTAAATTTTGTCTGTACTTGGTTTAAACATTTGAGCGTCAATATCCACCTTATTTCATGGCCATTTTCTCCCTCTCACAGCTGACTTCTCCACACCAGTTCTAATCATGCCAGTCAAATGCCTTTCCAGGCTATCATCCAGGGAATGCAATAAAATTATTTTCTTAGGGTTGTCCAGACCTCATGACCTGATGCAAGGGGGATGTCGCCTCCATTCTGGTACACCCCCACTGCACCAAGTCAAATGTCAGTTACATGGCAACACAAAAGTTTTGAGAGCTCAGGCCATATAATCCATCACTCCATCACTCCATATTAATTTAGCTGGTGTGACATAGGATCCAACAATGTAACCTTTCTAAATGAACTGCAGGGAGAAAGAGTATTGCAAGACACTGCTTATCCATTTTCTTTTGTCAATGGGTAAGACAGACTTCCATTATTTGTATTCTCACACATTTTAAACTCTCCTGCCCTGTACACTTCAAACAAGGGACCAATAATTCAGATTGCCAATATTTCTAGATCATGGCTTTATGAAGGATTATTGATTTGGAAGTGGTCTGACATGAGGAGATGGTTTTACTGTATCAGTGGAGCGGATGGAGTGCCCAGTAGCTGTCAACAAGCCCTCTGCTTTACCCCAGCCACAGTCAGAGAATAGGAGTGGAGGAAATGTAAACTTTTCACTCCTATGATCCAAACCAGAACAGTGTCCAATAATCTCTGCACAGCACACTTCTTCATTCTCGACACTGTCTTTTCCCATGTCCACCTATAAATTATAGAACAATTCACGTGTGTCCCGCTAACTTTTGCCACCAAACTATTTGAATTGTATTTATTGAAACATTTCCTTTTTGTCAATTTAACGAGCATTCAAAATTCTCACATTCCAGAAGCAAGTTGAATAGATATTTTTTATTTAAAAGAGACTGAGTGATGAGTAAATGTAATTTATTTCTACAATATACAGTCAGCATTGCCATCACTCCAGTTTAGGTCAGTTTAGGAAGCAAACTCCATTTCTCAATACACGCTAGCGAGGCCACAATGGAAACATCCTGTCAACTGGAAAATGGACATGTTGCTAGGACCAGTGCAGTAATACTGTGTGTCTCTTTGGGCTGCTAATAAGTCTGGGCTTTTATTTCTGATAAAGTGGTGAAGGTTGGGTATCTAAGGAATGTAGCATCATTTACAGGTGAATGCAAAGAAAAAGTCTGAAAGTCACTACTATAGACCTGTGGACCAAATGTTTATGAGGTATCTCTTTACCCCTAGCACCAAACTCCACCACCACCATTCCCTCTCCTACAATAAGCCATGGTGGCCATTTTCTTAGTTCAAACAAATTGTATTTGCCAAGAGGGTGAAATCCATATTCAATGTCATCCTAGTTCAGTTTGTCCAGCTCCTGCTTCTTAATTACGGCTGCCATCCAGGAGTGAAACAGCTCTTATAAAGTAAATCAACTTGCCAATTATAAGACAGAGTCTGTTTAATAAAAATTCTTTCTACTAAGAACAAAGGTATGATTAGCCAAGTACAGTTGAACTGTTTGTTGCATAACTGTTAGCTTCACTGATGGGACAACTGTGGAAAAAGGGCAGGTTGTTCTTCAGTTTTTCATTGTTGTGTGAGAACCATATTACCACTAAACTAAATGCATTGCTGAGTTTTGAATCGTCTTTGTTTTTAAAATTTGTGCTTAAATTGTAGTTCGGTTTAAGTTTGTTGCTAAGGATAGACAGCATGATTTATTTTTGGGTGGTTTCGAGGGGAAAGGAGAGTTTGCTGAAGTTCAAGTTGACTCCGCGAGGAATGGGCACCACTTTGAGATTCGTTATGCATCTTTCACCAATGACAATAATTAGAGATCCTATTCTGGAACAATCAAAACCACCATTGCACACTCGCCTCCCCCCACCACCCCAAAACAAATGTGCACACACTGTCCCGCAGTGGCCCAGTCACTCAAAGCCAAGGTTGTGACAATCTGACAAGCAGAATGTTTTGATGTAAGGCTGGGACTTTCCAGCAAGGGTCAGAGGTGAGGCACCACGGGGGGTGCAATATGTACATCGTGATTCTTTGCTTTTGATGCTCAAAACTGCCCTGACCTCCCAACGTCATGCCCCAAGTAGCCAGATGAGAAGGACAATATGGTGAAATTATTTTAAGAATTGTGTAACTATTCTGAAACTGGAAATCATGTCCCTAAGATCATTGCATTATTTCATTTCTTTTTGTGTTTTTTTTTACTTAATGCAGGGAACCAAAATGCATGTAAGGTTTTCTTATTTTGATGTGGCTTGTTTCAATATTCGAGGGGAGTTTTGAAAAGGGATGTTTTCCTCCCACAAAATCAGACACAAGGAGGATAGGTAAATTCTGCTACAGCTGTGCTGTTAGTGAAAGCTGGGATCTTCGTCCACTGAATGCGATACCGACGCTTGGGTACCAAATAAATAACACTTCAGAACACCTGTCCTTCTCTCACTGTTTAGTGAGACTTCCCAAAGGTCATGAATCTCCAAGTCAATTTGCTCCAGTGTTTTGAAACATTACTATTTGAAAGTCTCATTGCACATATGTACCTGTGTTACTAAAATTTCAGTTCTTTCCCATCTGATCTGAACATTCAAAGGCAGGGTTTCCCCAAGCAGGGTTGCAGGCTCACCTCAGCAATGGCCACTGTGTAGCTCTGCCTCTACCTCTTTTTCACAGGTCTCCTGTCCTCCATCTAATTCTTCTCACCCATCAATCCTGCTCTGCTTTCAGAGAGATTGCAACAATTGTCACATCTTGAAATACGGTCACAGTGAGAAAAGGTTGGGGAAGCACTGTTCATTGGCTTTCGGTCTGCACAATATGTTATGTGAATTTATTCCTACCCTTTACCATTGGCAACAGATGCACATCGGAGTTTCATAGTGGACCTACACTGCTGTTTAATCCCTGTACACTCCGACAGCACTGATCTGTTTGCGTGTGTGAGAAAAGTTTATTAGAATATTCCACAATCAACTCGTAAACCGACTGAATTTTCTTTATAATGTATTTTCTGTAATCGTTTTATAAAGTGTCTCCACTGAATGTTGCTCCACCTATTAGAACAACTGCAGCAGCAGTCCTGTGGCATTACAGGGTGTCCTCAGAATGCACACTAGAGGTGTCAGGATCGGACAAGAAAAGAAATCAATAACATCAGTGTTAACTATGAAAAGACAACTTTAAATTTTGGATTGTACACTATTTTGAATTATGTATAATAATATTACAATATTAATGTAACTAACTTTTATGAAAGATTAAAAGCTGACAAGAGAGTATCCCTCTGTCTTAATGTTATATACATTGAAGTCTTCTCCTATTTCCCTTGATTTAAATTGGGACTTCTATATGTCTTGTCTCTTTGACAGACCTCGTTTTTCCCTTTGGCAATACTTAAATTATGCACCAGCAATTTAAATGTGTATTACTGGACCTATCAGTGAAAGGTTTGAGTTTGATAACCAATTTTGCTTGAATGCGGGCAATGTGTTCATTTTTGAATTGGGGCCAGTCAAAATGACTGCAAATACTGTCAGATTGTCGTCAGTGTTGTTTGAGAACAAAATCTATTGCTCCTTTAACCTGCAGTGACCTTTCTCACGAGTGCAATGTTAACCAATGTTTTAAAATAACAAAACAACGCATTTAAATGCCTTCAAACTTGATTGAGTTGGTCAAGGTCAGGAAATGTATGAGTCTTAAATGAGCTTTTGATCGAGAGAGTAGATCCCTGCTCCAGTTACACAAACTGCATTTGTTTTCTGAACTTGTAAATACTCGTATCTGTCTCATCTCTCTCTCTTTCTCTGGTACAGCTGGTGTGAGTGCCAATGTTACGCACTGCACACAATCTGTTCTTTAATCTAAGCAGCTATTTGGGTCATAGGACAGAACAAAAAGGATTGGGCATGGAAATGCCTGTAGGAGGGAGATTAACCTTGCATTTGGCACCTGGCTGTGTTGGATTGGTTCAGCCCTGATATGAGCAGTGCTGAAGCTGGTCTTGTTTACCCTGGCATCTATTCAGTATGCATATTTTGGTGAGCTCTGTTGCTTTTCAGAGTTCATGTTCCAGATATCATTGAATGTCTGAGATTCTATATGTTCTCCCTCTGCACACTTTGTGAGTCAACCTGCTCAGAGATGTTATGACACGTTTCCGGGGCATGTGGGACTTGAACCTGGGTCTTCTGGCTCAGAGGCAGGGGACACTGCCACAAGACCCTGTCTGAGATTCTATGCAATTAGCATTAGCTGGCCAAAAAGCAGAGGGTGTGAGATGGACGGAGATACACCACAAGAAACGGAACAGGAGGAGGCCATTCTGCCTTCCAGTACATCATGTCTGAAATGTATTTCAAAGCATTGGAACAAAACACCCTCACAAAATCTACCTATTCCACTTCTGAAGTGTTCAATTGACCCTGGTCTCTCTCTTTGAGGAGTGAGTAATTGAAGGAGGATAAATAGTTCCCCATTTCCACCATCCTTCTCGTGCACATGCCATCAGCCCTGAGCAGTTTCAACCGAATTTCTCATACAGTAAGAGCACTTGGGTAACTGGATGAAGTGTATAGAACGTTTCACGGGCAGCAGGAATCTTGACCAGGTGGATGTAGAGGATGTTTTCTCTTGTGGAAGAATTTTGAATGAGGAGTCACAGTTTAAAAATAAGTAACTGCTTATTTAAGACAGACAAGAAGAATCTTATCCTCTGAGAATCCTTTGGACGTCCTTCAAAATGTGGTAGTGGCAGAGTCCTTGTTTTTTTTAAGGCAGAGGTAGATGGATTCTCTGAGTTTGGAGGTGACAGGTGGGATTTGGAAAAATCAGATCAGCCATGATTTTACTGACTGGTGAGCTGGGGATGTAGTTATCTATACCTTATCAACATTTTTGTATGTAGAACTGGGGCAATTTGTAAAATTAAAGGGTCTCCTGTTTAAGATAGTGATGTGAATGGAATTCTGAGAGCTATTAGTCTTATTGGATTTCTCTTTCCCACATGAGCAGTGGAGAGTTGTCGTTAAATGCACCCTAGGCTGAGTTAGGGATTTTATTTATTGACCTAGAAGCAAGTTAGGGGATGGGGTACAGGCAGGAAATTGGTGTTGTACCTGAGGTGTGTCTCCTTTGCCTTTGCGAGTTCACCAAGAAGGACATCAGGTGCTGTATGTATACAATGTTGGGAATCTGTCTAATAGTCTACTCTAGATCTGCGAACAGGAATCTGGTAGCTTTCTGTAATATCTGCTCAAACTTGTGACATTATACTTATTTATTTGCTCATGAGATGGGGTTGTCGCTGGTTAGACCAGCATTTAATTACCCATCCCTCATGCCCTGAGGGAAGTGTTGAACTGCTTGGCCGTCTGTAGTGTCCCCAACATCACTGATACCAGTCTTCAGCCAAGTCAATTCACTCTATGTTCTATGGAAAACCAGTTGAAGACACTGGAGGAGTAGTAAAGCTGATGTTTCGGGTCTGGACCCTTCTTCGGAAAAGAAGAAAGGTCCAGACCCGAAACATCAGCTTTCCCGCTCCTCTGATGCTGCTTGGCCTGCTGTGTTCATCCAGCTCTACACCTTGTATCAGATTCTCCAGCATTGGCAGTTCCCACTATCTGTGAAGACACTGGATACTGCAAAGGCTGTGGGGCATGACAACGTTTTGGCAATAGTATTGAAGACTTGTGCTCCCCTAGCCAAGCTAGGTCCTTCTAGAAGATCTACCTGACAATATGGAAAACTGCCCAGGTATGTCATCGATAGATCATAGAATCCCTACGGTGAGGAAACAGGTCCTTTGGCCCAACAAGTCCACACTGACCCCGTATACCACACCTAATTTACACATCCCTGGACACTATATGGGGCAATTTAGTATGGCCAATCCATTTAACCTACACATCTTTGGACTGTGGGAGGAAACCAGAGAACCCAGGGAGAAAGTGCAAACTCCACACAGTTGCCCGAGGCTGTGAGGCAGCGTGCTAACCACTGAGCCACCGTGCTGCCCCACATGTCCTGTACACAAAAAGAATAAATCCAACCCGGTCAATTACCACCCCATCAGCCTACTCTTGATCATCAGTAAAGTGATGGAAGGTGTCCGTAACAGGGCTATCAAGCAGCACCTGCTCAGCAATAACCTGCTCAGTGACGCCCAGTTTAGGTTCCTCCAGGGTCACTCATTACAGACTTGATTCAGGCATGGGAAAAAGAGCTGAATTCCAGAGGTGAGGTGACAGTGACAGCCTTGACAACTGCATTTGACGGAGTGTGGCATCAAGGAGCCCGAGCAAAACTGGAATCAGTCTGAATCGGGGAATACTCTCCGCTGGTTGGAGCCATACCTGGCTCATAGGAAGATGGTGGTGGCTGTCGGAGGTCAGTCATCTCGGCTCCAGGACAGTTCCTCAGGGTAGTGTCCTAGACCCAACCGTCTTCAGCTGTTTCATCAATGACCTTCCCTCCATCATAAGGTCAGAAGTGGGGATGTTCGCTGATGGTTGCACAATGTTCAGCACTATTCATGACTCCTCGGATACTGAAATAGTCCATGTCAAAAAGCAACAATATCTGAGCAATATCCAGGCTTGGGCTGACAAATGGCAAGCCACATAAATGCCAGGCAAAGCCCTTGTTGTATTATCAGTAAACTGTTAATCTAGAGAAGCAAGTAAGACCATGAGGAGCTGGGCTTGAATCCTGCCATGTCAGATGGTGGAATTTGAAATCAATTTTTTAAAAATCTGGAATTAAGAGTCTAATAGTGACCATGAATACATTGTCAATTGTCTGAAATGCCCATCTCATTCAGTAATGACTTTTCGGGAAGGAAATTGCCATCCCGACCTGGTCAGGTCTACATGTGACTCCAGGCCTACAGCAATGTGGTTGACTCTGAACTATCCCCTGGACAATTAGGGATGGACAATAAATGCTGGCCTAGTCAAAGATGCCCCCATCCTGTGAGCAAATAAAAAAAAAAA
>JAHRHZ010000264.1:57575115-57613925 GCA_024137785.1 Ginglymostoma cirratum | reverse complement strand
AACCCCTAGGCCCGAAACGTCAAGTTTTCCTGCTCTTATGATGCTGCTTGACCTGCTGTGTTCATCCAGCCCCATGCTTGTTACCCCAGACATCAGGCCTTGTTATCACATGGCCTGCTATTACACACAACCCATTGTTAGCCACTAATAGTCCCCATTAACAGCTACTCACTTCCTAGCCAGATCGTTACCAGATCTTTGTCTGTCTGACTGCTCTTCTCTCTCTTTGGGCTCTATCCCCACCTATCGTTTACTCTTTACCTCCTTCCCCCACCCTTCTGTGTATATATTAGTAGTTTCCTAGCTACCATCAGTTCTAAGGAAGAGTCACTAAACCCGAAACGTTAACTCTGATTTCTCTCCACGGATGCTGCCAGACTCAGTCTTTCCAGCAATTTCTGGTTTGTTTCTCATTTCCAGCAACTGTGTTTCTTTCAGTTTTCATATAAACGCAGTGACTGCA
The DNA here is from genome assembly GCA_024137785.1 of Ginglymostoma cirratum. Taxonomy (NCBI): domain Eukaryota; kingdom Metazoa; phylum Chordata; class Chondrichthyes; order Orectolobiformes; family Ginglymostomatidae; genus Ginglymostoma; species Ginglymostoma cirratum. The sequence goes on along the minus strand of JAHRHZ010000264.1, from coordinate 57,613,462 downwards.
ACAGTAGCTCAGAGGCTAGAAATATTGCAGCAAGCAACTCATCTCCTGACTCCCCAAAGCCTCTCCACCCTCTACAAGGCACATCTGAGGAATGTTATGGAAGATCTTGCTGTATTCTCATGTTGTACTTTCTGAAAGTGTGATTACTGAGAGAGAGAATCTGAAGAGTAAACAAACAGCAGGAATCACAAGAGTGCAGACATTGTAATGCATAGAATAAAACTGATAAACACCTGTGTAATCACTGCTTCTCTCAATGTCATAAAGCAGACCAGCGATCCCTGTTCACAATGAGTCAACAGGCTTATTATTTACTACCACTTTTAGTTTCTTAATTCTTACAGGTGCCACATTACCTTTTTAAAAAAAAAATTATATGGCACTTTTAATCTCCTTGACACCCCAAAGTGCTTCACAAATAATTTGTTTATTTGGTTTCTCCTTATTGCATCTGTATTTACATTAATGCTCCCTGTGAGAAGAGGGGGCAAGAAAGTGCACCCTCAGTTCCGTCCTGAACTTATTAGTGACAATCTTACATTTATGGTTCCTGGTTTTTAACTTCTCAAAAGTTGAAACAGCTCCTCTCTGTCTATGCCCCTGAGTTCCTTCTTAATCTTAAAGACCCTCTATAAGTCCCCCTGTTTGTAATGTAAAGGCCGCAGCATGATAAGTTATGTGTTCTCCTTCCTTGTGACTCACAATTGCATCTTCTCTAGCCTCTCTGTTCATGAGTGCTCTGGCTGAAGGGTGATTCTTGGCTCATCATCTGCCTCTGTCTCATCCTGAGTCACTTCTGCAATTTGCTGTTGCCCTGCCCTCTCAGGCAGGGTGAGGTGGCAAGTGTCCAAGTGAGTCTCAGCCCAAACAGGAATGGGAACTTGCATTGTTGGCATTAATTCTGAATTTCAGTCTGGACTTTCAGCCAACTGAGTCAGTAGTCCAGAAGGAAGGTCACTGGACCCGAAATGTTAACTCTGCTTTCTCTCCACAGATGCTGCCAGACCTACTGAGTTTTACTAGCAATTTTGGATTTTGACCTAACTACACTCAGTTCTTGAAATATCCTTCTTGAAATGTGGCAACCAGATATGTTCACATTGTGACTGGTAGCATCTTGTCTGCTCCAGGAACAGTGTTGGTGCAGGTTTGTGCTTGTACATTGCACAGTGTCGTTAAGTCTGGAGGCCACACACGTACTCTGTACCATTACCCAGTATAATGTAGTTCTGGGTTTATACTTGAATTTTGTTCAGAAAGTCACAATCTAACCATAGCGAGACAAGAGTGCCATCACGATAAAAGACAGTGACAAAATGGCTCTGTTCAATGTGATGTTTACATCAGAAAGTGGCACGGTGGCTCAGTGGTTAGCACTGCTGCCTCACAGCGCCAGGGACCCGGTTTCAATTCCATCCTCCCTGTGTCTGCATGGGTTTCCTCCCGCAGTCCAAAGGTGTGCAGGCTAAGTGGATTGGCCATGCTAAATTGCCCGTAGTGGTCGGGGATGTGTAGATTAGGTGGGTTATAGGGGGATGGGTCTGGGTGGGATGCTCTGAGGGTTGACGTGGACTTGTTGGGCTGAAGGCCCTGTTCCCACACTGTAGGGATTCTAAGATTCAAATGATGAGAGAACTCCTACAAAACAGGAATGATGTTCCTCAAAATCCAATCCAATGAACCATGGAGCAAGTACTCCATCTTGTGGCAATGTTGAGAACCGGAGGGAGGATCTCCTCGTTGACAAGAGTTCAGTGGTCATTTCAGTCCACGAAGGTGCCAGGAATGAAAATCAGATGACAGAAGTCAACGATTGAATTTTGACCTTTATTATGGCACTAATGAGGTCAGGAGCTGAGTGGCCCTGGTGGAACCCAAACTGGGCGTCACTGAGCAGGTTATTGCTGAGCAGATGCTACCTGATAGCACGGTTGATGACACCTTCCATCACTTCACTGATGGTCGAGAGTAGGCAGTGTTATAACTGTACTAGATAACTCAGATCCAATTCTTCCTCTATTATAATTTTTTTCAGTGCGTTGGAATTCTGAGTTTCATACATGGCATCAGCTCCTGAACCTGAAAGTCAATGCATTACTAATCAGCATGTGCAGAACCTCGGAGCAACGTAGCTTTGAGGGAGTGTTGGTCAGATCCCATTCAAGAACCTGGCTTGATAGGTCACATTTTAATTTGTTTTCATTTTAATAAAGGAGTCTCATAAGCAAATAATGTTGCAGAGTTTGCTTTAGGAATAAAACAGAAGTTTATTACAAAAGGAACAAGGATAAAACAGAATGATCTAAAACTATCTACTTATCATGCAAATTCAATCTTTTTACCTACACAGTAAAGATATCATTTCATTCGTTCCAAAATATTCTTTTATAAATTGTAAAAGAAACAAAACAGCTGTAGTGAACAACATACCCCTGGTACTGTTCTCAAAATATCACTCACACAGTACTCACGCCTGTATCTAACACCTTGGTAAGTTTAAATCGTTTGTGACTTCAAATTTTAAACTGGGGCTGCAGATAGCTTCTTCCTGAACATACCATGCACTTGAGTTTCACTGTATGCACCATAAATAATCACTTCCTGGGCTTTATCCCAATACTTCTGGTCTGAGACTAACACTAACCTTTCACTCCAAGGCAATTGAATTCACAATCTCTAACATTCCCTTCTTGGGAGCCTTGATCTATATAGCCATGCTGTTCTAAGATCTACACAGGACTAACACTGCCCAAAATCAAAGCAAAACTAAACATCTCTCTCAGCCAAGGATGCCTCCTACAAACTAAAAATGGAATCCAGACCTCTCTAACAAAATCCGAATCCTGAGTTCTGAGGAAGGTTCACTGGACCCAAAACGTTAACTCTGATTTTTCTTCTCAGATGTTCTAGACCTGCTGAGCTTTTCCAGCAACTTCTGTTTTTGTTTCTATTTGATTTGATTTGAATTATTATTGTCACATGAACCTGGGTACAGTGAAAAGTTTTGTTTTGTGTGCAGTACAGGCAGATCATTACATATAAAGATCATAGGGTATTGAATACAGCAAGGAATACAATGTTACAGCCGTAGAGAAGATGCACCAAAAGCAAGATCAACATTAAATTTAAAATTGGAGAGGTCCATTCAGAAGTCTAATAACGGTGTGGAGGAAGATGTTCTTGAATTTTTCTGGTACGCGTGTTTAAGCTTTTGTATCTTCCGCCCAATAGCAGAGGTTGGAAGAAATTATAACTGGGGTGGGAGAGGTCTTTGATGATGTTGTCTGCCTTCCCGAGGCAGAGGGAAGTGTAGACATTGTAAGTGGATGGAAGGTTGGTTTGTGTGATGGACTGGACTGTGTTCACAACTGTCTGTAATTTCTTATGGTCCTGGACAGAGCAGTTGCCCTACCAAGCGTCCAGATAGAATGCTTTCTATGGTCTATCTATAAAAGTTGGCGAGGGCCCTTATGAACATGCCAAATTTGTTTAGTCTCATGAGAAAGAAGAGGCGTTGTTGTGCCTTCTTGACCGTCGCATCAATGTGGGTGGTCCAGGAGAGATTGTTGGTGATCAGCACTGCCAGGGACTTGACACTCTTGACCCTCTCCACCTCAGCTCCAATGGTGTAGATAGGGGCATGTCCTCCTCCTTGTTTCCTGAAGTCTGCCCACCATCTACAAGGCACAAGTCAGGAATGTGATCCACTTGCCTGAATGAGTGCAGCTCCAACAACACTCAAGAAACTTGCCCAGCATTGGGTTACCCAGCATAAAGCAGCCAGCCTGATTGGCACCACATCCACTCCCTTCACCACCGAAGCTTAGTAGCAGCAGTGTGTACTATCTACAAGGTGCACTGTAGAAACTCACCAAAGATCCTCAGACAGCACCTTTCAAATCTACAACCCCTTCTATTTAGAAGGAGAAAGGCAACAGATACATGGAAACACTACCACCTTGAAGTTCCCCTTCAAGCCACTCATCATCCTAATTGGAAATATGTCACTGTTCCTTCAGTGTCACTGAGTCACAATGCTGGAATTCCCTCCCTAAGGACATTGTGAATTTATGTACAGCACATGGACTGCAATGGTTCAAGAAGGTAGCTCACCACCACCTTCTCACTGGGCAGCTAGGGACAGGCAATAAAATGCTGGCCCAGTCAGCGATGTCCTCATCCCATGAGTAATTAAAAAAACACAACTATGGGGGTAGGAGGTGATTGTGTATTTGGTGAAAGATAAGCCACAGGCAGCAGAGTTTTAAGTGACCTCATATCTATGGAGTGGAGAACATGAGAGTCCAGCCAAGACAGCATTGGGATCCCAGGTGATTGTAAAACAGTGGCCCCTGGGTGGTGGACAGGCTTTGGGGAGTCAGGAGGTGAGTTACTCGCCACAGTATTCCTAGCCTCTAACCTGCTCTTGTAGCCGTTCTGTTTATGTGGCAAGTCTTGTTGAATTTCTGGCCAATGGTAACCCCTGGGATATTGATAGTTGGTATTCAGTGATAGTAACACCATTGAACACCAAGGAGTAATGGTTAGATTGTGGAGAAATGTGGAACTCACCCATATGAAGAAACATCCTTTTTACATCCACCCTGTCAGGACTGTTCAGGATCTTAAACACTTCGGTCTCGTTACACCTCACCCATCTAAACCCTATTGGAACAAACCCAATATGTCCAACCTCTTTCCATAACACATTCTGTTCATTCCAAATACTAATCCAGTCAAAACCTTCTCTTAATCACCTCCAACACATTAATATCTTTCCTTAAATAAGGAGACTGAAACTGCACAGTGTGTTCAAGGTGTGGTCTGTTCCGTACAACTGAAGCATAACTGCTGATGCTAACACTGGACTTGTGGCATCACAGAGGGAAAGCTGGCTTGACGGATCATAAGTTTTATTTGTCTTTCTTTTTGCACTGGAGCTCTGTCATTGGACATATTCAAAGGAGGTTGCGCATGTACTTTCTGAGTTTTGAGGAAAAAGAAACGAGTCAGTTCTTCACACAACAGAAAACTGAAACCCATTTTCTCTCCACTCACAATCCAGTTTCTCAATAAATCATAGGAGCCTTCATAACACGACAGTCCAGTGTTGAAAATAACAAAGGCATGACCCAGGACTTCAGCAGCTGAGGAGTTGACGCAGAGGCACAGTTGGGTTGTGCCACACAGTTACATGGCATGACTGCATGTTCAGAAGTTCATCCTGAGGTTAAATATGCCACCCAGGTTGTGAACATACTGGCTAATTCACAGTGCATTGCCAGGGAGAGGGGTGCAGTCATTATGTAGGAAATGAAGTTTAAAACAGAGACTGAAATCAATCCCAACATTTACCTGGAGGAAATTCCTCCTGCTCCAATTTGTCATGTTTCCTATGAGGACAGAAGCATCTTGGTAGGCAACCCTCAGGGATAAAATTAGCTTCAAGAGGGCAGAGTTGGGGAGTTGGTGGCATAGTGGAAATTTGACAGCACTACTAATCCAGATCTCAGGTTAATGCTCCTGGGGACCTGGGTTCAAATCCCACCACAGCAGAAAATGTGACACAATGACACCACCTGCAAACTGGAGGAGCAGCACCTCATATTCCACCTCGGGAGCCTACAGCCCAATGGCCTAAATGTGGAATTCACCAGTTTCAAAATCTCCCCACTCCCAGCCTCATCCCATGACCAACCCTCCCTCTCATCCCCACTTCCTTGACCTGACACAACCTGTCCATCTCTCTCCTGCCCATTTGCACCTCTCACCTACCTTCCCCAGCCCCACCCCTCCTCTCTCTATTTATTTCTGAGCTCCCCTCCCCCTCCTCAACATCCTGAAACATCAGCTTTCCAGCTCCTCTGAAGCTGTTTGGCCTGCTGTGTTCCTCCAGCTCCACACTGTGTTGTCTCTGACTCCAGTATTTGCAGTTCTTACTATCTCTGAGATGGTGAAATTTGGTGCTAATGGTGACCATCTAACGATTGTCAATTGCTGTAAAAACCCCTCTTTTTCACTAATGTCCTTTACAGAAGGCAATCTGTTGTCCTTACCTGGTCTGGCCTACAGGTGACTCCAGACCCAAAGCAATGGGGTTAACTCTTTCCTCTGGGTGACTAGGATCAGGTATTAATTGCGGATCTTGTCAGTGATGCCCACATCCCACAAATCATAAGAAGAAAGTATTGGTTTAATGCGATGAGGAGCCCTCTCCTTACAAGGACAGTCAAGGTCAGTCACACTCACCTTCTCCCTCAGAGACTTCAGACTTCACACCCTTCTTAAACTGACCCAACCCATCCATTTCTCCACAAGCTGTTGAGTGGCCATCTGGAGTCCTTTTCCCAATTGTCCTCGGTAGGAGTTGACCATTCCAATTGAAAGGACACCTTGGAGTCTAAGCCTGGTCTGACACTAAACCATGAAAGTATCTATTCTCCTCCTCTTAAACCACCTCTGTCAACCCCATTTGAACCCTGCTCCAGTTTAAATCCAACCCTGCAGAACAAGAGAGAAAAAGCAACCAACCTAAATGGATGCAAAGATATCCCAGCATCCATAGCAGGACTGAAAGCTCCCAATCAATCATCAGTTTTAATAGAGGACTATCATTACCACATTGCATTCTGGGATACCCCAACTTCCACTGCTGCCTCTAGATTTTTCCAGCTCTCTGTTTTATGAACGAAGATAAGAGGTGATGGCCTAGAGGTATTATCGCTTGACGGTTAATCCAGAGACCCAGGTAATGTTCTAGGATCCTGCGTTCGAATCCTGCCACAGCAGATGGTGGAATTTGAATTCAATAAATTTCTGAAATTAAGAATCTAACATGAATTGATTATCGGGAAAAACCCAGCTGGTTCACTAATGTCCTTTAGGGAAGGAAACTGCCATCCTTACCCGGTCTGGCCTACATGTGAGTCCAGACCCACAGCAATGTGGTTGACTCTGACTGCCTTCTGGGCAATTAGGAACGGGCAATAAATGCAGCGACATCCCACCAATGAATAAAAGAAAAAGAGACAACAGGTGTAGAGTCTAACAACTGTGAAAGAGAAACATGTTGAGATGATGTGAAGACAGGCACAGAAAATAAGAAAATGGAAAAGAATAAATTAATGCCAAGTGCGTACAAATTGAGAGACACGTTCTTAAAGAAAAGCTTGTATGTCCATAGTGCTTTTAAAACCTCAAGACATTCTAAAGCATATTACAGTTAATGAAGTACTTTTTGCGGCCCTACAATGTAGGAAACACTAGAGCCATTAAGTACATAGCAAGCTCCCACAGCAGCAATATGAAGTGGTGTTTTAGTGATGTTGCTTTAAGGATAAATCTTTGCCCAAGAGAAATACTGTTTCCTACAACAACAACCACTTGGATTTCCGTAGCCCCTTTGATGTATTAAAATGCACAGAGTTGCAAATGCAACACTAGGCAATACAGGGAGATATTAGATCAGAAGACCAAAATCTTAGTCAAAGGAGTGTGTGTGTCTTAAAGGAGGAAAGTAAGGTAGAGAGAGACGGAGAAGTGACAGGTGGGTGTCTGTGACCTTGCCAACCACAAATAGTTGAGTGATCAAAATTGGGGATAGTCAAGAGGCCAGAATTAGAGGCATACAGACCAATTGTGGGACTGGAGGAGATTACCCAAGTTAGGGAGGGATGAGGGCATGGCAGGGAGTTGGAAACATGGATGGGAGTTTTAAAATCAACCTGTTGTTCAAGTGGGAAACGATGAGAGTTGGTATGAATTTAGACACAGGCAGCAGAGTTCTGATTGAACATATGTTTGTGGACAGTAGAATGTGGAACACCATTGCCAACTCTGGAGTTTTACTGGGAAGGCTGATGGGAAAACGGAACTCTGAAGTGGAGAGGTGAGTGGGGCAGTCGATAAAATGAAGCTCAGAAACCTTTGATTGTGGGGAAATTCTATAGTCTAACAATAGGTGGCCCCAACTCTGAGTTCCATGACTGGATTTTAGAACCATTCACAGCCTGTAGATGGCAGTATTGTCTGGGTCTATTCTGGCACGGGTAATTTCTGAGATAACTAGGTGTGGAGCTGGATGAACACAGCAGGCCAAGCAGCATCATAGGAGCAGGAAAGCTTGATGTTTCGGGCCTAGACCCTTCATCAGACTTTTCCACCTCTTCTTCAAAAAAGGTGGCCTTGTTGCAAGGGTATACTTCCATTCGTCAAAGGAACCAGCTGTTACCGAGTTTCTATTCTCCATCCTGGTGACACAGGCTATTCATCTGGAAGGACAAGGGCAGTAGATACATGGGAACACCACCTCCTGCAAGTTCCACCTCTAAGCCACTCACCATACTGACTGGGAAATAGATCACTGTTTCTGCAAATGAAAATTTTAAAATATGTCCTGGGGGAGATGTCAGCTACTCGGCCCCTCAGGTTCACTCCACTATTCAGTAATGTCATAGCTGATAAATTTGATTTATTATTGCCACGTGTACCAAGATACAGTGAAAAGTATTGTTTTATGTGCTGTCCAGGCAAATACATAAGTACATCAGGGTAATGGAATAGAATGCAGAATATAGTGTGACAGTTACAGAGAAGGTGCAGTGAAAGAGTGACTCTAATATATAAGAGGGCCATTCTGAAGTCTGATAACAGCAGGTGAGAAGCTGTTAGTACGTATTTTCAAACTTTTACATCTTCTGCCCGATGTAAGAGAGTGGAAGACAGTATAACCGGGGTGGGAATGGTCCGTGATTATGTTGGTTACTTTCCTGAAGCAGCACAGAAACATAGAAGATAGGAGCAGGAGGAGGCTATTCGGCCCTTCAAGCCTGCTCCACCATTCTTCACAATCATGGCTGACCATCCAACTCAATAGCCTAATCCAGCTTTCTCCCCATAACCTTCAATCCCATTCACCCCAAGTGCTATATCTAGTCTCTTCTTGAATACATTCAATGTTTTGGCATCAACTACTTCCTGTGGTAATGAATTCTGCAGCCTCACCACTCTTTGGGTGAAGAAATGACACCTCATCTCTGTCCTAAATGGTCGACCTCTGGTTCTGGAAACACCCACCATCAGGAACATCTTCCCTGCATCTCCCTGTTCAGTCCTGTTAGAATTTTGTTAGTCTCTATGAGATTCCCCCTCATTCGTCTGAATTGCAACAAAAACCAACCCAACTTTGTCAATCTCTCCTCATATGTCAGTCCCACCATCCCCAGAATCAGCCTGATAAACCTTCGCTGCATTCCCTCGAGAGCAAGAGCATCCTTCCTCAGAAAAGGAGACTAAAACTGTACCCAATAATCTAGGTGTGGTCTCACTAAGGTCCAGTATCACTGCAACAATACATCCCTGCTCCTGTACTCGAAACCTCTCGCAATGAAGGCCAACATATCATTTGCCTTCTACACTGCAGGAAGTATAGACAGTGTCAATGGATGGTTTGTGTGATGGACTGGGCTGTGTTCACCACTCTCTGTAATTTCTTGCAGTCTTGGGCAGAGCAGTTGCCGTACCAAGCTGTGAAGCTTCCGGATAGGATGCTTTCTTCAATAAAAATTGTTAAGAGTCATTGTGGAACTTTGTGTTTCAAATTGCACATTCCCATCTTCCCCAAATACAGTCTGATTCTCTGCCTACCAAGAAGCTACCTCCACCTTAAAAATAGTCAATGATTCAAGTCACATAAACTTCTGAGAGAAAAGATTTCTCTTTGTCTCTGTTTTAAAAGGGTGTCCCCTAATTGTAAAACAGTGCTCCCTGGTACTGGGCCTACCCACAAGAAGAAGTATCCTTTCTACATCCACCTTGTCAAAGATCTTAAACACTTTCATCAAGTCACCCCTTATTCTTTTAAACTCTATTGGAACAAACCCAATCTGTACAACCTCTTTTCATTACACATCCTGTTCGTTCCAGGTATCAATCCAGTAAACCTCCTGTGAATCACCTCCAAAACATTTATAAATGTATAAAAACCAAAAGAACTATGGATGCTGTAAATCAAGATCAAAAACAGAAGTTGCTGGTAAAGCCCAGCAGGTCTGGCAGCATCTGCGAAGGAATAAAACAAGAGTTAACGTTTCAGGTCCGGTGACCTTTAAAGGCTGGAACCCCAGAGTGGAGTGTGCTGGTGCCCTGGAGCAGACTGGGCTGGACGCCCAGAGCGGAGTGGGCTGGAGCCCTGGAGCGGAGTGGGCTGGTGCCCCGGAGCGGAGCGGGCTGGAGGCATGGAGCAGAGTGGACAGTTGTTGGACTGATGGCAAATTTTGAAGAGGGTATGAGTTCCCCGAGGGTGTACTTCAATGAACATCACAGATACAGATGACATGTTGATTATCACATTGCTCTTTGCGGGATCTTGCTGTGCACAAATGGACTGTTGTGTTATGTTAAATCACTCAAGGAATATAAGCTTTGTAGGTTGGGCCAGAATTTATTGCTCATTCCTAGTTGTTCTTGAGTGCAGGCATTTTAAGACGGCAATTAACAGTCAACCACATGCCTGTGGTTCAGGCCAGATAATGTATATGAATTCCTGTTATCTTCATAAGGCAGGCTCTTGTGTGTTAACAATTGTAGCTTCTAGCTACAGAAATTTGTCACACTGCAAGTTTGATTGATGATCTTAACTGGGTTTCTGGTGTAATTATTAGCTGGATTATTTAGCAAATGATATCCAATTGTAGCAATATCTGGTTAGATACATTGGTTTGGTCGAGAAAAATGTAACTAACTAGGTAAGACGCACCAAGATATTAATTTAGAACTCAGGACAGGTAACAAAATGTTCAGTAAATAAAATAAAGGCTTTGGAAAAGCACATTGCAACATGACACATGGGTGCAACATTCATTCCGAGATAGTAAGAACTGCCGATGCTGGAGTCTGAGATAACACATTGACCTGTCCACCTTCTTTCCCACCTATCTCCTCCTCCCACCTCACTAACCAATCCCCACCACCTACCTGCGCTCGCCTATTGCCATCCCACCTTTACTAGCTTCAAATTCTCCCCACTCCCGGCCTCATCCCAAGACTAACCCTCCCTCTCATCCCTTCATCAGAAGGGTCTAGGCCCTAAACGTCAAGCTTTCCTGCTCCTATGCTGCTGCTTGGCCTGCTGTGTTCATCTAGCCCCACAGCTTGTTATCTCGGATTCTCCAGCATCTGCAGTACCTTTTATCTCCCTCTCATCCCCACCTCTTTGACCTGTCCGTCTTCTCTCTCACCTTTCCGCTCCTCCACTTCACTGACCAATCCCCACCACTACCTACAACATCACCATCCCACCTACCTTCCCCAGCCCAACCCCGCTATTTATTTCAGAGTCCTCTTCTCCTCCCCCATTTCTGAAGAAGGGTTCCGACCCAAAATGGCAGCTTTCCTGCTCCTCTGATGCTGCCTGGCCTGCTGTGTTCCTCCAGCTCCACACTGTGTTATCTTGCAACAGTTCATTGTTAATTCCAGGAGAAATAGTGAAACCATCCTATTGATAAACATGAAAAAATTGTTTTCACATGAAACCAGGATAAAACATCACTCATAGAGACAGAGAAATGAAACATCCATACTGATAAACATTGAACAAATAAGGGAGAGATGATAGGAATATAAAGTATAATTGTATCAGTTCTGAGTCACTTGACCCGAAACATTAACTCTGATTTCTCTCCACAGATGCAGCCAGACTTGCTGAGCTTTTCCAGCAATTTCTGTTTTTGTTTCTGATTTACAGCATCCGCAGTTCTTTCAGATTTTATAAAGTATTGTTGACGAGATAAAAGCTCAAACTTCGGGAATCTTCACTGAATAGTTAAGGAATGACGTTTAAAAAATGCAGCATTACATGAAAGCAGAAGAAACCTTTACAATAGGTTAATACTCACATTTTCAAAACAGAAAGGTCCAAATAATACTTCAAAAAGATCCTTTTGCTGAAATTTCAGAAATATTAGAAACTGTCATATAATGCTTTTCAGAAAGTATTTTCTCCCACCAAGGGAATTTCTTACTCACTTGAGGTTTTAGGTAAAATTTTACTTTAAATGTTGACGGATATTCCATTTTAAGGTATTATTGGATATTTCATTCTTAGTTGTTCTTAGATATACCTACATTATCTCACATATTCTTGAATATTATAAATAACGTCAAACTGAATTTGATTTGATTTGGCATTACATTTTATGATAGCTTTTCTCAAAGCAGTTTACTTGTCCATTTAAAATGAATGTTAATTATGGTTAATAAAATTATAAAATTAGTTAATTGTCTCATTTAAGTTTTCTTGTTACAACTAAAACAAATCTTAATGTCTTATAAACTTTTTTAAAGTGGTCAAGTGTATTTTATGAAGAGAGGAATCCTGAACCCTTAAAATATCTGGAATGCTTCCAGCATATCTAAGGTTAATTAAAATTAATCAGGCTGTTTGGAGGAAGCTATCATTTCCTGCAGGATGGTTATGTATTTCTTACATCCCCAAAACTAACCATTTGTCATTGACAAACTTGAACTCAGCATAGAATAGCTATCAGGGAAATATTCCATTTCTGAAGAAGGGTCTAGGCCCGAAACGTCAGATTTCCTGTTCCTCTGATGCTGCTTGGCCTTCTGTGTTCATCGAGCTCTACATCTTGTTATATCAGGGAAATACTCCTGGTCTGATTTAGCTCTGAATAAGAATTAAATCACTTCACAATAAGTGAATCATTTCTAACATTGGACAAAAATAAATGGTGTTCTGAGGTTTTTGAACAAAACCTGATGGAGTATGCTTGGCACGCTGCCCACTGCAAATGGTTATCGTATTGTTTGGAATGGTCTGCCAGTCATTGGGAGACACAGCCAACAAACTGGGCATCGTACTGGCACTGAAATTAAAACATCACATTTACTCATTTGTGGGATAAGCACAAATGTGGCTGGACAACAGCGTTTTCTTAGCAGAGAAAACCAGCCCTGCATTTACTGTAAAGTAGCAGGAAGAGACAGCTAGCTTCAGCTGCTGTTTAAAATCTTTGAGATGCTGTCACCTTCCAGAAGTCTTGCTTTTACACTTTTTTCTCACTTTCGTGTTCCCTCCCACCTTGGGTTTCACTTCAACCCCTCATTTTCCTCTTTTCCCTACCATTGGGTTTCCCCTCTGAGTGGGAAAGGGAAACTGAGGGGCTGTGGGGTTGGTGAAAGAGGTGAAACGGTGCAGGGGGAGGGGAGGAAATGAAAACCATCACTGGGATTTCCCTCTTTCACACCAACAGTTTCCCTTCTCCCCATTCCTCAGTTTCCCCTTTCCCATTCCTGTTTTCTTGTATCCCCTTCAGTTTCTGTTCTCCCCCTCACTTACCCCTTTAACCCGTTTCAGAGATAGTAGGAACTGCAGATGCTGGGGAATCTGAGATAACAGGGTGTAGAGCTGGATGAGCACAGCAGGCCAAGCAGCATCATAGGAGCAGGAAAGCTGACGTTTCGGGCCTAGACCCTTCTGCTGACCCCCATCCCCTCAGTTTCTGTTTCCCACCTCAGTTCCCCTTCCCCCAGCTCTTAGTTTCGCCTCTCTCCCCCTCAGATTCCCCCTTTTCCTCTCAGCTCTCCTTCCCTCCTCCAACGGTTTCCCTTCCCCTCTCAGTTTCCCCCCTATCCCCCACGGTTTCCCCTCCCTCCTCAGTCTCCCTTCCCTCCCCCACCCAGTTTCACCTCTTTCCTCCTCAGTTTCCCTTCCCTCCTTCAGTTTTCCCTTTCTCCCACACACGCTAGTAACAATGTGGAGGTGTAGCGATAATGTTGCTGGACTAGCAATCCAGAACTCCAGCCTAATGTTCTGGGGGCGTGGTTTGAATCCCACCATGGCGGATGGTGAAATTTGAATTCAATAAAAATCTGGCGTAAACGGATGGCCTAATGGAGACCATATAACCATTCCTGATTGTTGTTAAAAATTGTACATGGTTCGCTAATGCCCTAAAGGAAGGAAATCTGTCATCTTTATCCAGTCTGGCCTACAGCAATGTGGTTGACTCTTGTCTGCCCACTGGCCAGTTATGGGTGAATGGTAACTGCTGGCCCAGCTAGCGATGTCTCCATCCTGTCAACAAATTTTTTAAAAAGTCTACTCTGGCCTCTTGGCCACCTCTGAAGTCCTGCAATACCTCATGACGAAAAATATTCAACCACAGCACGACCACTGATACTCTCCTTCCTCAAATTGTTACTAAACTTATCACAGTCAACATGAAGGGGGTGGTGGGGGAAGGTGGGTGATGGGTAGGCAGGGTGATATGGTGATGGATTCCCTGTGTTTTTCCTTGAATGTTAAGAAGGGGGCTTTGAGCCCACCGCACTTTGCTGTTACACATTCTCACAATGCCCTTGACCCGTCGGTATCCATAATATGACGGCTGCATCGCTGACACTCAGACAGCCCTGTGTCTGGCCCAACACCATTGCTCTCATATTAAAAGGAGCCTCCTGCCTATACTTATCTTTGTGGCCTTTAATCGTAGCCCTCAAAATCAAAACGTTCACTCGGAAATAAAAAGTGGCAGATAAAAAAGAAAGGTCCGAATTAAAATGGAAAGGCAGGAGGAGCAGCCCTGAGCTAAAAAAGTTGAAGCAGAACATTTAGTTCATGTGGAGGGTGGTCCCCATCCACTCGGTTTTAAAGGAGTGAGTAAAGGCTGAGCAAAGCCTTTAGTTAGTCAGTGAGAGGCGTCTCTCTTTCCTGGCTGGATGCCAATCACTGAGCAGTACGGAACAGCATGTGAGATCGGCCCATCATCAGGGATTTGTCCATTTCGGCTTAGACAGGACAGCTCAAAGGAGTTTCACTCAAATCTGCATGGGTCTGAAACTTCAACTCTGATTTTTCCTCACAGACCTGCTGAGGTTATCCAGCAACTTCTGGTTCTCTTCCTGATTTACAGCATCTGCAGTTCTTTTGGCTTTCATTCGAATCTGCACTTTGCTCAGTTGTGTTGAGTTACAAATGAGCATTTATTTTACTCATTCATGGGAGACAGGTAGCGCTGGCATGGTCAGCGTTTGAAGCCAATCTTGAAGATACTTAAAAGATAAGTCTGGAATCACACATATATTGCAATAATTTACCTTCAGCACCACCTTCCAAACCCATGAACATTTCCACTCACACAGCGAACGTATGACAGCACCAGTCCCTGTAAGATCTGCTCCAAACCACACCCCATCCTGACTTGGAAATATTCCACTGTGGAGAGTTGAGTCCGTTGGGCCTTTATTCATAGTTTTTTGCACAGGAGGTGGTGGGTGCCTGGAACCCGCTGCCGGGGCAGGTAGTGGAAGCAGCTATGATAGTGACTTATAAAGAGCATCTTCACAAATACAGGAATAGGATGGGAATAGAGGGATACGGTCCCTGGAAGGGTAGGGGGGTTTCAGTTGTGACGGACAGCATGTTGGGGCAGGCTTGGAGGGCTGAAGGGCCTGTTCCTGCCCTGTAATTTTCTTTGCTCTTGTTCTTTAAATATAGAACAATGAGAGGCAACCTTATTGAATCATACTGGGTCCAAAGTCCTGGAGCTTGCTCCTGAATAGTGCTGTGGGTGTATCTGCACTACAAGGGCTGTAGGGTTCAAAAAGGCAGCATACCCCTATCTTCTAAAGGGACGGGCAATAAATGTTGACCCATCCAGGTGTCAATGTCAGCTTCACTAGCCCCTTGTTCACTTGAAGAGTCAGCAGCAGGGTGAGATGCTCTTCTTCTCCTGACTTTTGATTTCCAAAGCAAGGGGCTGGACCTCTCTGAGAGTGTTTTATTGGCTACATCCCCAGGAAAATCTGGCATCCACCAGCAATCCTCCAACTATTTTCAGGACCTGAGGCACTGTTTTCGATTTGAACAGCTACAATTCTCACCAGAGGCTTGATTGTTCTCAAAACGTTCAGCACTGGACCTCTGCTGGTTCTGTTTCTCCAGGTGGTAGCTTAGCAGGCTTGTCTGGCAGTAACAAGTTTTCACAGCAGTACACAATGGATTCGCCACATTGGCTGGCTGGAAAGGTACCGTGATGCTCACATCTTGTGACCGAAGCAATAAGGAAAACACAACTGGGTTCTAGTCTCATCGGCAACACCCAAGTCCACTAATGGCTGGATGGCTAGTTACTGATGCAGTGATGCCAACAACATGGGTTCAATTCCTGCACCGGCTGAGCTTACTGTGAAGGACTCTCCTCAACCTCTTCCCTTGCCTGAGTCATGGTGACCCTCATGTTAAACCACCATCAGCTGTCTTGCTCCAGCTGGAGACAGTCCTATGGTCTGGTAAGACTATAGCAACTTCACTTGACCTTGACATAACTAATTATTTTACTGAGCCCCCCAGATTTTGGAGACTTTACCCTTGGTCCCTAAACTATTACTTGGAGTTAGAACACTCTACTCTTTCAACTTGTAAAATTGCAAAATATTTATTCTATCAACTTTGCAATTGGAGCAAAATAGCAAGTGATATAATAACCACTCAATTCCTGAACTTCCATATCCCTGGAGCAAATGAGGGAACAGTGCAGGGTTCTGGGAAGTTAAGAGTGTGCCTTTAGAAGACAAAGGACAAACTTGCCTTTACATTGCACCTTCTTTAACCTCAGAACGTCCTTAGTGCTTCACAGCCAGTGATAGCTTTCTGATGGGTCATACTGTAAGAAAACAAATGCAGCCAATCTTGCCTTTGTCTGGATTTTCATTTGCCAGAAGAAAGCAGTCATATGGGAACAGATGTGACCAGCAATTACCATCCAGCTGCAGAGATCTGATGGACAAAAGTGGAGGGCAGCAGAAAGAGGGGGTCAACTGTTGCATATTTCATGACAGGCAATATATAGCAGTTGGAGACAAGCTACAGGTCTTAAGGGAAATGGGCTAAAAACAGGTGCATTTGAGTTATAAGGAGACGCTGGATAGGCTGGGACTTCTTTCCCTGGAGCGTAGGACATAGAGGGGTGACCTTATAGAGATCTATAAATTCATGAGTGACATAGCTAAGGTAAATAGCCAACAGGTTTTCCTCATGGTACCGGAGTCTAAAATTAGAGGTTATAGTTTAAGGTGAGAAGGGAAAGATACAAAAGGGTCCAGGTTGGGCAACTTTTTCACATAGAGGGTGGTGAGTGCCTGGAATGAGTTGACGGAGGCAATGGTGGAGGTGAGTACAATTTTGTACCTTAAGAAACATTTAGACAGATACATGGATGGGATAGGTATGGAGGGATATGGACAAAACACAGTCAAATGGGACTAGTTTAATTGTAAAACCTGGCTGGTATGGGCAAGTTGGGCAGAAGGGCCTGTTTCCATGCTGTAAACCTCTATAACTCTATATGGAATCATAATCTCATTGAATGTTGGGACAGGCCCAAGGAGCTGAATAGCCTGATCCTGTTTCTATGTTCCAAGGTATGTTGGGTATACAGGGATCTTTATTCCTTTCATTGGATGTAGACATCACTGGCAAGACTGGCATTTATTCCCTGTCCCCCAATGACCTCAAATTGAGTGGCAAAACTTAGCCTTTTCAGAAGGCAGGTAAAAGTCAATCACATTGCTGTAGGTCTGGAGTCACCTGAAGGTGAGGCCAGGGATGGACAGCAGATTTCCTTCCCTAAAAAACATTAGTGAGACAGTTCGGTTTTTCCAATAATAGATGGTGATTTCATGCTCACCATCATCAAGACCAGCTTTCAATTCTCAATTTTTATTCAGTCGTTGAATGTTTAAATCCTACCAGGTGTCCCAAAACTAAGAACCATTCTGAGGAAGGGTCACCGGACCCAAAATGTTAACTCTGTTTTCTCCTTCACAGATGCTGCCAGACCTGCTGTGCTTTTCCACCAACTTCATTTTTGTTCCTGATTTACAGCATCTGCAGTTCTTTTGGTTTCCCTTCAGTCCATCCTGAACCTCTGTAGCAATCTCTCCCAGAGATATTCCCCTACCCTATCCCTGTAACCCCATATTTCCCTTGGCTAGCCTGCATATCCCTGGACACTATGGGGCAATTTCCCATGGCTAATCCACCTAACCTGCACATCTTTGTGACTGTCGGAGGAATCTGGAGCACCTGGAGGAAACCAACACAGACACGGGGAGAATGTGCAAACTCCACACAGACAGTCACCTGAGGTTGGAATTGAACCCGAGTCCCTGGCACTGTGAAGCAGCAGTGCTAGCCACTGTGCTGCCGCACTAGTCTAGTGCTATTCCCTTCCATCACTGACAGATAAATGTGACATATAAAGAACAGCAGATTACATGAGAAAAGCAGCTACATATCAGGTTGAACAGGAGATTGCCCAGCTATCTTCTCAATGGTAACAATTGCCAGTCAGGCCAGCAATGCCCACAAGCTATGAATAGATTTTGACAAACCCTCTGGGAGTGCCCATGGCATCCATGCCATGAATAGCGTGTGAGGACTGGGTTGAATTAGGCTGTCATTCTCCCCTGCACACCACCACACCCCCCAGTCCCCCAAAGACCCTCAATGTGGTCAAGGCAGCTCACACTAGCCCACATTACAGTATCAAATGTACATCAGCAGTCATTGTTACTTCAGGGCTACAGAAAGAAAAGTCAGGAATAATGAAGACCTCCTTACCATAAAATAAGGAAGTCAGCGAAGAAGAACAAATACTTCTATTTTAAGCTCAAACGTTTTCCTCTGGCTTGTATTTTGATACTTCTGTGCAAACCACCCAGAAGAGTGAGACTGTTAGAAATGTGTAGATTTGTAATTAAGAAGTGGAAGATATATTTTGATCTAGGGATCAAAGAACTGATTCCTGTTGTTTGACCAATAATCACTGAGCAGTACTTGGATCTTCAGAGACTGTGATTTGTTTTCTTTGCTATAAATGATGTGAATTACTTAATCTATTTACTGCTTTAGTCAAATGCAGCATATTTAAATATCAAGATTGAAAATATGACTTCAAAAGACTGAATGGAGAAGTTAAAAATTAGAGATTTGCCATATTGAAGATACTTCTGAAATTTTAAATGTGAGTTGCAAAAGGACTCTGTTATTTCACTTGTCTGAACTATTAATGTCACAATATATTATAGTGCACCCTGATTATTATAGTTTAAGGGTTTACTTTGGACCTTGAGCCCTGCCTGCTCATTCTACTTGACAGAAAATATCCCACTCCCCCCTATTTCAAGGAAGAGTGAGGGCACTCTCCCCTGTGTCCCTGATCAATACGCATGCTTCACTTGACTTCTTTAAACAATTGCCTGGTCCTTAAGCTCACCGTTGTCTGTGGAATCTTGCTGATGACGGAGGCAAGGCTTGACTTTGAGAGGGCAGTCTAAGGTTTTGCATTTGGAAGTGACAGAGACGGAAAATGGGTAGCTGAGTATTTGTACACAATTTTAAGCTGGTTTATTCAGTTCATTCAGAAGCAATAGTTTAAATATGATACTTTAGCTAAATGGTCAGGAATGTTCTACCACCCATCACAGCTGAGAACTCTTGATTGATAGCGGAGGTCAAACAGATAGCTGACACAAAGAGAACTAATCTCAATACTCTTTATGTTCTACTCTCCAGCTGAAGTTTTAGGGAACTCGTTCCTGGCCCATCTCCCATCTGAGGTTTAGGAAAGACTGCCACCTAACAAACATAAGTACAGAAGTAAGCCATTCAGCCCATCAAGCCTGTCCTGCCATTCAATACAATCATACTGATCGATCACTTCAACATCTTTTACTGCTCCCCCGATCACCCCTTCGTCATAACCCTATATGTCAGAACCTATCAATTTCTACCTTAAACATACTCAAAGACAGCCCTCTGCGATACAGAATTACAAAGGTTCACAACCTTCTGAATAAAATATATTTTCCTCATCTCAGGCCCAAGTGGCAGGCCCCTTACTTTTAAACTGTTGCCCCCTGGATCTAGACTCCCCAACCAGGGATTACATCCGACCCGCACCTGCCCTGTCTATCTCTTTTAGTATTTAGTAAGTTTCAGTAAGATCAACTTTCACCCTTTGAAACTCTACAGAATGTAGGCCCAATCTCTCTTCATAGGAACAACGCCCAGAACAAGTTTGAATCTGCATTGTCATAGGGTCATAGAACCAGAGTAACAGAGGTAGACAAGCACAGAAACAGACCCCTTCAACTTGTCCATGCTGACCAGGTTTCCTAATCACCCTCTGTGGCAATAATATCTTCCCTGACATGAGGAGATGGTGGCACAGTGGTTAGCACTTCTGCCTCACAGCGCCAGGGATCCTGGTTTGATTCCAGCCTAGGAACGCTATGTGGACTTTTCCATGTTCTCCCTCTGTCTGTGTGGTTTTCCTTCCACAGTGTGAAGGTGTGTAGGTTAGGTGGATTAGCCATGGGAAATGCAGGGGGTTGGGATGTTCCTCGGAGTTCCAGTATAGACTCAATGGACCAAATGGCCTGCTTCCACTCTGTATAGATTCTAGGAGGCAAAAATTGTGCACAAGGGCCCCTCAGTATGCTTTATTTCTGGGGCCTGGTAGTTTTCTGTATAATAATCACAAGTCTGTAACTCTGAACCAATGAATATAAGACAGATAACCATATAGGGATGGCCGTATCACTCCAACCATCAAGAGCAGCTGTTTAGTTTGGGTTATGTTGAACATCGTTTCTTGGCCTTTCCTAAACGCTTTCAGAGATACACGGAGATACAAGGTGCCATCCTAATAGGTTAGGATTGTCAACATGGAAGCCTCAACCAAGATTCCTCAGTGTTTCCAGGGAGGCAGGGAATTAAAAGCGAGCACACAGGTCAGCAGGTAATCAGGAAGGCTAATGGAATGTTGGCACTTATTTCAAGGGGTGTGGAGTATAGGTGTAATGAGGCAGTGTTTATTAGGGAGCTTAAGGTGAAGGAAGCCTTAGGGGGCAGTGACCATAATGTGATACAATTCACCCTGCAGTTTTTTTTTATTCATTAATGGGATGAGGGTGTCACTGGCTGAGCTGCATTTATTGCCCGTCCCTAATTACTCAGAGGGCAGTTAAGAGTCAAACACATTGCTGAGGGTCTGGAGTCACATGTAGGCCACACCAGGTACAGATGGCAGTTTCCTTCCCTAAAGGGCATAAGTGAACCAGATGGGTTTTTTGTTTTCTCCCAACAATCAACAATGGATTCATGGTTTTATTGAATTCAAATTCCACCATCTGCCATGGCAGCATTTGAACCCAGGTCCCCAGAGCATTATCTGGGTATTTGGATTAATAGTCCAGCGATACTACCACTAGGCCATTGCCTCTTTTGAGAGGGAGAAGCTGGAATCAGATGTATTCAGTACTGCAATTGAGTAAAGGTACCTGGAAAGACATGAGTGAGGAGCTGGCTGGAGTTAATTGGAAGGGAATCCTCGTGGGGAAGATGGTGGAGCAGCAATGGCAGGAGTTTCTGGGGGTAATCTGGGAGGCACAACAGAAATTCATCCCAAGGAAGAAGAACCATACTAAGGGGAGGAAAAATCAGGGACAGCATAAATGCAAAAGAAAAAGCACACATTGTGGTCTAGATTAGTGGGAAGCCAGAAGATTGGGAAGCCTTTAAAACCAGCAGAGGACAATTAGAAAAGCAATGAAACAAGGCTGTAGGAGAGGCAGAGAATGTTAGAAAATGGAGGACAGGCATTATGCGATCTGTTTCCGAAGTTGTGGTATTTTATATTGAGACCTTGGGACTGCAAAGTGCCTGAGTGGAAAATGAGTCCTCCTACCTACCAGCCTCATCCCACTCCCTTGACCTGTCCATCCTTCCTGGACTGACCTATCCCCTCCCTAACTCCCCACCTACACTCACCTTTACTGGCTCCATCCCCGCCTCTTTGACCTGTCTGTCTCCTCTCCACCTATCCTCTCCTCTATCCATCTTCTATCTGCCTCCCCCTCTCTCCCTATTTATTTTAGAACCCCCTTCCCCTCCCCCATTTCTGAAGAAGGGTCTAGGCCCGAAACGTGAGCTCTCCCGTTCCTCTGATGCTGCTTGACCTGCTGTTTTCATCCAGCTCTACACCTTGTTATCTGAGTGGAAAATGAATTGTGTTTCTTGAACGTGCCTTGTGCTTCACTGGAACATTGCGTCAGGCACAGGATAGAAATGTTAGCATGAGAGCATAAGGCATGATTGAAACTCAGCTGACATAAGTTATGGCAATGACTTTTAATTCTAGGTAAGTATTACTGTAATTATTCTAAAAGCATCACTCATTTGAGTGGTCAGGACATTTAATGGACAGGGCAGAAAGTGAACAGGATATTGAATGGGCATGGAAATAGTTGGCAATGGAGCATTTAGTGTTCAATAAAAGCATTCAAGACACAGTTAGATGATTGTTTCTATTCCAATGATGGGCAGGGTTATGGAGAGGAAATAGCACTGAGTTAAAATGTTCATTCAGAGACCTAGTGCAGTCATGATGGGCTGAATTGCCATAGCACACGTGTGATTCTGAGAATGGGTAATGGCTATGTGACAGTAGGATAACCCACTGCTACTTCTCAACGCACACATGCAGTTCTGAAGAAGGTACACTGGCTTCGAAACGTTAACTCTGCTTTCTCTCCACAGATACTGCTATGTTTCCTCCAGCAATGTTTGCTTTAATTTGAGGCACATGTAGTTCTCTGTTTCATCCTGAGAGTATTTTGAGTGAGTAATAGACAGCATTGATTCTGCAAGTCGCTTACTTTCTCCCTTTAGGCACTTCATAGAATCCCTGCAGTGTGGGAATAGGCCATTTAGCCCATTGAGTCCACACTAACCCTCCAGAGAGCCAGACCCACCCATACCCTACACATCCCATGGCTAATCCACCTAACCAACACATTCCTGGACACTATGAGCATTTTAGCATGGCCAATCTGCCTAACCAATACATCTATAAAATTCGGAAGGAAACCCACACAGAAACAGGGAGAACATGCAAGCTCCACACAGACAGTTGCCCGAGGGTGGAATCAAACCCGGGTCCCTGGTGCTGTGAGGCAGCAGTGCTAACCACTGAGCCACTGTGCCATCTTCTTCCTAGCACTCTTCACTGGATTCAGTGCTAATGAAGGCCGAATTAGAGAGAACCACTGAACAAATAAATTTTAAACTGTATGAGGTCTGCCTGTTCAGGTCAGTGGTAAAGATCGGAGGCAGTAAGAGTGAGGAACTTCCCAAGACCTGGCTTAAATTCTTTCATCAAGCAAAGAATAGACTAACTGATAATATAATGTATTTACCATTTGTAGGGTCTTGCTGTGCTCAGACTGACAGTCCTATTTTGCTTGCAGCAATATTGTGACTGTATCTTGAAATTAACGTATGATAAATGAAGTGAAGGTGCACTTCCAGTGAGAATTTTTTTTTTACAGGCTTAGAGTCATTACTTTGCATTAACCGACCTTCATGCATGCCTTTCATTTATGTAGCACCTTTCACAACCTTTGAAGCCATCCTAAAGAGCTTTACAGCCAATGAAGTTATTTTTGAACTGTAAACACTGCTATAACATAACCCAGAAGAAAATGACAGTAAAACCCGCATACCTCAGAACAGAATACCAGTGGAACAGGTACATCCATTTCCAAATGTTACAGATCTTTAACTCTCCTCTGAAGAGAAATATGTCAGCCAATTTGCACACAGCAAGCTCCCACAAACAGCAACCTGCCAAAGCTTCTTAGAAAACACCTTCCAAACCCAGAACCACAACCATCCAGGAGGACAAGGGCAGCAGATACATGGGAACACCACCCCCTGCAAGTTCCCCTCCAAGCCTCTCACCATCCTGACTTGAAAATATATCATCATCCCTTCAATGTTGCTGGGTTAAAATATTGGGAAACTCTCTTCCCACCTGCACTTTGGGGTGTCCCATGACCACTTGGACTGAGAGGCATCAAAAAAATCTGCTCACCATCACCTTCCCAAGGGCAATTAGGAATGGGCAATGCATGCTGTATTAGTCAGAGGTATCCGTATCACACAAACAAACATACTGTTAAAAAATGATAATGATGAGCTAATTTGTTTTAATGACATAAAACAAAGATCTGACGTGAAACTGAACTGAACAAGGGTCACTGGACTCGAAACATTAACTCTGCTTTCTCTCCACAGATCCCACCAGAACTGCTGCATTTCGCCAGCAATTGCTGCTTTTGTTTCAGGGATGTTAGCTGAGGGATCCATATCGTCCAGAACATCAGGGAGACCTCCATTATTCTTTTTCACAATAGTGTCTATGGGTCTTTACACCCAACAGCTGGAGTAACAGGGAATTGGTTCAATATCTTGTCTAATTTGCACCTAGGACACAGAGTGGCACAGGGCTCAGTGGTTAGCACTACTGCCTTACAGCACCAAGGACCTGAATTCAATTCCACCCTCAGGCGACTGCCTGTGTGGAGTTTGCACATTCTCCCTGTGTCTGCGTGGGTTTCAGTCGGGGGCTCCGGTTTCCTCCCACAGTCCAAAGATGTGCAAGCAAGGTGTATTGGCCATGGTGTAGTGTCCAGGGATGTGCAGGCTAGCTGGATTAGACATGGGAAATGCAGAGTTACAGAGATAATGTAAGGGGGTGAGTTTGGTTCTCCAGAGGATTGGTGTGGACTCAATGGGCCAAATGGCCTGCCTCCATACAGTAGGGGTTCTATGATACAGTCTTCTATTATCACGCTACCAGCCTGAATTACTTAGTTTCCACTGGAGTCCAAAATGTTTGAAGTTATTATGAAACGTAGATGGGAGACATTCCCTGCTCGTGTGCCTTTGAAAAGCCTGCCCCAGATCTCTCGGTCTCCCTGCCAACTAGCTGCACATGGCAGAGTGAGACCCAGTGGTACAACCACTGGAAGGAGCAGCCTGGAGGACCCTGGGGTTAACTATGGTTTATCAGGTACAGCTGTTGACAGGATGCCGTCAGGGGTCTGGCACAGGAGACAACAGATTTCTGCAGCTCTGTATGGCTTCTTACGTTGGTCTTTTCTGCTTTGCTCACTAGCCAATCTCCACACAACAGGCTCTTCTCACAGAATGGGATAAACACCTAAAACTGACTGCGGTTTATGACAACAGCCGGAGGCTTCATGGAACGAGACCTCTGTGGCTAAATAGCAACAACTTAAATTTACATAGCGCCATTAACATAGTACAACTTTCCGCAGGAGCTGTGATCGGGTACAAAGATGGCATGTAGGATGCGATTAGGACAGAGAGGTAAGTTTTAAGGAATGATTTAAAGGAAAAGAAGGAACTGGAGATACTAAGGGTGGGAATTCCAGAGTCGAGCATTGGAGATAAAACTGCTAAATGGAGGGAGGCTGGGAGATGTACTGAAAACTGATTTGGAGGAACACATATTTTGAGGGCGTTGCAGTACCCGGGAGTTGTCTGCGCTCATGTGTGTGTGCGTGTATGTGTGCGCCTGTGTGTACATATGTGTAAGTGTGTGTGTGTGCGCGTCTGTGTGTGTGCATGTGCGCGAGTATGTGTGTGAGCATGTGCGCATGTGTGTGGGCCTGTGTATGTGTGTGTTTGTGTGTGTGTGTGCATGCGCGCATGTGTGTGTCTGTGTGTGTATGTGACAGTGTGTGTGTGTGTGAGAGCGCATGTGTGTTTGTGTGTGTGTGTTTCTGTGTGTGTGTGTGTGGGAGTTAGGGGTGAGTGTGGAGGGCATTGGTTCACGGGTGATTCAAACTCCAGGAGGAGTTTCTAAAAATTCAAGTGTTGATGGACCTTGAGCTAACCTGTGTGGGACAGTGAATACAAGGGAGATGCTGTTCTACAGTATTAGCAGGGAGATGTAGGAGCAAAACAGGATGGAAGAAGGAAACTCCAGAAGCATTTCTTCTGCAAGAGGCATCACAGAAGAACCAAGTCTACCTTGTAGACTTTCTCCTTCGCAATGTTCAACTGAATTGAAGCAAAAGAGGTATTAGATGATTACTTGGATAGAAATTGTTGCAGGAATATGGTGAAAAGACAGGAAATTTGGCACAGGGTGATAGAAGTGATGGCCTGAACGGCCCCTTTCCGAATGAATGAATGAACGATTTAATGATGATGAATGATTTATTGTCACATGTATTTTATGAAATACAATAAAATATGATGAAAAGCTTTCATTTGTTGCCATAATCTGGTTCCCTTTTGATCGTTTAAGAATAAAACATAACGAAAAAGCTTTAGCTTAAAGAGAAGTCTATCGATGTGCAAGTTCTGAGTTGGCTCAGAGCCACTACCACCTCACCAGACCCAAATAATGTCAAATTTGTTGATTCTCAGGCACCATATTTAGCTGCTGGGCTGATTCACCTTCACCACAGTTACAATATTTAAAAGACATTTGGATAAGTACATGAATAGGAAAGGTTTAGAGGGATATGGGCCAATTTCAGGCAAGTGGGACTATGTTTGGGAACATTGTTGGTATGGACTAGTTGGACTGAAGGGTTTGTTTCCATGCTAGAAGCAGGTTTACCATTTCCAATTCAGGGCAATAAATAAAGACTTGCATTATAAAGCACATTCCATGACCATAGGGGATCTCACGGCACTTTACAGGCAATTAAACTCTGTAGAAGTGTAGTCACTGTTATAATGTAGGGAGCACAGTGACCAATTCACACACACAGAGCAATCTTCCACAACGCAATATTTACCAGATAATCTCATTTTGTAACATAGAGCATGAGTCAAATATTGGCCAGGACACCAGAGGAGAACTCCCCTGATATTGTTCAAAATCGCTCCACACAATCTTATACAGCCACCTGAGAGGACAGACTGGCTTTTGGTTTAACATCTCACCTAAATGACAACATCTACAATAGTGCAGTGTTTCCTCAATCCTACACTGAGGTGCTGGCTTGGTTTTTATCCCTGAGACCCAGAGTTTCTATTGAGTCAGGAACCTACTGACTCAAAGGTGGGACTGCTATAGTTAAGCCATACCGGGAAGAACACTTAATGCACGTAAACAAAACAAAGATCATGGAATCATAGAATCATGCATAAAATAATGGTGACAAGATCTAATCTTCATTCAGACTCGCTTTATTCAGATTATTTGGTGCAAAATCGTCATTTTGCTTAGTTTTTTGTCTGTTTCTAAATTCAAACGCTTGGAGATTTCACATTTTTAATATAGGAATTGTTAGTGACTTAGAATGCCGGCAACTCCTCTTTCTCACTTTTTCTGATACTTTGTGGTTCCTCTTTATCTTCTTTCTTGGATAATCTCTTGCATATTGCTCAGAGTCATCATGTCAGCAAGGCATCTGTTGAGGTAGCAGACAATACTTTGCAACCACTCTTGTGCAACATTGTTGAGACATTGAGCAGTGGGATGATTAGAAGCGGTCACATTGTAACCTGTTCGCTGAGGTAGCAGCTGTATCTGGCTCCCCATTTGGTTACAATGTGACGGTGATAGTGCAGCAACTTGAACATTGCCATTTTAGCAAGTAACATTCAGCTTTGTGTACTTAAATGCCATTGAAGTTGTGACGTACATTCATAACAATATATACACCTGAACATGCTTGCACACAGACGCAAACCATGCTCTTTCTTAATGTTCATTCATAGGACTTGAGTGTCACTGGAATGGCCAGCATTTATTACCTATCCCTAATTGTCCTTGAGCTGAGTGGCTTGTGAAGGCATTTCAGAGGACAGTTGAGAGTCAATCACATTACTGGGGGCCTGGAGTCACATGTAAACAGAGTTTCTTCCCGAAGGGTCATTAGTGAACCAGATGGGTTTTTACAACAATCGACAATCACAGCTTTTAATTCCAGACTTTTACTGAATGAAAATTTCACCATCTATCACAGTGGGATTCAAACCCTTGTCTGGATTATGGACTCAGTGACATTAATCCCTACACCACCCAGGTGCCCATTTTTATAAATTATTATTATGCCACTCTATTACCTTGTTACCCAAGGAAGGTGGTGGAATAACTGACAGAGAACTGTTGAGGTTAAGATTAACTACACCATAAATGGGACTGAAGTCCCTATGTACATATTATATAGCAGACCATAGTCTAACATGTCCATGCTTGTAGCGTACATAGGCAGTCACGGAATCTGAGATACCATGGCAGCATACATTTTATCATGCGTGTTGTAGTCTGCAACTATGAATAGTGTCATCCCCATTTAGATAATACACTCTTCCTTTATTTCCCTTGCCAAAATGAGCAATTTCACATTTTTCTAAATTATGCTACATTTGCCAGACCTTTGCACATTCATATAATCTATCTTTGTCTTCTTCACTCATTCGCAGGATGGAGACAGCATTTATTGCCCACCCCTAATTGCCCAGAGGGCAGTTAAGAGTCATTCACATTTGCTGTGGGTCTAGGGTCACGTGTAGGCCAGACCAGGTAAGGATAGCAGTTTCCTTCCCTAAATGATGTTAGTCACCCAGGTGGGGTTTTATGGATTCAAGGTTATCAGTAGATTCTTAATTCCAGATTTTTTTTAATTGAATTCAAACTCCACCATCTGCCCTGGTGGGATTTGAACTCAGAATGTTATGTAGGTCTCTGGATTTACAGTCCAGAGATAATACTACTCGGCCATTGCCTCCCCATATCTGTTCATATCTGTATCCCTTTGCAGCCTCCTTCTGTCTTCTTCATACCTTGCTTTTCTCTCTACCTCTGTATCTTCAACAGATTTAACAACTGTATCTTCAGTCCCTTCATCCAGTCATTTATATAAATTGTAAAACATTGATGACCCAGCACACCTTACATCTTGCCAGTCTGAAAGTGATAGATTCATGGGAGTGACCATCAAACCCGGAGTTTCTGATTCAGGGACACAGACATCACTCATTATGCCTCATTTTAGAATTTTAATCCACCTTCATTACAGTAAAACTCTCCACAGCAGCATTACCAGACACTGAGTCAAAGAGAGAGCCACCAGCAAGTCGACCTGAGACCTTACAGCATTTTCAGTCTTGAATTTTAGATTTCCAACATCCTATTGCTCTAATTATTGCACTCTAAACCAGCTGAGATCAGCTTCTTTCTTTTTAAACATTTTCTTTCATGAGACGTTTGAGTTGCTGGTTGGCCAACCATTTATTGCCCATCTGTATTTGCCCTATTTGTTTCCATTTGGAGAAAGAGACTGTGAGCCACCTTGTTGAATCACTGTGGTCCTTGGGGAGTAGGGGCCTTGCTGTTAGGAAGGGAGATCCAGGTACTTCAGCACAGTGATCTTGCAAGAACGGCGATATATATCCAAGTCAGAAAGGTATGTGGCTTGAAGGGAAATTTGAAGGTAGCATTGTTCCCATGTATCTGCTGCTCTTGTCCTTCTAAATGGTATAGGTCACAGTTTTGGAAGATGCTGTTGAAGGAGCCTTGCTGCAGATCATCTTGTAGATGGTGTACGCTGCTACCATTTTATGCTGGTGATGAAGGGAGTGAATACTGAAGATGGCAGTAAGGTGCAAATTAAATAGATTGTTTTGTTCTGGATGGCATCAAGCTTCTTAAGTGTTTGTTGGAGCTGCACTCATTCAGGCAAGTGGGGAGTATTCCATCACACTCCTGACTTGTGTCTTGTAGATGGTGGACAGGATCTGGGAGTCAAAAGGTGAGTGACTCACTACAGGATTCCTAGCCTCTGAGAAGGAAGAAACAGAGTTAATGTTTCGAGCCCAGTGAGCCTTCCTCGGAACTGTTCTGACCTGAAATGTTAACTCTGTTTCTTCCTTCACAGATCCTGCCGGACCTGCTGAGCTCCTCCAGCAACTTTGTTTTTGTACCTGATTTACAGCATCTGCTGTGCTTTCGGGTTTCCTAGCCTCTGATCTGCTCTTGTAGTCACAGAATTTATATGGCTGGTCTAGTTCAGTCGCTGGTCAGTGGTAGTTGTTGCCTCTTTTTGAGGAGGAGGAGGAGAGGCAGACGGACAAGTTGAAATACCCAGAAACTTTAAGAATGCAGCTGTGGGGCAGCTCTTAGCAGTTTGGTATCTAAGGCACCAAGTTCAGGTCACAGACAAGGACTTGAGTGTAAAATCAAGGGTGATTGTGATACAGAGGAAGTGTTTCCCTATTGGAACTGCTACTTTTGAATGAGCTGTTCTTGCTAGACTTCATACATTGATGTAGTAAGCTCTCACGATATGAATTTAATGAACAGCTAAGGAGATCTCCAGCTTCCTGGTAAATATTTGTCCCCCATTAAACATTACAAAATCTCATTCAGCCCTATCATATGGAAAGAGGCCATTTGGTCCATCGAGTCTTCACCAACCCTCTGAAGAGCATCTCACCCATACCCAGCACCTCCACTCTATCCCCACATTTACTGTGGCTAATCCACCTAGCCGGCACATCCCTTGTCACTATAGGGCAATTTAGCATGGCCAATCCATGTAACCTGTACACTGTGGGAGGAAACTCACATCCACACAGGGAGAATGTGCAAATTCAACAGAGTTAATCACCAAAGCCTGGAGTCAAACCCAAAGCTGGGCTTGAACCCAGGTCTCTGATTCTGTGAGGCAGCTGTGCTAACCACTGAGCCAACATACCACACTCATTGTTGGTCATTATTTCAATGTTGTTTGTGGGAGCTTGCTATGTGTAAACTAGTTATCTATTTCCAACATTATAGCAGTATTTTATTTATGTAGTGAATTAAATTCCCAGAGCTTCCTCGTTTGTTCAGTTTAAGGTGATTATTTCCAACCCTCAGTCCACAGAGGTCAACATACCTTGATAGTGTGAAGCATCGTTTGTGTCTCTACACCACAAAGGTTTGTGCTGAGGCCCAGGTGCTACATGCAGTAGAATAGGGGGCTTGACTTATCCCGTCACAGTCCGTTGGATACAGAGTAGGATTGCGATGATGAGAAATTTTTTCACTCAGAGCGTGGTGTGCCTCTGGAATTCTCTGTCACAGAGTGCAGTTGGGGCCAAAATATTGAATGTTTTCACAAAGGAGTTGGATGCAGTGCTTAGGGCTAAAGGGATGAAAGGGGTCAAAGCGGAAACAGGGGACTGAGTTGGATGATCGTCCAATATTATATTGAATGGGGAGCGGGCTCGAAGGGCCGAATGGCCTCCTCCTGTTCCTGTTTTCATTATTTCAATGGAGATGGTCAGCAAGGGCCACTCACGGTGTGGTCGTTCAGAGTCTGCTTTTCAATAAGATGGTTCTTGTCAGTAGAAACATTTTTGTGCATTTTTGTCTTTGCCATTCTGTGATACAAAGGAGGCTTTGCTGCTGGATCTTGCTTGGGAGCTTACTCCACATTGCGGAATTGAGATGGACAGTATGGTCTAGCAGGTTACTATGGAGTGGGTATGTGAGGGGCAGTGTGGGCAATTCCAAGCAGTTTGTGAGTTGTGATTAGTTACAGAGTTACAGAGTCAGGGAGATAAACAGCAGATCTTTTGGTCCAATGTGTCTATGCCAACCAGATATCCTAAATAAACCTAGTCCCATTTGCCAGCATTTGGCTCAAATCCCTCTAAACCCTTCCTATTCAGGTACCCATCCAGATGCCTTTTAATTGGCACCATCCTCTACGTGAAAAAATTCCCCCTCAGATTCCTTTTAAATCTTTCCCCTCTCACATTAAACCTATGCCCACTAGCTTTGGACTCCCCCACCCTAGAAAAAAGACCTTATCTATTTACCCTATCCATGCTCCTCATGATTTTACAAGCCTCTATAAAGATGGCATTCAGCCTCCAATGCTCCAGGGAAAATAGCACCACTGACAATTTGTTGGGGGGCGGGGGGAAGTGACGTTTGCAAGGACAGGGAGACTCGAGACTGGAGTATGGGGTACAGTGGAAGGTTCCAGTTATGTTATAAACACAGGGACAGTTGGGAAAACTTAGCCGGTCTGGCAGCACCTGTGGAGAGAGAACCAGAGTTAATGTTTCCAATGTTGAATGCCTCCTCTTCAGAATCCATGCTCATTGTTGCATTCAGTGGAGTGTCCACATCAAGGCCGTA
Organism: Ginglymostoma cirratum; assembly: GCA_024137785.1. NCBI lineage: Eukaryota > Metazoa > Chordata > Chondrichthyes > Orectolobiformes > Ginglymostomatidae > Ginglymostoma > Ginglymostoma cirratum. The sequence continues at coordinate 57,581,414 of JAHRHZ010000264.1, read as the reverse complement.
AGATATAGGAGCAGAATTAGGCCATTCAGCCCATTAAGCCTGCTCTGTCATTCTATCATAGCTGATATATTTTTCACCCCCATCCTCTTGCTTGCTCCTCATAACCCTTGATTCCCTTACCAATTTATTCAAAAAGCATTTCATGGGCTTAAGGTGGTGCTGAAAGGGGTTACTCAAATGCAAGTCATCTTTTTAAGGGTCACTGGACTCATAGAAACATAGAAGGTAGGAGCAGGAATAGGCCATTCACCTTTTTGAGCCTACTTTACCATTCATTCGGATCCTGGTTGATCATTAAGCTCAATCCCACTCTCCCACCCCTCCAACTAATCCCACTCTCCTACATACTCCCCCATCCCTTTCACCCTGCCACACACCACCCCCACCACCATATCCCTTTTCCCTTTATCCCCAAGAGCTATATCTACCCACTTCTGGAAAATGTTTTGGCCTCAACTGCTTTCTATGGCAGAGAATTTCACAGGCTCTCCTCTCTCTGGCTGCAGAAATTTCTCATCTTAGTCTTAAAAGGTTTGCCCCTTATCCTTAAACCATGACCCCCTAGTTCTGGGCTCCCCTCACCATTAGGTGCATCCTTCCTGCACCAGCAGTGATTTCCAGCTTTCTTTTTAGTACAGATTGCAGCATCTGCAATAATTTCATAGAGTCCCTACACTGTGGAAACAGGCCTTTCGGCCCAACAAGTCCACACCGAGCCTCAAACCATCCCACCCAGACCCATTCCTCTGTAACCCCCCTAATCTACACATCTGTGAACACTATATGCAATTTAGCATGGCCAATCCCTAACCTGCACATCTTTGGACTGTGGAGGAAACGGGGAGAATGTGCGAGCCCCACACAGACAGGCACCTGAGGGTGGAATCGAACCCAGGTTACTGGCCCTGTGAAGCAGCAGTGATAACCAACGAGCCACCCTGCCGCCCCTGCATCTGGCCTGTTTACAATCATGTTATAGGTTTCTGTGTAATTCCCGCACCTCCCCTCCCCTTCTAAACTCCCAGTGAATACAATCCTAACCTAATCAATCATAAGGCACCTGAGGAGTCAGTTTGGTAAACTACTAATTCTCTCCCCACGCCTACTGCCAGACTTTGCTGAGTTCCTCTAGCAATTTCTGTTTCATTTTGCAGCGCTCTCTCCCCGCCCCTATTTCAGAACTACAGTTCCCAGCCTTTATCTAACATATGTGTGTCTGTAATATAATAAAGCCAGAATACATGCGCAGCGGCGCTTCCGCACACCTCCCACACGGGGAGTGAGGAGTATTTGTGGGTGACAGCGAGTAGCCAGTCTGGCTCAGTTCCCCAGCCCCGACAGCGCTTCGACAGCCCAGAGAGACCAGCAATCTGCAGCCCTGCAGGACACTTTGCTCTCCTGGGAGGTGAGACTTTAGCAAGCGGAATCCCCCACAATAATCGGATACAAATCTGTTATCTAACTGGGGAATCCCCTCCTGCCTGATCGGGTACATTGTTATCGTTGCTGTTAAAATGTAACATTTTGTGGCGGGGAGTCAGTTTCATTTAAGACTCCGAGACTCTTGCGGACGATACGGCGGAAAGATGTCTTTTTTATTGCTCACGGCGAGTTTTTCTTTTAGATTGTTTCTGCTTTCCCAAAATGTTAAGACTTGAACCTCTCGTTGGCACATCTTTCTATGTTGGTGCGTTTTGCGAGATGGTAACTTTTAAGGCGAGGTCTGCTGTGTTAACGATCGGGGGACGCACTTTTGTTTATTTCAAAGAATATAGTAGATTGTCGTAATTCAGGGTGTATACACAGCCCAGAGTTTTGTAAATCTGACAGGTTTTAGAACCAAGAGGTCAAATTGGTCATTAATTCGATATTTCTTGGTGACTCGTCGGCTGTTTTAATTCCATCCCTGCGAGGGATATGTACTTATCGGTGTCATTTAGAGAAATGCATCCTCCGCCCTTGTGTACGATGATATCCTTGTAATGTAAATGTGATAGACCTGCCCTTTGGTTTTGTAATGTGTCCTGTGGTCAAAGTTTAAGAAAGGGAGAAGTTGCTACTAAATCGTACAGCTTGAAGAAAGCCCTATTTACCAGAGCTGTTTAAAATTTTACCCTTCAAGGACTGTATCTATAATTTCCTATTGCAACTCATTCCTGTGTCTCCTTTCAGCCAGTACACTGGGGATGATATAAATGCACTCAATCTTGTTTTGTCAAACTTCTGTTCCCCATCAATGGCAGTGTCAACTGATGTTCCTTATTTACTCTTATCCCTCTTCACTTCAAACTGTACATTGAGGAAGACACAGGGGCTGCTCTCATTAGAGAGAGTGAGATGACTGCTGGTGTTTTAACTTGAGAGTCACTATGCCTTAGGTGAGGGAGAGGTTGAGAAGGAGAGTCCTTCATGGTAACCTCAGCCAGTGTGGGAATTGAACTCACCCTGTTAGTGTCACTCTGTATTGTAATGCAGCCATCCAGCTAACTGACCCCCTGGATACAGGGATGCAACATGCTGGAAACATTAGCAGAGCTAACAATAATCTGTGAACGAGTGAGAGAGACAGACAGACAGAAGCAGAGCTAACTTTTCAAGTTGATGCCATTTCATCAGCCCTGTTCTGATGTTTCTAGCATTTTCTGCTGTTATTTTAAATTTCCAGTGTTTTGCTCTGGAACAGGGATGAACATGTATAGTATAGCTGACCCCTTTCTGGGCTACAGTGTCACGGATGCTGTTCTGTTCCCCCCAGCACATGCAAGTGGCAGGAACAATGGCTTGAAAGTGGTGCAGCTCATTCTGTGAAATTTGAATTGGAGTCTTTTTGTTGTTCTGAACATTATTCTCCCCAATTATCGGAGACATGTTCAACACAGATTTCTGGCCTCGCAGAATGGGGAGCAGGTGGAAAGGTGGAATCAAAGCCATCATCATATGGGGGTCCCCAAGTTCTGAACATCTGACTTACAAATGTTCATACTCACAAACGTGATCACATACAGGGGTGTCATTTTAAAGATCCAACATCTGAAAATTTCCTGTACTTATTGGCTTTTTATATTATCCTGCATGGTGTTCCAACCTGCACACAAATTGACTTACAAATAGGCTCAAACAGAACCTGCTTCATAACCAATTAGGGCTATTTCCCCTGGAGCATTGGAGGCTGAGGGGTGACCTTATAGAAGTTTACAAAATCATGAGGGGCTTGGATACGGTGAATAGTCAAGGTCTTTTCCCCAGGGTTGGGGAGTCCAAAACTAGAGGGGCATAGGTTTAAGGTGAGAGGGGAAAGATTTAAAAGGGACCTAAGGAGCAACGTGTTCATGCAGAGGGTGGTGCGTCTATGGAATGAGCTGCCAGAGAAAGTGGTGGAGGCTGGTACAATTACAGCATTTAAGAGGCAACTGGATGGGTATATGAATAGGAAAGGTTTAGAGGGATATGGGCCAAATGCTAGCAAGTAAGACTGGGTTAATTTAGGATATCTGGTCCACGTGGATGAGTTGGACCGAAGGGTCTGTTTCTGTGCTGTATGTCTCTATGACTGTAACCTGGGGACTTCCTGTATTGGAGGGCAGCACGGGCTCAATGGGCTGAATGGTCTACTCCAGCTGCTATTTCTTATTGTTGACTTTTCTTGAGTACATGGAGCCTCAAGTGGCTAAATGTCCCCCTCCTGATCCAATGCTCTTAGCTGCACAGAAAACGTTGATAGGATCCCCAATTTCTAGTGTTTCTCAACACTTTTTATGTCAGAGGTGAATTGGCTCTTGTTAGGCAAGGAATTGAAGGTTATTGTGGCAAATGAAGATGTAGAATTCGAAACACAAATTATATCAGTCATGATCTGAGTGAATGGCGGAACAGGCTTGATGGGCTGAATGGTCAACTTCTGCTCCTCATTTCTCCTCTGCTCCTCATCTGAAGAAACTCCTCCTCATCTCACTCTAAAAGACCTACCTCTTTTATTCTGAGATTGTGCCTCTGCTCTAGACCCCATAGAGGAATGTCCTTCCTGAAGCCACCCTGTCGAGCCCTGTAAGAATTTTGCACGCTTGAATGAGGTCCACCTCACATTATTCATCACTGCATAGAAAACAGGCCCAGTCTCCTCAATCTCTCCCCATAGGACAATCCCACCATCCAAAGAAACTGTCTGGTGGACCTTCATTACACTTACCCTGAAGTTGATCCTTCCCTGCATAAAGAGACTGAAACAGTACACCATACTCTACATGTAGCTTCATATCTGAATACAATTACAACAAGATATTTTTCTCCCTTTACTCAGAACCCTCTTGCAACAAAGGCCACCATATTCTTACGTGTTTAAAAACTGGCTAGTTCAGCTGGAGACGTGAGATTTCTTTATCTGCTGTGTATAGTTAGCAGGATTTGGAGGGAGAGTGGTTTGATAGTTAGTCTGTGGAGAGGTAAAAATCAATAGACAGCCTAGATAGCCCTAAGCAGTACCTGTCTCCTAGCTTCTGGTATTCCAATCAGACCTGTGTCATGAGTCAAATTGCTTTACTCATCCTCCAATTATGAAACAATTTGGAGCATGGCCAAGATTAAATGGGCTTTCACAATATTATTGGGCTGCTGTGTAGGATGCGGTCGATAACATAAGCTCTTGCAGTATAAAAATATACCATTCAGCCCATTATTCCTGTACCAGCAAGAGTTATACAATTAGTCCCACTTCCTTTCTCACCAACAAAATCCCTACAGACTTTACCCTTTCAAATATTAACATCATTCCCTTTTGAAAGACCCCAGTCAATCTGCCCCTGCCGTCCCCTCAGGCAGCGTATTCCAGGTCACAATAATTCCTCTCACGTTCTGAGATTAAGGCTTCGCGTTGAATCAAAACAGTGAATTCTGTTCTGCAGCACAGATGCTGCCTAAGCTGCCGAGTGTTTCCAGCACATTTTGTTTTGTTTAGAATCCCTACAGTGTAGAAACAGGCCCTTTGACCCGACAAGTCCACACTGAACCTTGGAGTATCCCAACCACACCCATCCCCTTCTAACCCACCTAATCTACACATCCCTGAACACTATGGGCAATTTATCATAGCCAATTCACCTAACCTGCACATCTTTGGATTGTGGGAGGAAACTGGAGCACCTAGAGGAAACCGACACAGACACAGGGAGAATATGCAAACTCCACACAGACAGTCACCCAAGGCTGGAATCGAACCTGGGTCCCTGGCACTATGAGGCAGCAGTGCTAACCACTGAACCACTGTGCAGATTTCCAGCATCTGTAGAGTTTTGCTTTTCTTTTTCATTCCCCTTCATTAGTTGGTTTGGCAATTACCATAAAATCTGTGTCTTTTGTTTACCAACCTCTTCACTGGTGGAATTTTGAAATGTCCGTAAGTACCCTCACCAACTTTTATAGATGCACCGTAGAACGCATTCTATCTGGATGCATCACGGCTTGGTGCAGCAACTGCTCTGCTCAGGACCGTAAGAAACTACAGAGAGTTGTGAACACATAACAGTCCATCACACAAGCCAACCTTCCATCCACTGACTCTCCATCTATACTTCCCGCTGCCTCAGGAAGGCAGCCAACATCATCAAAGAGCCCTCCCATACCGGTTATAATCTCTTCCAACCTCTTCTGTCAGACAGAAGATACAAAAATTTAAACACATGTACCAACAGGTTCAAGAACAGTTTCTTCCCCACTGCTTTTGGACTTCTGAATGGACCTCTCAGATTTCAAACCTAATGTTGATCTCACTCTTTGTGCACTTCCTGGACAGCCATAATATTGTATTCTTCACTTTGTCCTATTACTGTCGTGCCCTTTCTATGGCATGATCTGCCTGTACTGCACACAAAATAAAACTTTTCACTGTACCTGGGGACATGTGACAATAATAATGCAAATTAAATCAAATCTTAGCTTTCTACCTCTTTCCTTAAACCTATGTCCCTGGCTATTGACCCCACTACTAATGGACAAAAAGTGCTTTCTAATCTAATTCTGAGGAAGGGTCACTGGATGTGAAACATTAACTCTGATTTCCCTTCACAGATGCTGCCAGACCTGCTGAGTTTTTCCAGCAACTTCTGGTTTTTGTTTCTGCTTTCTAATCCATCCTATCTCTGTCCCTCTGGAAACTAGAGAACCCCTCCAGCTTCTCTAAAAACCGAAAGAACTGCAGATGCTAGAAATCAGAAACAAAAACAGAAATTGCCGGAAAAGCTCAGCTAGTCAGTTCTGAGGAAGGGTCACCGAATCCGAAACGTTAACTCTGATTTCCCAATCAGAGT
>JAHRHZ010000264.1:57526378-57565115 GCA_024137785.1 Ginglymostoma cirratum | reverse complement strand
TTTGGGAAGAATAATAGGAAGGCAGAATACTGGGTCAATGGAAAGATTCTTGGTAGTGTGGATGTGGAGAGGGATCTTGGTGTCCAGGTACATAGATCCCTGAAAGTTGCCACCCAGGTTGATAGTGCTGTTCAGAAGGCATACGGTGTGTTAGGTTTCATTAGTTGAGGGATTGCGTTCCGGAGCCGTGATGTCATGCTGCAACTGTACAAAACGCTAGTGCGGCCTCACTTGGAATATTGCGTACAGTTCTGGTCGCCCCATTACAGGAAGGATGTGGAAGCGTTGGAAAAGGTGCAGAGGAGATTTACCAGGATGTTGCCTGGTCTGGAGCGAAGGTCTTATGAGGAACGGCTGAGGGACTTGGGTCTGTTCTCATTGGAGGGAAAAAGGCTAAGAGGGGATTTAATAGAGACATACAAAATGATCAGAGGATTAGATAGGGTGGACAGCGAGAGTCTTTTTCCCAGGATGATGACGTCGGCTAGTACGAGGGGGCATAGCTGCAAATTGAGGGGTGATAGATTTAAGACAGATGTCAGAGGCAGGTTCTTTACTGAGAGAGTGGTAAGGGCTTGGAATGCCCTGCCTGCCAATGTAGTTAACTCAGCCACATTAGGGGCATTTAAACAGTCCTTGGATAAGCATATGGATGATGATGGGATGGTGTAGGGGGATGGGCTTAGATTAGTTCACAGGTCGGCGCAACATCGAGGGCTGAAGGGCCTGTTCTGCGCTGTATTCTATGTTCTTTGTCCTTTGCTTGTTCTTTTGTACATAGCCTCAGCTAATATCATTGAATCCCATGGAAGATTGAAGTTTAAACACAAAATCCTGGTAATACTCAGCAGGTCAGGCGGTATCTGTAGAGAGAAAACAGCGTCAACATTTCAGGTCAAAATGACATTTCATTTGAACATTTCTGATCAACTCTTGTTTCTTTTCACAGATCCTGTCTGACCTGCTGAGTATTTCCAATGTTTTGTGTACAGATCTCTTACATCAACGGCATTTTGATTTTATACAGAAGAGTGATCTTGTCATCACTATGTCTCTTGTATAACTTCAAAATGGCTATTCAAATTCTGAGATAGTAGGAACTGCAGGTGCTGGAGAATCCGAGATAACAAGGTGTGGAGCTGGATGAACGCAGCAGGCCAAGCAGCATCACAGGAGCAGGAAAGCTTGATGTTTCGGGCCTAGAGCCTTCATCAGAAATGGGGGAGGGGAAGAGGGTTCTGAAATAAATAGGGAGAGAGGGGGAGGTGGATAGAAGATGGATAGAGGAGAGGATAGGTGGAGAGGAGGCAGACAGGTCAAAGAGGCAGGGATGGAGCCAGTAAAGGTGAGTGTAGATGGCGGGGGGGGGGATAGGGAGGAGATAGGTCAGTCCAGGGAGGACGGACAGGTCAAGGGGGCGGGATGAGGTTAGTAGGTTCTGGCAGTTTTTAATTTCCAATTAAATTCATTCACAATGGAGCTGTTGTTTTTGTAAATACAGAAATCTAATTGTGCGCAGCAAGTTCCCCAAAACAACAAATGTTAATCTAATTTTTGGGGACTGACAATTGAGTAACAAATGTAGGCTGGAACACAAAACATCTTGCTGTAAAAATAGTAATATCTACTTTGTGTAACAGATTTGATATTGGCTTAGGAAATTCTATAAATGACAGCTTTTCAGGCATTGTAGCACTCCCTCAGTAACGCCTGAAGTGTTTTTGTTAATGGCTATTTCTGATGGTTTAGTTTTGTTACACTTCTCATGAAAGAATTTTTTAAAAAACACATTAAACCAGATGTGACCATTGCTGGCAATTTCAGTGTTGAAAATAGGAGCAGGAGTAGGCCATTCAGCCCTTCAAGGATGCTTTACCATTAAATATGATCAAGGCTGACAATCCAACTCCGTAGCTTGTTCCTGCTTTATCCCCCATGACCTTTGATCCTGTTCACCCTAAGAACTATTGCTAGCTCTTTAGTAGAAACCTTCCATGTTTTGGCCTCAACTACTTTCTGTGACGGAGAATTCCACAGGCTCACTACTCTCTGGGCAAAGAAATGTCCCCTCCTCTCAGTATTTATTGCCCATCCCCAACTGTTCTTGAATTGAGAACCTTTGTAAGGCCATCTCAGAGCTAACCACATTGCTGTGGGCCTGGAGTCACATGTAGGCCAGACCAGGTAAGAATGCCAAATTTCCTTCTCTAAAGGACGTTAGTGAATCTTATAGAGTTTTTAATAATGCTTGATGATAACTTTGACATCTACCATCACTGATATTAGCTTTTACATCCCAGATGTGTTTAAATGTTACCATCTTCCATGGTGGGATTTGAACTCCTGTCCCCACAGCATTAGCCTAGGGCTCTGCATTCCTATGTATAATAAGAAAACAGAGTGCTGGATTACTAGTCCAGTTACCACACTGCCACTGTGCCATGAACATGATCACTATTTATTTAAATATGGATGCTTCCTTGTTTTGGAGACTAAGTGCTGTTGGTTTCCAGTGAATGACACAGTTAGATCCCAAGTTCAAACCTTGCCTCACACTGAGTGAGTTGGACTCTGCTTTAGTAGGGATAGAGGGTGTAAAAGAGAGTCCCCTCTATCTATTATAGAGGAAACCAATATTCCTTTTTTAGTTAGGGTAATCAATTGGAATGCTTACTTCTGATATTTATTCAGTAACTCAGCTGGAAGGTGTGTTTGTGAGGAACGAGGGTTGGATTGTTTGCTGGTTATCTGCACTAAAACCTCAACAGTGTGGTCGATACTACATAGAACTATGAGGGGTGGAGAGATTTGACCCCAGCCAATGTGAATGTTGCTGGATGGGTCAGCATTTATTGTCCATCTCTTACTGCTCCTCGAGAAGGTGGTGGTGGTGAGCTGCCTTCTTGAACTGTTGCATTCCATGTGCTATATATAGACCCGCAATGCTGTTAAGGAGGGAGTTCCAGGATTTTGACCAGTGACACTGAAAGAACAGCAATTGTAGTTTCCGGTTTGGATGGTGAGTGGTTTGAAGATAGAGCTGCTCCTGCAAAACTGTAGTCCTTGCCCAATTTGTGCTGGAGGCTGCGATTTTGCAATGTGCATCCAAATTCGTCATTCATTTCCAGTTTAAAACAACCCTTCCTGCAACGAATTTGAAATGTGCATATGCATTGACAAACTTTGTCCTTCAGGCTTTATTCTGCTTTTAGCCAATTGCTCAATTGGAGCATTGAATCGGCATCATGCTGTGGTGAGGGAATGTCTTCCAATTAACAAATTGATGTATCATTACACAATGTTAAAGAAAAAACCAACCAGGTAACCAGCCCCCTGTTAACATCAAAGTATATCCTGAATAAAGTCTTGTCTCAGAATATCTAACCTTTTAATTTGAATTAAAAAAAATACTTTTATGCATTCCTGTAATTAAAGAATCCTATTCTTTAATTTTGAAAGGCGGTGAAGCATTTTCGACTCGTCTCTGAGGTAATTTTCCAATGAAAGTATCTATTTTAATGCAGGAAGTTGGGAAATTGAAGGAACCAATGACATTTTGTGAGAATAAGAGAGTATATCAGGGGCTTTTTAATTTAAGCAGATGGACTGCTGAAAGCTTTGATTTGTTTTAATTACAGTGTGCAGTGACCTGCTCCCCCTTTAGGAGTTGGTTAGCTCAGTTGGGGACAGTTGGTTTGCGATACAGAGTAGCACCAACATTGTGGTTTATTTCTCATGTTACCATGAAGGACTGTCCTTCTCAATATCTTCCTTCATGAGGCATGCTGACCCTTGAGTTAAAGTGCCACCAATCATCTCTCTGTAATGAGAGAGCAGACCTATGGTCTAGTAAGACGATAGTAATTTTTACCTTTAGTGCCCACTTTTCAGGGTGACATGCAGCTGTAGTTTTGTAAAGTTTCTCTTTTTCATAGCCCCTATCTGCAGTGACCAGATGGATTTGTTATTGTTGTGTTGTTTGGCACTTGCTGTGTGCAAATTGAGTTTCCAAACAGTGACCTCAGTGGAAGTGTTTCATTGGGTTTAAGACCTGTGTTTTTGGGAATGGTTTCAAGTCATGAAGGCACTAGGTAAATTCAAATCTTTCTTTTGTATGTGATGCTTCAAATGCAATGAAATAAGTGACATCCCATTGCGATTGTGAAGCTGCACTATTCAATGACGAATTAACTGCAAATGTAAGACTGGACAATCCCAATAAATAGCAAAATAGTCTGTGCAGGAACTTGCCTTGGAGCATCCAGCTTCCTTACATAGGAAATCTAGGGGAGGCAATGGCCTAGTGGTATTACTGCTGGAATGTTAATTCAGAGACTTAGGTAACATTCTGGGAACCTGGCTTTGAATCCCACCACAGCAGATGGTGGAATTCGAATTCGATAAAAATCTGGAATTAAGAGTTTTATGATGACCATGAATCCATTGCTGATTATCAGGAAAATCCCATCTGGTTCACTAATGCCCTTTAGGGAAGGAACCTGCCATCCTCACCTGGTCTGGCCTACATGTGACTCCAGACCCTTAGCAATGCGGCTGATTCTTAACTACCCTCCGGTTAATAAATGTTTGTACAGCCAGCAACGCCCTCATTCCATGAATAAATTTAAAAAAAACCTTTTCAGTAAATATCCAAACCGTTTTATAAGCAGTTCCGAATGCAAACTTCCATGGGTTGCAGTCCAAATGGATATTAAAAACTTGTGCTTATCTAACATCTCCCGTTTTGCTTTCAGGCTTGAAGATTTCTTTCCATTTCTACTCCAGGCCAATCCTGGTAGATTAGTAAACCCACTTGGGTCACTTTTCTTTCTTGAAGTTGAAAAGTCCAGGGTTTACCTGACCCCCTGCCACTGAACTGCATGGCAATTGCTCTCTGGCCTTACAGGAAACAATAGATTTTTAGAGGGCTTGACAGGAAGGTTGATTTCCCCCACTTGGCATGGAGGTGGGGAGAGACTAGGACTAGAGGCCATCATCGTAGAATAAGAAGCCCACACGTTTAAGATAGGGATAAAGAGGAATTTCTAACCTCAGAGGGTAGTGAATCTGTGGAATTCTTTACAACAAAGGGCTGTTGAAACTGGATCATTCAGGTTTTTATCTTGACGAGACTTGGTGTCTCTTGTTTTATAATCATAGAATCCCTACAGCGTGGAAGCAGGCCATTCACTCCATCGGGACTACACTGACCTTCCAAAGAGCATCCCCATCCAGACCCACCGAATGCCTGTAACCCTGCATTTCCCATTGCTAACCCACCTAGTCTGTACATCCCTGGACACTATGGGGCAATTGCTCATGGCCAATCCATCTAACCTGCACATCTTTGGACTGTAGGAGGAAACTGGAGCACCCGGAGGAAATCCACACAGACACAGGCAGAATGTGCAAACTCTGCACAGACAGTCACCCAAGGGTGGAACCGACCCCAAGTCCCTGGGTCTGTGAGGTAGCAGTGCTAACCACCTGGATACTGTGCTACTTTGAAAAGAGTTGGGACATTTTATTCCATTAAAGGCACCATATATAAACATGCAAATGTAAGAACATAAGAATTAGGCACAGACATGGGTAATTTGGCTCTTAAAGTCTGCTCCACTACTCAATCAAATCATGGGTAATCCGGTAAATCTGTTTATCTTCTGATTTGAACATTCCCATCTATCAAAAAATTGGCACTTTTTTTTATTAAGCAGAGACAGCTTTGATTCTCTTTCTACATGTTTGAATATAAGCAAATTCTCTACAAACAAGAGCAAAAGGAGAGTTAGAAATGATGGTTATGAGAGCTAACTAAGAGTTAGTGCCGATTGGAAGGGGGTCATTTGCCCTAGAAACAGATATCAAACTGGCAGGGATGTTCATCAGTGCTAAAATAATTTCAGTAAAATTTCATGAAATACCTGCTCCAATGATTGTTTCTGAATCAGTTTTTATGGGAAGTAATGTACTGTGCTGTTAATTGCTGGCTATGTGTTCCTGCGTCTATGTAATTTACTAGCTTGTAATAGGTTTTAGTTCACATGTTAAGATCCGGCAATGTAGCATTTTGTGCCATTGAAGTGGTCAGGATGAGTATCGCAGACATCCCACACATCTACATTATTGCAGGCTGGAATTGTTGGAAGTTAAAACAAGTCAGCTTGTGTATGTTTGCTAGTTTTAACTCATAGGAGCTGGAGGTGTGTTGACACTTGGTCACTGCATCTCTTGGGTCATTGTGGGGGCTGCCTTGTCTCTGAGTCAGAAGATTCTGGGTCCACATGCCCAAGATCAGATTCTAATCTAGATTGACAATCCAGTGCAGTAACTGAGGGAGCACTGCGCATGCCTTCTTTCAGATGAGACATAAAACCAAGGCTGCAGTTGCCCGCCAGAGGTAGTAAGAGATCCTGTATAGCCCTGTTTCAGTGGCAAGTGGGGGACAACTCACTGGTGACTTGCATAGTATTTGTAACTTAATCGTCACCAATAAAAGGCACATTATATTGTCATTGTAGGGGGCAGACAGGAAACTGAAGGTGAGACAACAACCAAATCAGGCATAAGCTTATTGAATGACAGAATAGGCTCAAAGGACTGAATGGACCACTTTTGCTCTTGTGTCCCTATGAATTGCTGTTTCTGGGAACTTGCACAAATTGACCGCACTGCACTTTAAACATCTCTTTAAATTTCTCTCTTCCTTAAAAACACACACCCTCTGCCCTGCCTCCGCAGCACGTCTGCCATATTTTCCCACTCATTCCAGTGCCTAATCCATTGACTGTACACTTCCTGTGACAAATCAATCAAATGTGAATGTTGTGACAGAGGGAGCCTCAGTTTAACATCTCACCTGAAAAACAGAGACATGAGCGACTCCCTCAATGCTGGACAAGAGGCACCAGGCTGAAGTGTGGGCTCAGATCTCGCAGGTGGGACTTGAACCCACGACCTCTGGATTCAAGGGTGGAATTATGACCCACAGATTGTCACTTAGTCCTGGCTTAGCCTGGTGATGTCTTTCCTTGTAAGTTACTGAGCATGGTCAGAGAAAACCACGAAACAACTAAAGGCCTTGCAATTTCAGCTGTTCAGTAGTGGATGATTTCCATCATGCAAAGTCATCAGCGAAGGCTACCTTTGACTGCACGTCATTTTGTTGCAAAGCTTAACCTTCTCTGCATTAAAGATGATCCTCATTATTAGAGAGCACTTGGTACCCAAAAGCACATCACACGATAAGCTCAGGGTACAAAGGACTGATTCTAGGAGGAGCTAGCCAGTTCTCCAAAGTTATGTAGAATATCTTAACCAGTGCTTCAATTATTATTATTGGTGTTAACAGCATGGTGCTAACTAACTAGCACTTCTAATTTTTATCAAGGTTGGGTCTTTCTTCTGCTAAAGATGTGTGGGCATCTTTCCTCATTTGGTATCAATAGCTTGTTCATTCATAGGATGTGGGCATCGCTAGCTGGCCAGCATGAGATATGGGCTTCATTGGCCGGGCCAATATTTGTTACCCATCCCTAATTGCCCTTGAGAAGGTGGTAGTGAGCTGCTTTTGAATCGCTGCGGTCCCATGTGCTGTAGATAGACCCACAGTGCCCTTGGGGAGGGAATTCCAGGATTTTGACCCAGCGACAGTGAAGGAACGGCAATATATTTCCAAATCAGGATGGTGAGTGGCTTGGAGGGGAACTTGTAGCGGGTGGTGTTCCCATGTAACCGCTGCCCTGTCCTTCTAGATGGAAGAGGTCGTGGATTTGGAAGGCACTGCCTGAGGAGACTTGAACCACTGCAGTGCTTGTGTGAGTACACCAACAATGCTGTTAGGGAAGGAGTTCTAGGATTTTGATCCAGCGACACTGAAAGAACAGCGACTTAGTTCCAAGTCAGATGGTGTATGGCTTGGTGGGGAGCTTTTGGTGAATCCTCCTGGAGTCAAAGGACTTATATTTGTGATTATGTAATGACCAATACAGAAATAAGCCACTTGGTTCATCCTGCTGGTGCTACTTCTTTGAACCATTAGTCTATTTCCCTGTCCCCTTCTCCCTATAGGCCCATGAATTTGATTTATTTATCCAATTCTCTCTTGGAAGTTGCCACTGAATCTATATCTGTCACCTTTACTGACAGTACATTCCCCATCACATTGTGATTACTGCTCTTATCTTGAAATAAAATGTTCCACCTCTGCTTGAACACATGAGGCTTAACTAGTATCGAATAAAGGTTTGACATAGCTTCCTGATTGTTGGTTCTCCAGGCATCTGTGAAATGTAGAAACTAAGTGCAGGAGTAGGCCATTCAGCCCTTTGAGCCTGCTCCAGCATGATCATGGCTGATCATCCAACACAAAACCCTGTTCCTGTTTTCTCCCAATACCCGTTGACCCCTTCTGCCATAAAAGGTATATCTAACCCCTTCCTGAAAACATTCAATCCTTAGAGTGCGAATAGAGCCCAGGACTTTGTAGATTATTTTGGCAGCCATCTCAATCTGAACAGCAACGTTCAAAGTCTTGAGTGCAAGTTGGAGGTGATGGCCTAGTGGTATTATTGATGGGCTGCTCATCCAGAAACCTGCATAATGTTCCAGGTTTTGAAACCTGCCAGGGCAGCTGGTAAAATTCGAATTCAATAAAAATATGGGATGAAGATGGCCATGGAACTGTTGCTGATGGTCAGGGAAATTTCATCTGGTCACTAATGTTCTTCAGGGAAGGGAATCTGCCATCCTTACCTGGTCTGGCCTACATGTGACTGCAGACCCACAGCAATGTGCTTGATTCTTAATTGCCCTCTGGGCGATTAGGGATGGGTAGCCTTCCCAGTCCCTGAATGACATGGACTTTGGCAAAAATAATGTAAGTGAATCACATGAGATGGCCAGTGAGGAGCTTCGTAAAGTTGACACAAAACGATCCCATTTTTCAACCAAGTATTGAACGGTAAGTTGAAACTCTCACTCATGAACAGAGAGAGAGAGACCTATTTACATGGATTATGAAGATAGAAACAGGACTAGTCCCTTCAGCCCCTTGAGCCTGCTCACCATTCAATAAGATCATGGCTGATCTGTGGTTTAACTCCATATGGCTGCCTTGGGCCCATATCCCTTGATACCCTCGTTTAAAAAAAAAATTGTCTATCTCTGATTTCAATCTAACAATTGAATTAACATTGACTGCCATTTGAGGAAGAGAGCTCCAAATCTTATTGAGCATAGAAGTGCTTTGTAACATCTGTCTTGAACGGACTGGCCTAATTCTTAGACCCTGGTTCTACAAGCTTCAAACAGTGGAAATAGTTTACCTTTACCTATGCTGTCTTTCCCTGTTGATGTCCTGAAGATCTCAATTAGATCACCATTAGCTTTTTAAATTCTCAAGAATAAAAGCCTAATTTGTCTATTCTCTCCTTATAGCCCAACCTCTGAAGTCCAGCTATTATCCTGAAATCTGCATTGACCAGGACCAACCATCCTTCCTAAGGTGTGGTGCCCTGATCTGCTTACAGTACTCGAAATGGGGTCTGACTCGGGTTTTGTATAACTGCAGCATATTATCTGCATCGCTGTTCTCCAGCCCTTTAGAAATGAAGGCCAGCATTCCATTGGCCTTCTTGACTGTTTTCTGCAGCCGTTTGTGGTATTTTAAAAAGCTATGCACCTGAACCCCCAAATCTCATTGGACATCCACCATATTTAACTTTGTGACTTCTGAAAAATACCCTGGTCCATCCTTTTTCGTTCTGAAATGGGTAACGTCACACTGGCTTATGTTAAAATCCATCTGTCTCAGCCTTGCTCATTCACCCAATCTATCGATATCCTGTAGTAATTTTATGCTGTTGGCGACATTGTCTACAACGCAGCGCAGTTCTGTCTCATCGGCAGATTTGGCTACTTGACTTTTTATACCAGTATCCAAGTCATTAATAACTGAGGCCGCAACACAGATCCCTGCGGAATACCACTAGTCACATACTGCCAATTTGAGTAGTCACCTATTATTCCAACTCTGTTTCCTGCCACTCAACCAATTCCCAATCCATGTCTGTAAATTGCCCTCACTTCGTATGCTTCCACCTGAGCTAACAGTCTCGTGTATAGGCCTTTATCAAAAGCTACTTGGAAGTCCATATAAACAACATTCATTGACTTGACTCTTCAAAAAATCTCTGTGAGGTTTGTTGGGCATAACTTAACCTTCATGAATCTGTGCTGTCTCTGATTAACTGAATGTTTTCAAGGTGATCAGTTACCCTGTCTTCATAGAAAGTCCCCAGTGTGGAAGCAGGCCATTCAGCCCACACCAACCCTCCAAACAGCATCCCACCCAGGCCCACCCCAACCCTGCATTTCCCATGGCTAACCCACCTATAGCCTGCGCATTATGGGCAATTTGGCATGGCCAATCCACCCTAACCTGCACATCTTTGGAACAAACAAAAAACAGAAGTTGCTGGAAAAGCTCAGCTGGTCTGGCAGCATCTGTAAAGAGAAAATCAAAGTTAACGTTTCGGGTGTGGTGACCCTTCCTCAGGCTAACTAGCCTGGTTTTTCCTCTTAAAGAGCAAATGACATGAGCGATTTTCCAATTCAAAGGAACAGCTCCTGAACAAAAACAAAGTTGCTGGAAAAGCTCAGCAGGTCTGGCAGTATTTGTGAAGGGAAAAACAGAGTTCACGTTTCGTGACCCTTCCTCAGAACCTTTTGTTCCTGATTTACAGCATCCGCAGTTCTTTTCGGTTTTTATTTTGAGCAGCACCTGAATCCAGCGAACTCTGAAAGATTATGGTTAGGGCACCGTAACTGTGCTCTCCAACCTCCTTTAACACCCATGGATGAAAACCATCAGCATTTCGTGTTCTCATCTCATTGATATGTAGCTTCCCATTCTCCCACTCCTTGGACAGAAAGTGAGAATGCCGGTCGAAGCTTGCAGCTTGTCACTTCCTCATTCAGATCTCCAACGTTGACACCAGGCACCCATATCTCAGAGGGACGCACTCCATGGGCAGTAGCTGGACCCTCACCTACCCATCTGTCCACTGACCTTGGCATCAGGCACCAACCAGCCTCACCATGTTCTCATATCACACCTCAATCTACTTACAGTGGGCTTCAGTGTCATGTTTCATATGCTAGTTAATCAGTTGTACTTGTATTTCAATCAAAAGTCTATTGCAAAACATAGAAAATAGGAGCAGGAGGAGGCCATTCAGCCCTTCAAGCCTGCTCCACCATTCAATATGATCACTGCTGATCATCCACCTCAGTCCCGTGTTCCCTCTTTCTCCCCACTCACTTTGATCCCTTTAGCCCCAAGAACTGTATATAACTCCTAAATAAAACAAATGAAAGAACTGTGGATGCAAAAAAAGGCAATTGCTGGAAAAACCCAGCAGCATCTGTGGAGAGAAATCAGAATTAACGTTTCCAAAACTGAAGAAGGGTCTCCGGACCCAAAATATTGACTCTGATTTCTCTCCACAGATGCTGTCAGACCTACTGAGATTTTCCAGCAATTTCTGTTTTTGTACCTGTACAAAGACCTATGTTTAGACCTACTTACGCTTTATAATTTTTTTCGTGGGGGAAGGAGTGGGCATTTGGTCAGCTTGCATCAAATTCCTGAGGTGGTATGTTTTCAGTTTGTAAGTAATTGAGAAATCTGCAGAATTTCGAGGATATAGTGATAATGTGAGTGTCACATGATGATGTAGAGAAAACTAGAAAAGAGCAGAAGCTGTACAAGAGAGTTGAGATAATGTCTGTGTTGACTCTGCTGAAAATAAAGACCATTGGCAAAAGTATGAGGGACTTGAGAAGCTGCGGGTGGGAGAATAATTAGAATTAGTCCTCATGCAACATAACGGAACTGACCTATAACTACTCCCACTCACTATTACCCTTTAGTATGTGTTCCTTTGGCTTACCCTTTGATTTTTTTTTAAACGTAATTTGGTTTTAGTGTTAAGTGCCCCATCTACCTGAGCTCAAATATGTTGATCTTGCAAAGATAGAGTCGTAGAGTTGTACAGTGTGAAAACAGACTCTTTGCTCCAACTCTTCCATGCCAACCAGATATTCTAAATTAATAATTTGCCAGTATTTGACCCATATCCCTCTAAACCCTTCCTATTCATATACCCATCCAGATGCCTTTTAAATGTTGTAATTGTACCAGCCTCCACCACTTCCTCTGGCAGCTCATTCCATACACGCACCACCCTCTGTGTGAAAACGTTGCCCATTAGGTCCCTTTTCAATCTTTCCCGTCCCACCTTAAACCTATGCCCTCCAGTTTTGGGCCCCCCTACCCCCAAGTAAAGACCTTGGCTATTCACCCTACTCATTGCCTCTCTTGATTTTATAAACCTCTGTAAGGTCACCCCTCAGTCTCCGACGCTCTGAGGAAAATAGCCCCAGCCTTATTTAGCTTCTCCCTATAGCTGAAGCCCTCCAACCTCAGCAACATCCTTGTAAATCCTTTCTGCACCCTTTTAGATTTAACAACGTCGTTTCTGTGGCAGGGACACCAGAATTGTACGCAGTATTCCAAAAATGGCCTAACCAACGTCCTGTACAGGTGCAACATGACCCTCCCAACTCCTACATTCAATGAATAGATTGCTTCGCTTGTGCTCAGGTTGTACATATAGTGATTGTAAAGAGGTCAGCCAGGTGGACCTCACAGAACATGAGTTCCCCGATTGGGGCTGTTAATCTGGTCCAATTAGGGAGCCCTGGCTGACAGATATAAACAGGAGTGTCAGAGGTTCTGAGATAAAAGGTACTGCAGATGCTGGAGAATCCGAGATAACAAGGTGCGGGGCTGGATGAACACAGCAGGCCAAGCAGCATCATAAGAGGAGGAAGGCTTGACGTTTCGGGCCTAGACCCTTCTGTCCACTCTGAGAGCTGGCTCTGAGGGAGCTGAATCCATGTCAAGGACTCTGCACGTGTAAATAAAGAGTGTCTTGGTGTCTGGATACCGGCTTCTGTGGAGTTATTTCAGTACACAGTACAACGTTTGCGCAAGATGTGTACAGGTGAGCTGGGCCATTCTAGTTTCTTCTGGCTTGGGAAGGGTGTGATCAGGAAGCCTGTAGCTCCTTGATCCAGTCATAAATCCAACAAATTTTTATGCTAAACAAGAAGTGGCATTTCTATAGCGCTATTAATGTTCTAGGACAGGTGACAGTAACTTTATTTTAAATGGAATTGAATGGTTTATTGTCACGTGTATTTTGCAGTGAACTTTACAGTAAGATACAGTCAAAAGCTCTGACTGTTGCCACAATCTGGTGCCGTTTTGAATAGTTTAAGACTAAAAAGAATAAAACTTACAACTGAAAGAGAGCCTATCTTCGCACCGCTGACTCCACCATGAGCCCTGAGTAGGTTCACCAATGACACCTGAGCTGTTACCCCTTTCTCCGTCCTCTCACTGCTGCCTGCATTGGACCCACCAACATAGGAGTCAGGAGTCACTACTGTTTAGGCATCATCCCTTCACTGGTGGGCCCACTTCACCGACACTGCCAAGTCGCAAGCTGAAACCACACTTGCCGTGCAACCAGGTGTCCCTACCTCTGCAGCTGCCACTACCTTGCCAATAACCAGGAGGCCCCAGTTCCGAGCCTAAGACAAATAGGAAATGTGACCACCTCCTCGTTGATGAAACAGGATACCCCACTCCAGGCCTACCATGATCACAGCCAGGGTTCCCTGGCACCACTGATGCCTCACTGGTGCCGAGAGTCCCCCCTTTGGGCATGCCGCACTGCCACCACCACCTCATCAACGCCCAGGAGTCTCCGCTCTGGGCCCACTGCGACCCGGTGTCCCTGGCTCCACTGCCAGGCTGGGCACCGCCGCTGTCTCGCCAAGAGTCCCGCTCCATCCACCCTCCTCCAAGATGTCACCTTTTACAACAAAGAAGAGAATGAAGCAAAGAAGAAAAGGAGAAAAAAAAAGACGTGAAGGGTAAGGATGAAGGAAGGAAGCGGCTGGTCTGGAACAGCCGGGCTCAGGATCCCGAATGCTGCCTACCTTGCCAACGCCACCATCTTGGAAGATTTTTATTTAATTCTTTCATGGGATGTAAAGTGTCATTGGCTGGGCAGAATTTAGAGCTGTTGAGCTGCCTTCTTGAACCGCTGCAGTCCACCAGCTGTAGGTTGACCGACAATGCCATTAGGGAGGGAATTCCAGGATTTTGACCCAGCGACAGTGAAGGAACGGCGATATGTTTCCAAGACAGGATGGCGAGTGGCTTGGGGGTTATCTTGGAGGTGGTGGTGTTCCCATATGTCTGCTGCCCTTGCCCTTCTCGATTGAAGTGGTCGTGGGTTTGGAAGGAGCTGTCTGAGGAGCTTTGGTAAATTTCTGCAGTGCATCTTGTAGATGGTACGCACTGCTGCTACTGAGCAGTTGGTGGCAGAGGGAGTGGATGTTTGTCAATTTGGTGCCAATCCAGTGGGCAGTTTTGTCCTGGAGAGGTGTCAGTCTTCTTGAGTGTTGTCGGAGCTGCAGCCATCCAGGAAAATGAGGAGTATTGTGGATCATGGACAAATGATCCCATGATTCTGTCTACTCGGAATGTCTGCAAGCAATTCCCCGCCAAAGAAGTGCTTTAGATTTTGAACTCTAAAACAAGTGAGGAAATGTAGCCGCTAGTTCCTACAGAAGAAACCCCCATAATAAGCTTGTATGTGATCCAGTCGTTCTTTATTTTCTTCAAGTTATGTTTGCTGAGGCTAAGCATTGGTCAGGACATGAGGCAGAACTCTTGTGTTCTTTAATTGAACGCTGAACACAGGTAATAAATACTGTTCTAAACCTGGAAGCAAAACTACCAGAATGTTTCATTTGAATTGGATGTTGTTGACTACACAGTGATTTCCTGTGAGTTCAGTTTTTGCAACAAATATATTATCTTTATTTTGCACAGAAGGTCACATTAAAGTTTTATTTTATTTTAAAGGTTGCTCCTCGCACATGCACACCTCTTCCTTCCTTCCATTATTTTGTTATTTTACAATAAAGCCAGGAGATTTGATCCAATACTGGATCTCTTCCAACTGTTCTGTGACTTGATTTATTGAGCATTAGTCACAAGAAGGAACAAGACAAGGGAGCACTCAATAAATGGCAGGACACTAGGAAGCTCAGAGGAACAGAGAGATCTTGGGGTGCCAGTCCACAGATCCCTGAGAAGGCAGGACAGGTTAATAGGGCAGTTGAGAAGACATATAGGATGCTTACCTTTATCAGTCATGGCATAGATTATACGTCCAGGGAGATTTTGTTGGAGCTGAACAGGACTTTTGTGAGGCCACAGCTGGAGTCCTGTGTGCGATTCTGGTCCCCACACTATGGGAAGGATGTGATTGCACTGGAGGGGGTGCAGAGAAGATTCACCAGGATGTTGCCTGGGATGGAGCATTTCAGCGATGAAGACAGACTGGATAAGCTCGGGTTGTTTTCTTTGGAGCAGAGAAGGTTGAGGGGGGAACCTGATAGAGGTGTACAAGATGATGAAGGTCATGGACAGGATGGCTAGGAAGCAGCTGTTCCCCTCCGATGAATGGTGAAAAACTAGGGGGCATAATTTTAAAGTGAAAAGTAGGGAGTTTAGGGGAAAGCCTTTTCACCCAGAGAATGTAGAATCACTACAGTGTGGAAACAGGCCATTTGGCCCAACACATCCACACTACCTCTCCGAAGAGCATCCAGACTGACCCACCTACCATATCCCTGTAATCTTGCAATTCCCATGGCCAATCCACCTAACTTACACATCCCTGAACACTACAGGCAATTTCCCAAGGCCAATCCACCTAACCTGCATATCTTTGGACTGTGGGGGGAAACCAGAACACCCAGAGGAAACCCACCCTGACATGGGGTGAATGTGCAAACCCCACACAGACAGGTGCCCAAGGCTGGAATTGAACCCAGGCTCCTGGTGCTGTGAGGCAGAAGTGCTAACCACTGAGCCACTGTGCCACCCTAAAATTCAGATTTGCATTCAATTCAACTTTCAAGCCTCCATGGTGAGATTTGAACCCATGTCCCTAAAATATTAACCTGGAGGCTCTGGATTACTAGTCCAGTGACCTTACCACTGTACCACTGCCTCCCTCAGAGGGTGGTGGTGGGGGTCTGGAATGCACTGTCTAGGAGTGTAGCTGAGAGGGACTTAGGGCACTGAGCTGGCTGTACTGTGCACGTGTAAATAAAGGGTGACTTGGTGACAGGATACTGGCCTCTGTGGAATTATTTCACTATTTTTTAGATAAATCGTATAACTGTAACAATTGAGGATGATTCACCGATTCCAAAGGATGGCACAGAGCGTGTCAGTCTCATTGCGCTTGTGAGGTAGCAGCCTGCTTTCCAGCCAAGTGTTAGGGCACTCTCCCCTGGGTCATCTTCCTCCTCTTCTGCTCCGTCTTCCATCTGAAGAAGACAGCTCTTTGAAGACTGCCCAGTGAGGACCACCCTGTAAGAACTGCTGCCTCCAAGGTCAGCCTGGTGAGGTCTACCCTCTGCCCCTGACCACTTGGTGCTGGCCCCTAATTCTAGGGGCCAGTAGCTGATGCTATATCAATGAATTGTCTGAATCCTTTTGACCAATGACCATAGCACAGCTACTCGTGACATCAAGATAACCATTGTCCACTTTCCCACCCCCGTTTGAAGATTAGATTTAATATTTTTTTCTAAGATCAAAACTTTCTTGTTTACAAAAGCACCCACTCATAACAGTGTAGTGTGCTGTCCATTAAGTCTTTTGTTGAGACAACACAGTGTGGAGCTGGAGGAACACAGCAGGCCAGGAAGCATCAGAGGAGCAGGAAAGTTGATGTTTCGGTTTTGTTAACGCTTGTTTGGAGATTAGTTCCTGCTGTAACAGAGTTAAATGACATCTCACACTACGCAGGAAATGCCAAACATGGAACACTTAAGCAACACTGTTTCAAAGGGGGCCCCAATTTCCAACACAGTGGTTTTCCTCTGATGTGACAGGGTAATTTCCTGGTTTTTATCTCCATTGCTTGTAGGAGTTTGCTGTGTGAAAATTGGCTGCAGTGATTCTCTGTGCCATAACGGTGACTGTAACTCAGAAGGTACCTCACTGGATGTAATGTGTTTTGGGTGATTCTGGACTCACGAAGAATACCAAATAAGAAAAACTCGTCCCTTGATCATTTTCTCTGTGTCTGTCTCTCCCTCTACCCCCCACTGCCATAGCAGCGGCAAAAAAACATCGTTCATCAGTAAATCAATCAGGCCATTAGTCTGTCTGTTCTCAGGAGGTGAGAGATTTATATATTCATTGATGCTGCCAAGTCAGCCTGATAAAATCTCTTTTCAGCTAACTGCTAATGTTATCGCGAGCATTGTATAATTCTCTTTGGCACACTTCAAATGGAAAGTGCTTTGAGAGAAAACCCATCCAAATGGGATACAGCTCCACCCAATTTGATTGGAAATGAAGTCATTTAGTCCCTGATCCTGTTCCAACATTCAGTTAAAGCATAGCTGACCTGCAACCTAACTCCACCTACCTGCATTTACCCCGTAATCATCAACAACTGCCGCTTGCATTTATATAGCACCTGTAACATCCCCAAGGTGCTTTACAGAGTCATCATACAATTAAAATTTGACACTAAGCCAACTAAACAGATGTCCGGGAGAGGAGGTCTTGTGGAACACTGTAAGGGAGGAACGTGCAGGTGGGCGTTGGGTGGTACAGCCACATAAGGAGGAAATTCCAGAGTGTTTCTTTGTTTTTCCTTCAGAAGTGGGATGTGGGGGTCAGTATTTATTACCCGTCTCTAGTTGCCCTTGAGAAGATGGTGGAACATTGTCAGAGCTGCACCCATCCAGGCAAGTGGGGAGTATTCCATCACACTCCTGACTTGTGCCTTGTAGACGGTGAACAGGAGTCAGGGGATGAGTTACGCACTGCAGGATTCTGAGTCTCTGACCTGCTGTTGTAGTCACTGTGTTTATATGGATGGTCCAGTTCAGTTTCTGGCCAATGGTAACCCCCCTGGATCATCATAGAAACCCTACAGTGTGGAAACAGGCCCTTCGGCCCAACAAGTCCACACCAACTCTTGCAGCATCCCACCCAGACCCATCCTCCTATAACCCACCAAATGTACACATCCCTGAAACACTACATTCAATTTAGAATGGCCTATCCACCTAGCCTGCACATTTTGGACTGTGGGAGGAAACCAATGCAGACACAGGGAGAACGTGCAAACTCCACACAGACAGTTGCCCAAGGGTGGAATTGAACCCAGGTCCCTGGTGCTGTGAAGCAGCAGTGCTAACCACTGAGCCACAGTGCCGCCCTGGTGAGGGGGGGAATTCAGTAATGACATTGAATGTCAAAGGGTGACGGTTAGATTGTCTCTACTTGGAGGTGGAACTTGCCTGGCACGAATGTCACTTGCCACTTGTCTGCCCATACCTGGATTTTGTCCAGATCTCACTGCATTTGGGCACGGATTGCTTCAGCGTCTCAGGAACTGCGTAACAGCCAGACAGCCAACTGCATGGCCACCCTGAGTGGGACTATTAAAATCAGGGATGCTGAAGAAACCAAAATTAGAGGAACAGTGATATATCTGGAGTTGGCGCAGGTTGCAGAAGTAGGGAGGGCTGAAGCCATGGAGGAATCTTTGGAAAACAAATATTAGCATCATCCATTCATTCATTCTTAATCATAACACTGCACATGAATTCATTAAACTATCAGCACTCATTTAGCATATCTGATTATTATTTTCTAAACCAGTTGATTGATGTTTTAATATTCTATGTAGCTGGGCACACAAGTCTCTTTGGACCTTGGAAATATTAAGAATTGCTAATGCTTGGAGCCAGAGATAACACAGTGTGGAGCTGGAGGAACACAGCAGGTCATGCAGCATCAGAGGAACAGGAAAATTGACGTTTCAGGTCAGGACCTGTCTGAATTTCCATAGCCCTTTTCTGAAGAAGGGTCCTGACCCGAAACGTCAATTTTCCTGTTCCTCTGATGCTGCCTGGCCTGCTGTGTTCCTCCAGCTCAACACTGTGTTATCTCTTTGGATCTTCACTGTTTCTAGTTTTTCACTACTGAGAATGTATCCACTTCTATCCTTTTGGAGCCAAATTGGATTGCTTTACATTTGAAATCCATCAGCCACACATTTAGCCCTTCAATTCATCTGTTAATTCGATGTTGCAATATCATGCTCAGATTTATACTTGCTACATTTTACTCAGTTTTGTGTCACCAACTAACATGGTTAAGTGTCTTTCTCCCCCATCGTTTAAGTCATTAACGGAGGATATTAACAGCAACAGTAGGGCGTTCCGAGCCTGTCTGTCGATCAAATTTCCTACGCCACCAACTGTTGCCTTTTTGTAAAGGTGGACGGGGGGGGGGGAGGTGAAGAGGTTTCAGGAGGGAATTCCAGGTTGCAGTGATGGAGCTGGGTGAGGCTAGAAAGGAATTTGAAAATGAGGATGAAAAGTTTATAATTGAGTGTTGTTTTTAACCAGGATTCAATGAAGTAAGACCATAAGAACAGGAGTAGGCCATTCAGTCTCTTGAACCTGTTTCGCCATTCAACAGGCTCAGGGTGATCCAACATTCCTCACATCCACTCTCCTGCTCCTTTCCCCATAACTCTTGATTCCCTGACTGACCAAGAATCTATCTATCTCAGCCCTAAATGTACACAAGGACTCTGCCGCCACAGCTCTCTGTGGCAAGGAGTTCCAAAGACTCACAACCCTCTGAGAGAAAAAATTCCTCCTCATCTCAGTCTTAAATTGGCGCCTCTTTATTCTGAGACTATGCCCTCTGGTCCTTGACTCTCCCATGAGGGGAAATATCCTCACAGCATTTAAGGTGGGGCGTTGGGGGGTGGTGCGCAATGTCCTAGTGCATTATCGCTGGACTATTAATCCAGAGACCCAGGGAATGCTCCAGGGACCTGAGTTTGAATCCTGCCATGGCGGATGGTGGAATTTGAATTCAACAGAAATCTGGAATTAAGAGTCTAATGATGACCATGACTCCATTTCTATTGGGGAAAAACCCATTTGGTTCACTACGCCCTTTAGGGAGGGAAACTGCCATCTTTACCTGGTCTGGTCTGCTTGTAACTCCAGACCTATAGAAATGTGGTTGACAAAATGTTGTGACCCCTCCCTGGGCAGTTAGGGATGGGCAATAAATGCTTGCCTAGCCAGCAATGCCCTTATCCCCTGGGAATGAATAAAAAAACCCGTCAAGCCCAATAAAAATCCTATATGTTTCACTGAGGTCACTTCTCATTCTTCTAAATTCTAGTGAGTAAAGTTCCAACCTTACAAGATAATCCAGGGATCATCCTAGTGAACCTTTTCTGAACTGCCTAAGGGGATCAAAACTGCTGACAGTGCTCCAGATGTGGTCTCCCCAGCACATTGTACAGTTGCAGTAAGACTTCCCTAGTCTCACACGCCAACCCCATTGAAATAAGGGCCAACATTCCATTACCCTTCAATGATTAGCTGCTGCCCCAGTGTGCTAGCTTTCTGTGTTTTGTGCACAAGTCCCTTTCTGCTGCAGTTTTTCTCCATTTAAATAATGCTCTGCCCTTTTGTTCTGCCCTTCAAAATGAACACCTTCACACGTTCCCACATTATACTCTACATGCCAACATTTCATCAGCTTATCTAACCAATCAATATCACTCTGTAAACTGTTTGTATCCCTCTTGCAACCTTCATTTCTACCCAGTGAGGGCAGAGTTCATCGATGAAGGAGACTCGGTTCAAGTTAGAATATGAGCATGTGGGTCTAAAGTCACCATCGCTTATTGATTGCACATCCTGAAGTGGTTAAGCATCTCCTTCCCGTGGGGGCGTTTAATTACACTTATTCAGTTTAATGACCTTAGGGGGTGGCACGATGGCTCAGTGGTTAGCACTACTCTCTCACAGCGCCAGGAACCTGGGCTTGATTCCACCTTCGGGCAACTGTCTGTGTGGAGTTTGCACATCCTCCCCGTGTCTGCGTGGGTTTCCTCCGTGTGCTCCAGTTTCCTCCCACAGTCCAAAGATGTACAGGTTAGATGGATTGGCCATGGGAAATTACCCACAGTGTCCAGGAATGTGTAGGCTAAGTGGATAGGCCCACAGGAAATACAGGGTTTGAATTTGGGGGCGGGTCTGGATGGGATGCAGCTTGCAGGGTTGGTGTGGACTCGATGGTCCAAATGGCCTGCTCCCACACTGTAGGGGTTCTATGGTTCAGACGATGATTTGAGAAAGGGCTAGGCTTGCACTGCATGCTTTAACTTCTGCCTTTGCTTGTCGCAGGTTTGAAGGATGTTTGACTCAGTGAAGCCTTACGGAAACCAGGATTTCTATGCCCTGAAGAGGGAGTGCCAACGACGCAACCAGCTGTTCGAAGACCCCTTGTTCCTCGCCGACGATGAATCTCTGTTCTGTACAACAGCGCTGCTGTCCAATGTTCGCTGGAAACGCCCAACTGTAAGTCATTTTCTGTATTGTACCAGAGGCTATAGCTCAGGAATCTGGCAAGGATTAGTTACTGACTTGACTAAAACCAATGGGCTAATTATTGGAAACTACTGAGCCTGGGGCAATGAGGAGGGTTAAGGACTAATTATTTTTGGCTATCTTCAGTGCTGTCCTTCAAAGCAGAACAGTTTGTGTTGGGTAAATCTATAATGTTTGACCAACCTGTTTGAATGTGTTATACTGGAATACTGACTGACTTTATTGTCACATGTACCGAAATACAGTGAAAAGCTTTGTTTATGAGCGGTACAGGCAGATCACAGTAAGCAAAGAATGTACAGATCAAAAAGACTTAGATGGAGCATACAGGTTACATTGCGCAGGACAGGCACTAGGTGAGATCAACATTAGCAAGATCAGCATTATTTGAGGCTGGAGTCCATTCATCAGTCTAATAACAGCCAGGAAGAAGTGGTTCCTGAACCTGCTGGTACATGTGTTCAGGCTTCTGTATCTTCTGCCTGATGGAAGAGGTTGTAGGGGACAATTACGGAGGTGCGATGGGTGTTTGATGACGTTGGCAGCCTTTCCGCAGCAGTGAGCCATGTAAATAGAGCCCATGGATGGAAAGTTGGCTTCCGTGATGGTTTGGGCTGTGCACACCACCTTCTGTAGTTTCTTACAGTCCTGGGCAGAGCAGTTGCTATACCAGGCCGTTATGCAACCCGACAGTATATAAGGAATGATGTATTGGCATCGGAGGTAGTCCCCAGAAGGTTGATAGGAGGTATGGAGGGACTGTGTTTTTTTTTAAACTTCATTAATGGGATAAGGGCATCGCTGGCTGGGCAGCATTTATTGCCCATCCCTAACTTCCCAGAGGGCAACAGAGTCAACCAAATTGCTGTGGGTCTGGAGTCACATGTAGGCCAGACTAGGTAAGGATGGCGGTTTCCCTCCCTAAAGGGTCTTAGTGAATCAGGTAGGTTTTTTTCTGACATTGGCAATGGATTCATGGTCATCATTAGATGCTTAATTCCAGATAGTTTATTCAAATTCCCGTGGCAGGATTCAAACCCAGGTCCCCAGAACATTATCTGGGTCTCTGCATTAACAATAATATCACTAGGCCATTGCCTCCCGTTATGAGGAGAGATTGGCCTGAACACATTAGAATATTGAAGAATGAGAGGTGACCTTATTGAAATATGCAAGATTCTTCAGGGACTTGACAGAGTAGGTACAGAAAGGTTATTCTCCCTTGTGGGAGAGTCTAGGAAAAGAGGGTATAATCTCAGAATAAAGGGTCACATATTTAAGACAGAGATGAGGAGGAATTTCTTCTCTCAGGTAGTGAATCTGTGGAATTCTTTACCACAGAGGACTGTCAAAGCTGGGTTTTTAAGTATATTCAAGGCTGAGATAGATTTTTTTATTAAGTAAGGGAATCAAGGGTTATGGGGAAAATGCAGGAAAGTGGAGTTGAGGATTATCAGATCAGCCATGATCTCATTGACAGGCGTAGCAGACTCAATGGGCTGAATGGCCTCTTTGTGCTTCAATGTCTTATGGATACACCTCTACCGCAGGTGGGTTTTGAACCCAGATCTTCTAATCTAGAGGTGAAGACACTATCACTTCACCACAAGCCCTCTAGGTTTGTGTAATGTGTGTTGACTGGTAAAAAAAGTTTCATTAAGGTACCAGAGATAACAAGCATGGGGCTGGATGAACACAGCAGGTCAAGCAGCATCATAGGAGCAGGAAAACTTGACGTTTCGGGCCTAAACCCTTCATCAGAAAAAATTGATTAGAATTGATTAGTCTTGTTGCTTTTTCTCAGCTCTCCCAGTGATGGACTCCTGCACGGGGCTGGGCCAATTCATATTGGGAGCCCGGAAACGGAATTGTTTTGCTTTTTCCAAATCCACTCTTGGGTGTTCTCTTGGCTGTTTCCATTCAAGGGTGATGTGATGTGTTCTTTCAGTTCAGGGGATGGTCTAAATCCAGAAACTAGCAGCAGTAAATGAAATGAGTTAGACCAGATGCCAGTCCTTGTGACTTTCCCCACAGTCAAACACCAAAAACGTATTGTGGTATGTCCATGGTAACACAACCATGAGCAGTTTTCAGAATAATAAATTGAAGGAGACACACAATAGGGTGAGTCTAAGAGGCTGGGTGTGAAGGATAAGGTCCTGTGGGGGTTTTGCTCAGTAGTAGCAGTGCCTGGACATGGGACTGTTTGGACCCTATTTCTGCTTGGACATAAGATCAGGAATTTTGAGATCCCCCCTGATCAGCTTAACCCCTCCCCGCCCTTCTCTGTTACATCTGGGGATCACCGTACTCTTCAAAGTGAAGCCAATGGGGATATAGTTGCCATGTTTGTCACTCTGCCATTGCTGAATAAAAATGGGCCGGCGCCTTCTCTCTGGGATAACAACGACCATTCTTCACAAACACTTTGCTGGTTACCGAGTGCTCTGCAGCGATGGTGAGGGGATGGGGCATCCTGGAAGGTGCTATAAAAATGTAAGTCACTTTCTTTATGGTGAACAGGGGCAAACTCCGCCTTGGTGCCTTGTGCAACCAATAGGCCACCGGCCCTCGCTGTTGACCATCGTCCGCATCACGGAGGAGACTCCCTTGGTACCATGAAGGAGCGCTGAGGAAGACAGTCTCTCTAGGAAACCATCAGCTTCAGAGAGGAGAGGGTGTGAAAAGGAAAGAAGTTGGCTTTTTTGTGATATGTTTACAAAGCAAACCTGACCCACAAGTGCCTCATTGCTGCCAAGTAACCTGGCAAAATATTCTTTGGCTTTAATTCTTCCCTGAACAAAATATAAAAGATATAGCCAAATGTCTGTAAAGGAGATCCATAAACCTCTTGGGGTACAAATCCTTCCAACAGAGTTGCTGCAATGATGATAACTTCACTAAGGTTTTGCCAGCAAGCAGAATTTAAATGTGTCCCTTTTCCTTGGGGATCAGTCAGGTCAACCATTTAGCATTGTGGGTTGCCACCTCTGGTTGGGACTATTCCTGGAGGCTCCATCCTGACATGTCTGTCATTGCAGAGCCCTGCCATTTCACATCCAGCTGCGGAGCCACAGCCTCTTCATTAAATGCTAATTTTTAACAAAAACCGTTCATGAGACATGGGCATCGTTGGCTGGCCCAGCATTTATTGCCTGTCCCTAGTTGCCTGGAGAAGGTGGTGGGGAGCTGCCTTCTTGAACCGCTGCAGTCCCATGTGCTGTAGGATGCCCCACAATGCCCTTAGGAAGGCAATTCCAGGATTCTGAACCAGCAACAATGAAGAAACAGCGGTATATTTCCAAGACAGGATGCTGAGTGGCTTGAAGGTGAACTTACAGGGGTGGTGCTCCCATGTATTTGCTACCCTTGTCCTTCCAGATGGAAGTGGTCGTGGGTTTGGAAGGTACAGTCTGAGGATCTTTGGTGAATTTCTGCAGAGCATCTTGTAGATCGTACACACTGCTGCTACTGACCGTCGGTGGTGGAGGGAGTGGATGGTTGTGACTGTGGTGCCAATCAAGCGGGCTGCGCTGAGCTGGATGGTGTCAAGTTTCCTGAGTGTTGTTGGAGCTGCACTCCTCCATGCAAATGGGGAGTATTCCATCACACACCTGACTATGTTTTGTACATGGTAGACAGGCTTTGGGGAGTCAGGAGTTAATTTCTTTGTCACAGTTGATTCTGATTCAAACAAGTTTGCCCACTGGCCCATTTCATAGGGTCATACAGATCTACAGCACAGAAATAGGCCCTTCAGCCCATGTCTCTGCGCTGGTTGAAAAAAACAGCCACCTAACAATTCTAAATAAAAACCAAAAGAACTGCGGATGCTGTAAATCAGGAACAAAAACAGAAGTTGCCGGAATAGCTCAGTAGGCCTGGCAGCATCTGTGAAGAAAAAAATCAGAGTTGAAGTTTCGGACCCATGCAGATTTGAGTGAAACTCCTTTGAGCTGTCCTGTCTGAGCCAAAATGGACAAATCCCTGATGATGGGCCGATCTCACATGCTGTTCTGTACTGCTCAGTGATTGGCATCCAGACAGGAAAGAGAGACGCCTCTCACTGACTAACTAAAGGCTTTGCTCAGCCTTTACTCACTCCTTTAAAACCGAGTGGATGGGGACCGTCCTCCACCCTTTTCGGGTCCGGTGACTGTTAACATTCAGATTCGGGTACTGAGGAAGGGTCACCAGACCTGAAACGTTAACTCTGATTTTTTTCTTCACGGATGCTGCCAGACCTGCTGAGCTTTTCCGGCAACTTCTGTTCTTGTAACTGTTCTAATCCCG
This sequence comes from Ginglymostoma cirratum, assembly GCA_024137785.1. Classification (NCBI taxonomy): domain Eukaryota; kingdom Metazoa; phylum Chordata; class Chondrichthyes; order Orectolobiformes; family Ginglymostomatidae; genus Ginglymostoma; species Ginglymostoma cirratum. Next base: position 57,539,213 of record JAHRHZ010000264.1, on the reverse strand, counting down.
TTTTCCAGAACTTGACCCATGGCCTTGCATGCCTTGGCATTGTAACTGCACGTCTAAATACTTTTTAAATGGTATGATATACTTACAAGTAACAAGTGAAAGATCTGTCCCTTCTTCATTTCACCTTGGCCTCTTATCCTAGAACTCAATTTTACATCTCACTTCATCCAACTCTTTGTTAAATTCTGGTCGTACACTTTATAGCACTGAGGGCTTTGGAGCCAAAGGTCATGAAAGGTGCTCCAAAAATGCAAACTCTTTACGTTTATTTATTGGCTGCACTTCATGTCCCTCTCATGTCTTTGTTCCCTGCCTGCTTATTTCCCCCTCTACATAATATATTGGGTACATAGAATCCCTACAGTGTGGAAGCAGGCCATTCGGTGCATCGAGTCCACACTGACCCTCCGAAGAGTGTCACACCCAGACTCACTCCCCCCCTACTCTATCCCTGTAACCCTGCATCTCCCATGGATAACCCACCGAGCCTGCACATCCCTGGACACTGTGGGCAATTTAGCCCATGGCCAATCCACCCTAACCTGCATATCCTTGGAGTACAGGAGGAAACCGGAGAAAACCCAAGCAGACGAGGGGAGAACATGTAAACTCCACCCAGTCACCCATGGCTGGAATCGAACCTGGGTCCCTGGTGCTGTGAGGCAAAACATGTCGCCTATACATATGTGAGATAACAAGCATGGGGCTGGATGAACACAGCAGGTCAAGCAGCATCATAGGAGCAGGAAAACTTGACGTTTTGGGCCTAGACCCTCCCTACCCTACCCCCTACCTACACTCACCTTTACTGGCTCCATCCCCGCCTCTTCGACTTGTCCGCCTCCTCTCCACCTATCCTCTCCTCTATCCATCCTCTATCCGCCTCCCCCTCTCTCCCTATTTATTTCACAACCCTCTTCCCCTCCCCCATTTCTGATGAAGGGTCTAGGCCCGAAACGTCAAGTTTTCCTGCTCCTATGATGCTGCTTGACCTGCTGTGTTCATCCAGTTCTACACCTTGTTATCTCAGATTCTCCAGCATCTGCAGTACCTTTTATCTCTTATCGCCTATACATATGTATTTGTTTCCCTGGTATGTGTGTCTCCCTCTCTCTCTGATGTAGATCCACTTGACATTAACTCTGCTTTCTCTCTACAAATGATGCTGAGTTTCGCCAGCAATTTCTGTTTATGTTTCTCTCTCTCTCTCTTCTTTCCCCTCTCCCTGTCTGTTTGTCACAATGTCTTTTCTTGTATCTCTGTCTCTCTGTTTTTGCTCGGGTCTGTGTTCTGTTGATTTCAAGAATAAACATAACCCTGGCAGTGACCTTGGATTGTGGGGGAGTGGGCGTGGGGGAGTGAAATTCGAAGCCGGAACTGGACTGCTGCACTTCTCCAAGGAGTAGGAGGACCTGTTCTCACATCACTTAATGTTCTCTGTAGCGTGTGTCTGCCAACATCTGGTGAAAGCTGGAGGGAGGAGCCTTCACATGTTAGTGATTTAGTGGAAAACAATTGTTGGAAAATATGAGTGTTTCAAAGTCTTGCTTAACCGATTGTAAGCCAAGTGTATTTAAGACAGAGATGGATAGGGTCTTGATTAGTAAGGGGACCAAGGGTATGGAGAGAAGGCAGGAGAATGGGGTTGAGAAACCTATCAGCCATGATCGAACGGCAGAGCAGACCCAATCGGCTGAATGGCCCAATTCCGCTCCTATATCTTATTGATGTGGTAACTGTTGGTAGTTTTGACGTGATATCTTTTAACCAAAGCAACTGAAGCTTTGAGAAAACATTTGAGGAAGAAGATATGCCGTAATTACTCAAGTAGCAGTCGATCTCATGTAAAAGTCAACCCTTGGCTTTTGGCCAAAATTAAAATTCATATCCTGTACACTTCATGTTGACCACTGAGTTTTAGAGAGAAAATGACTGGCAAAAAGGAGCAGATACACAATGTTGAACATGCCAAAGCTTGTGCTGATGGTGCTATTCCGTCGATAAACCCACGCCAAACAGAGGTTCATTTTGTTTTTTTTCATGGAATATGGGTGCCACTTGTTAACACCAGCATTTATTGACCATTCCTAATTGCCCCAATGGGGCAGTTAAGAGTCACCCACTTTACTGTGGATCCTCCAGACTTAAAAATCAAATATGGTATCTAATCAAATGTGGCATGGTGGCACAGTGGTTAGCACTGCTTCCTCACAGCACCGGGTTCAATTCCATCCTTGGGCAACTGTCTGTGTGGTGTTTGCACATTCTCCCTGTGTCTGGTTTCCTTCAGATGCCCCAGTTTTTTCCTACAGCCCAAAGATGTGCAGGTTAGGTGGATTGACCATGCTAAAGTGCCTGTAGTGTTCAGGGGTGTGTAGATTAGTTGGGTTTATAGGGGGATGTGTCTGGGTGGGATGCTCTGAGAGTCAGTGTGGAGTTCTTTGGCCAAAGGGCCTGTTTCCACACTGTAGGATGCTATGAAACAAAACAGCACATTTTTTCAAAATCAGATGGATTAGAATCTGAGCTGCAATGTATACCCAAGAATATATGGTAACTGTTGGCACTCCCGCAGCACAGTCACACATTCCAACATAACAGTATAAGCTGTCTGTAACATAAATCCTTCACTTTACTTCTGCTATTTGTGTGTCTAAGATGTGGAATCTCAACATTTTTTTTAAAAGGTCGTTTCGCTCTTTTCTTTCCTTCATTATTCCTCCTTTCCCGCTCCCTCCCATGTTCTCTAAGATTGTGGTGGTGTAGCGTACTGCTACTGGATGAGTAATCCAGAGATTTCAGGCTGCACTTGGAGTATTGCGTACAGTTCTGGTCGCCGCTTTATAGGAAAGATGTGGAAGCATTGGAAAGGGTGCAGAGGAGATTTACCTGGTATGGAGGGAAGGTCTTATGAGGAAAGGCTGAGGGACTTGAGGCTGTTTTCATTAGAGAAAAGAAGGTTAAGAGGTGACTTAATAGAGACATACAAGATGATCAGAGGATTAGATAGGGTGGACAGTGAGAGCCTTTTTCCTGGGATGGTGACGGCTAACACGAGGGGACATAGCTTTAAATTGAGGGGTGAGAGATATAGGACAGATGTCAGAGGTAGGTTCTTTACTCAGAGAGTAGTAAGGGCGTGGAATGCCCTGCCTGCAACAGTAGTAGACTCGCCAACTTTAAGGGTATTTAAATGGTCATTGGATAAACACATGGATGATAAGGGAATAGTGTAGGTTAGATGGGCTTCAGATTGGTTTCACAGGTCGGCGCAACATCGAGGGCCGAAGGGCCTGTACTGCGCTGTAATGTTCTATGATGTATGTTCTATGATGCCTGAGATGTGTGGGTTCAAACCCAGCCAAGGAGTCTTGTGGAATTCGAATTCAATTAATAATTTGATTGACAATAAATGTGACTTTTAAGTTACCATTGATTGTGGGTATACACACACGCAGATATATTTAAAAAATCTGGGCCCACCTGTGGCACAGTGGTGGTTTGTGAAAACTGGGCAGCACGGACAGGTTGGGCCAAAGGGCCTGTTTCTATGCTATAGATTTCAGTGACTCTGTGGCAGTGTCCCTACCCATGGACTGGAACACTTGGGTTTAAGTCCCAGCTCCTCCAGAGGTGTGTAATAACATCCCTAAACAGGCTGATCAGAAAAATAGGTTAAATAATATAAACAAATTAAAACAATCTGGTTCACCCATTCGCTTCAGGGAGATCTGCCATTCTTACCGGGTCTTGACTATATGTGACTCCAGACCCACAGCAATGTGACTGATTCTTAACTATCCTTTGAAATGGCCCATGCAAATAAGTCCGTTTCATGAATTCCTTCCCTAACAGCATTGCGGGTCAACCTACAGCACATGAACTGCAGCAGTTCAAGAAGGCAGCTCACCACCACTTTCTCAAGGGGCAACTAGGGATGGGCAATAAGTGCTGGCCAGCCAGAGACAGCCATGCTTCACGAATGAATAAAAACAAAAGAGAGGGATGGGCAACAAGTGAACAAGAATAAGTGAAAGTAAAGTAGATTAGTAAATAAAATGTGTGTAACCCTGTCAACTGGGACTAATTGGTAATGGATCTCATCATGTAATTGGGTACTCGGTGTTGCTGTTAATGGACATACAAAAGCCTCAAGCTGTGATCTTTATTCACTGCTTTTCTGGGCCCCTTGTACAAATACTTGTCAATGCCTTCTTTCCTAATTATAGACTTGTTCCCATAGAGTCATAGTGTCCTACAGCAAGGAGACAGGTCCTTTGGCCCAAATGGATCTGTGCTGACCGAAGTGTCCAACCAAGCTAATCCCATTTCCCTGCACTTGGCCCATATCCTTCTAAACCTTTCCTGTCCATGTATTCATCCAAATGGGTTCATTTCTAACCTTTCTGTCCTGCTAACGTTTGTGAATGTCCTGCTGTCCCCTGACCATAAGGCAACAAATTCTCTTAACCAGCTATTAACTCTGAGTCTGTCCCTGGAACACTGCCTGAGGCTAGCCCAGGGTTTCCCCGCATCTTTCCATTTGATATTGAATGGAAGCTACTGACCCCAGTCACAAAGATCCTCAATGTCTACTTTTGGCGCCTCCCATCTCCCTGCTTTACCTCATCCGTTGCTGAAATACTTTTCGGGGTCTTTGTCACCTTAGGACTTGACCATTCCAATAGCTGGCCTCCCACTTGGCACCTTCTTGAAACGAATCCCTTTAAGTCTGTGCCGCGTTGCTCTTCCCCTGTAACACGCACCTTGTCTTTCAGATGAAGCTATGGTCACCAGACCTAATATCTTCTTATGTGACTTAGGATAAAGGTCACTGTCTAATAGGAGGAAGATATATTATTGGATGTATCTGTGAGCAGTTAGATCACTTGGACTGGATAGTTTGAAGGGCTGTGGTGATTGCTCATCCATGAAAGTATCTGGGGAGAATGACCAATTCAAATTTTATCAGAGTGGCAGCCCTCGAGATATTATGCTACATCAAAGGTGACATATCAAGTTATTTACAGTGCAGACAGAGGCTATTCAGTCTATATGAGTCAATTTTGACTCTGCATACAGTAATCCAGTGAGTCCAACTCCACCGCTCAATCCCTGAGGTCCTGGTTTATTTATCTCATGTGCCCATCCAATTCCCTTTTTAGAAGTCCATTGCTTGTCTTTCCTCATGGTCAGTTCCACCTCATTTCCACTCCATTACTTAAATTTTCTGACAGCTCCCTCCTTCATCGACACACCACAGTTCTTGCCCCGGGTCTTAAATTTGTCTCCCCTACACACTTTGTATCATCTATTAATGGGAACAGTATCTCCTTGTCCGTCTTATCCAAACCTATCAACATCTTGTACAGCTCCGTCATCTGGTTTGTCCCAAGGAATACAAGCCCAAATCCTTCAATCCAACCCGGGAACCCAAATCCCTCATCCATGGCACCATCCTGTATATCTTCCTGACAATTACATCCTTCCTAAAGTGAGGGGCCAGAACTCAATGTGGCACTCTAGCTTAAACCTAACGGGAGCAAGTTAATCCTAGAATCACCACAAAAGTTGAAGATTTTAAAAAGCACTCAAATGGTCCCCAATTAACCTGAGTTTCACACCTCAGCTGACACAAAGCATTGACTGAGTTTCTATACTGAACAGAAATAAACACTTATTGCAAGTAATTATCGTGTAGCTACAAGTAGATGGCTTCTAATACTAATTAAAACCCTAATCCCCTTCTTTGTTTAAAAGAAAGAGGGGAAATTTCAGAGAAACCTATAAACTTCTGACAGGACTACACAGGGCAAACACAAGAAGGATGTTCTTCCTGGATAGAAGGAACTGCAGATGCGGGAGAATCTGAGATAACAAGGTATAGAGCTGGATGAACACAGCTCGGCAGTTGGAGATGAAGAAGTCGAGGGAGGGTAGGAGGCCTTGGGGTGGTGTCCAGGAGGAGGGGGTGTGTTGGAGGCGGGAGAAGGAGTCAGGTTCTAGGCCCAAAATGTCAGCCTTCCTGCTCCTCTGATGCTGCTTGGTCTGCTGTGTTCATCCAGCTCTACACCTTGTTATATCAGATTCTCCAGCATCGGCAGTTCCTACTATCCCTGAAAACAATATTTGATGTTTGCAAGGAGTTAGATATAGTTCTTAGGTCTAAAGGAATCAAAGGGTATAAGGAGAAGGGGGAGCAGGGTATTGAGTTAGATGATGAGCCATGATCATATTGAATGGTGGAGCAGGTTCAAAGGGCTGAATGGCCAAATCCTGCTCTTATTTTCTATGTTTCAATGCAGTCCCCTTACACACAGTCTCACGGACACGGGGGGGAATCTAGGTTAATCACAGAGGCCTTAAACTGGAAAGACAGTTCAGTGGTCTTTGTTCCCAGGTTGCATTGTTGATATGATCCTTATGACCCTCCTGCTGGCCAGCATGTTGCTCAGTTGCCTTCCTCCAGATACTTCCACTGGTTTCTGAGAGACACAAGGTGACTGGCTCCCCCATAAAAATATTCTGACTTAGCAGTTAAAAAGTCACAGCATATAGCAGGAAAGATAAATTGGTTTACTTCAGGTTTAGAGTCAGTTTTGACTGAAGAGAACAGCAAGACTACTGCTGAGCTGATGAAGAAATGAACACCTCTTTCTCTCTCCCACGTCTTACCACTCTCCTTCTCTGTGATTTATTCCCAGCTTCAAACTGTTCAGTTACCTGAGAACCAATCATGCAATTGTTGGCAGGCAAAAAGATCTCTGTCATTGATAACTGGTTACTAGTCCATAGACCAGTTAATTTCTTGTCGCCAGTAAAAGCTGCATCTGTATACCACCTTGGCAACAAATTGTCTGCAATTATACTCATCCAAACAATTCTTTACGTGATGCCTGCAATAGGTTTCAGGCTACTTATCATTCAAAACTGTAGCCACTTCTCAAACACTGCGTTTAAAACAATTCTCTTTAATTTTGGACACCAGTTTTTAAAAACGTAAAATAAAAAAAAATTCATGGTCCCATCGTCCCTTCATACAGTGACATGAACAGTCCTTTTATTATGAACATGTTGTTAAACCGTAGGGGCACCACCCACTGCACCACATGTCCCCCCCGCTCTGTTGGTGCAAGCACTGAATGCAGTGTCCATACTCCCAGTGTCTACAGTGTTTGAGGCCACTAGCCTCAGCTGTATTGCAGGAAACAGGCAATAAACGGTTGGGGGTCAATGGAGAATAATGAAGGGGAGACGGAGCCGAAATGATCTTGGCAGAAATGATTGCACATAGGGTTGAAGGAAAGTGCCAACATCGACTGAGGGCTGAGAGTTTTAGCTATCAGAGCGAGCTGACAGTGACTTCGTTTGATTTAAAGCGATCTGCAGAAGAAGCAAGGGCAAGATGAGAGAAAATGTTTCCATGCAGCGGGTGGCCAGAGTCTGGAATGCACTGCCTGGAAATGTGGCGCAGGGAGGTTCAACTGAGGCATTCAAGAGGGCATTGAATAATTATTTGGGGAGGAATAATATACAAGGTGTGGGGAGAAAGGTTGGGTATTGGCACCTGGTAAAGATGCTCATATGAAGAGCCGGTGCAGGCATGATGGGCTGAATGGCCTTTTCCTGCGCTGTAACAATTCTGTGATTCTGTACACTCCGGGCAAAGTGGAAGAACTTGAATTTAAATTTAAAATTAATTTAGTTTAGAAAATAAACATGACGGGAAGGACTGAAATGTTTAGGATGGATACAAGAAATTTACTGAGAAGTGGCTTTGAATAAATAGCCTACAGCAGGCAACATTCTCTTAAGGACAAAAAAATGACCAGGCATAACCCGGTCTACTCCCTTCCCAATAGTGTGCAATTGCTGATGAAAGTTACACGGAATTAAAACCACTAACCTGGGGATTCCTGTGATATCAATAAGCACAGTTGTACGATGCTAGTTCACATAAATAAAGCTATCATCAGATAAAGGAAAGCTAGGCACAAGCCCTATTCCCCCTCATTTTTCTTGTGCCTGCGTGGACCCCTGTGTTGTCTGAACGGTGTATTTAAACCAAAGTGGAAATCATATAGTGCAGAACGCTGGAGTACCTACTAACCACTGAGCCACTGTGCCGCCCCAGATGGGCAGAGCATTGTGCTCAAAATGCCAAGTCATGCATTCAGATCCCCATTCTAGCGAGCTTGCTGGCTTCCAGCTGAGACTTAAATAAAGTGCTTCTGGGAGTCCTCCTGTGGTGCAGTGGTGGTGTCTCTACCCCCTGGACAGACAGGCCCAGCTTCAAGTCCCACCTGCTCCAGAGATGTGTGATAACACCTCTGAACAGGTTGATTAGGAAAGATAGGTTAAATAGTGCTAGCTATGAAGAGAGGTTGAGTAGGTTAGGATTGTTTTCATTAGGAAAAAGGAGATTGAGGGGGGACCTGATTGAGGTCTTCAAAATCATGAAGGGTATAGACAGGGTTGATAGAGATAAGCTTTTTCCCAGGGTGAGGGATTCAATAACGAGGGGTCACGCGTTCAAGGTGAGAGGAGAAAAGTTTAAGGGGGATACACGCGGAAAGTACTTTACACAGAGGGTGGTAGGTGCCTGGAACGCGTTGCCAGCAGAGGTAGTAGAGGCAGGCACGGTAGATTCATTTAAGGTGTGTCTGGACAGATGCATGAGTAGGTGGGGAGCAGAGGGATACAGATCCTTAGGAATTGGGTGATAGGTTTAGACAGTGGATTTGGATCGGCACAGGCTTGGAGGGCCGAAGGGCCTGTTCCTGGGCTGTAAGTTTTCTTTGTTCTTTGTTCTTTGTTCTTTGTTCTTTGTTCTAAAACAAAACATAGGTTCAGTCACCTTGAGTTGTAGCCTTTTATCTTTTTTTCTCAGTTTATGTGATCTAATGAGATGTTTTTCAAAACTGTTGTTTTGTAAAGGACTGGAAAACCGAGGAGAGATTGGAGAGGATGACGTTGCTTTGCTTAGAAAAGAGGAGGCTGATGGGAGATTTGGTTGCATGGGGCAATAATGTGAGGGGCCTGGCTAGGGTGGATGGTAAAGGCCCATTCATCTTAGCAGAGAGATCTGTGACTGGGAAGGGGAGGACTAAAAGTTACAGTGACCGGTGGAGGAATTAGAAAGGGAGGTAGTAGGTGATTGGGATTCATCGCCTTAAACGCTACACTCATAGGCGTGTAGAAGAGCCTGCCCAGTGCCAGACCTATGGACCAAATGTTGGAATGTGGGATTAGGCTAGGGGAATCATTTTTCAGATGGTGTATCATGATGGGCCAGGTGGCCTCATTTTGTGAATTTTCTATGAGTCTTTAATGAATGAGCCATTGACAATGGGAATGCAACTATTGTGGATATAGAGCAATGATTCAAAGGTGCTATTTGAAAGAAGAGGGTGTTAATTGTGTATTTTCAAATTAACCCATTCGGAGATGATCTTACACACTTCGGAAGTGGATGGGGTTTGAACCCAGACCTCCTGTTCCAGAGGTAAGAACACTACTGCTGCACCACTAGGGCCTAAAATTCTTGAAAAACTACACAGAGGCCAGTATCCCCTCACCAATTTATGGGTGCACAGTATGTGGACTCTGACCAGTCAGTTCATAGCCAGTCCTTAGAGTGAGGAGATTCTCTACGACTCCTGTTTATATCATAGAATCCCTACAGTATGGAAACAGGCCCATCGGCCCAACAACTCCACAATGACCCTCAGAGAATCCCACTCAGATCCTTCCCCTATAACCCACCTAAGCTACACATGCCTGAACACTAGGGCAATCCACCGAGCCTGCACATCTTTGGACTGTGGGAGGAAACCGGAGCACCCAGAGGAAACCCACGCAGACACGGGGAGAATGTGCAAACTCCACACAGACAGTCGCCCGAGGGTGGAATCGAACCCAGGTTCCTGGCGTTGTGAGGCAGCAGCGCTAACCACTGAGCCACCATGCAACTCTATCTGTCAGCCAGGGCTCCCTGATTGGCCCAGGTTAACAGCCCCAATCAGGGAACTCATACTCTACAAGATCCACCTGGCCAACCTCATTCCAATCACGACAATCCCTAAATCGGGTAGATATCTTTAATCAACTTGTTCAAACATGTTATTACATACCTCTGGAGCAAATTGGACTTGAACCCAGGCCTCTGGCTCAGAGGGTGGGACACTACCACTGTATTACATGGGGTCCAACATGTCCAATTTGCACCTTCTATGGATGTTAATTATTTTCAGGAAGTGAACGTTAAGCTGGGATTTACCTCCTGTTGACAATAGATTGAGAGGTCAGCAGTGCTTGATGTGTAATGGGTGTCTCTTTCAAACTGAAGCGTGTAAAGGTTCCAGCTTTCACCTGACTCTCAAGAGTTTGTAAGAGGTGGTAGAATCCGATGTTTAACCAGGAGATGTGGGAGAGATACAGTGAGTTTGCAGGCATTAAGGCAGGCAGGATAACTGATCTGGTAATTTCAGTCTGTTGTGCAGTTCAGTGTGAATGGATATGATAGTAAGGTGGTGATCTTTATCATAATGTAACTGTTATATCAGTAATTGTGTGCAAGAGACTGTGGGAAAAGGATGGAATAGTCTGAGGTTACGTACCTTGGCAGGAAGAATAAAGGTGCCGAATATTGTTTAAATGGAGAAGGACTGCAGGGAGCTATAGAACAGAGGGATTTGGGAGTCCTGGTGCATGAATTCCAAAAAGCTAGCATCCATGTTTAGTGGGTAATAGGGAAGGCAAATGGAATGTTGACCTTTATTACAAACGGAATGAAGTATAAAGGTTGGGGAGGTTTTGCTAAAACTGTATAAGGTACTAGTCAGACCACAGCTGGAATATTGTGAACAGTTCCTGTCCCTTTTGTGAAGGAAATGTATAATAACATTCGAGGCAATCCAGAAAAGGTTTGCAAGACAGATACTGGGTATGGAGGGACTGTCTTATGAGAAAACGTTGAGTGGTTTGGGACATGACAGAGTAGATGTGGAGAGGCTATTTCCCTTTGTGGGAGCATCTAGGACCAGAGAGTAACAACTCACAATAAGGGGTGGGACATTTAAGACAGAGATGAAGCAAAAATTCTTCTCTCTGAGGGTGGTGAATCTGTGGAATTCTTGAATGCAGAGGGCTGTTGAGACTGGGTCATTCAAGGCTGAGATAGAGTTTTAATCAGTAAGGGGAATCAAGGGTTATGGGGCACAGGCAGGAAAGTTGAGTTGAGGATTATCAGATTAGCCATGATCTGATAGGCAGAGCAGACTTGATGGGCTGAATGGTCTATTTCTGCAGCCACATCTTATAGTTTTATGGTACTTGATCAAAGGACGTCAGAAAGTTGAATAAACCTAATTTCTCTTTCACAAAACCATGTTGTCTCTGGCTGATTACCTTGACTATCTTGAAGGGCCCTGTCATAAAGTCTTTTACAATAGCTTCTGGCATTGAGCAAGGTGGTCATCTCTTCAATATGCAGAGTAGAAAGCTGAGCCACAAACCTCAAGGCAACATAAACTATTCCGTATGGCGTTGTTCTGACAAGACATCGCCACCAAAGCATATCCTCTGTTTTCTGATGTAGCAAGAACTGCCGATGCTGGAGTCAGAAATAACGAACTGTGGAGCTGGAGGAGCACAGCTGCCTGGCCTGCTGTGCTGTGTTCATCCAGCTCCACGCTTTGTTATCTCTGTTTCCTGATGCTGACTGACCTGGGCATCTGCAGCATTCACCATCTCTTCCATTCCATAATACTGAGCTAGTTCTGTGCTCAGACTCTTCTTGAGGAAGGTTTATTTCAAAGAGAACCCTTTGCCATTATTTGAGGGGGGCGTTGTTCCCTCTGTTGGTCTGGCTGATTGTTATCACGAAACATATCACTGAAGCTGATTAGCTTGTTGCCTTATGTGGAATCTGTTTTTCGTGTGTGTGTGCGCGCGTGTGTGTGCGTGTGTGTGTGCATGCGTGTGTGTGTCTGTATGTATGTCTGTGTGTGCATGCATGTGTGTGCATGCGTGTGTGTGTGTCTGTGTGTGTGTCTGTGTGTGTGCATGTGTGTGTGCGCGTGTGTGCGCGTGCGTGTGTGCGTGTGCGTGTGTGCGTGTGTGTATGCGCGCGCGTCCTCCCCGTTTCTTCAAGTTCCAAATTGAATAATATTTGACCGTGAATTGTTAACTCTGTTTCTCTCTCCATAGAATCTGCCGGACCTGCTGAATTTCTCCAACTCTTCCATAATAATAGAACTTTTGCAGCATAAAAAGAGGACCTTCAGCCCATCGTGCCATGCCAGTCGTCCAACATCAAGTTATTATAAACCCATGTTTCAGCACTCAGCCCATGGCCTTCTATGCTATGGCATTACAAGTGCTCAGCTGAATGGTTCTTAAATACCTCTACCACCCCTTAAGGCACTGAGTTCCAGATACCCCTCATGTTCTCAGTGAAAAAGACCCCCTCTAAACCTCTTGCCCCTTACCTTAAAATTATGCTGTCTGATTATAGACCCTTATATCTAAGGGGAATGGTTCTGCTATCCACCCTGCCTGTGCCCCTCAGAATTTTGTACATCTCAACCTAATCCCTCCTCCCCCTTCTCCGCTCCAAGGAAAACAACCTTAGCCTATCTCGTCTCTCTTCATAGCTGAGACACACCAGCCTTGGCAACATCCTGGTGAACAAAAGGAGAGGGTGAGGAGAGGGACTGAGGAGAGGGACATGATGAATGTTGAGATTAGAGATAGAAGTTTGTTTACTCTGGATCACGTTGACATAGGGAGGGAAGATGTGTTGGGTAGGCTAAAGGATATTAAGGTGGACAAA
>JAHRHZ010000264.1:57492161-57510848 GCA_024137785.1 Ginglymostoma cirratum | reverse complement strand
CCGAAACATCAAGTTTTCCTGCTCCTATGATGCTGCTTGACCTGCTGTGTTCATCCAGCCCCATGCTTGCTACCACGAATTAATAAACCAATTCTACACTGAAATCCTCCTCTCAACATTACAATTTTGGCATAGCGTAAGGGAAAGTTAGTGAAATACATACCCAAACCTCTCCTTAAGCCCTGAAAAAATACCTAATGGGGTAACTTTATTTTTCTAAGATTGAGTTTTAATAAGTGGTGACAAGCAGAAGTGAAGAACTGGTGCTTACAATAACAATTTCCATTTATAACACCTTCCAGCATAGAAATAGATCCTCCGGTACTTCACGTGATGTTACAGAAGCAAGACTCAGAGGATGAAACAAAGTTGTGGCCCCAGAATTGAGTTTTGAAGAAGGCGCTAGATGAGGGAAGGATGGAGAGGCAAAGGCTTTTCCAGACTTGCTTGCTGAAGGCATGGGGTCCCCCTGTGATTGGGACAGAAGGATGTGAGAGAGGCCTGGGTGAGGGCTTCAGTAGCTGTAGAGCCGAAGCAGAGATGCAACAATCCTGTGGAGGCAGATGAGCAACTCAGTGACAAATAGCCCACTGAGGTTGGAAACACAACAGATCAGTAGGCAGGAATCTTGCTGAGGAAGGAAGTATTGGTCGCCCTTGGTGTGCGGTGAGCCAGTGAAATTCTCTGCTACGGAAAACGTTTGAGACCAAAACATTCAATGGTTTCAAGAAGGAGCTAGACACAGTTCTTAAGGCTGAAGGGGTGAAACAGTATGGGGAAGAAAGTGGGAACAGGGGACTGAGTTGGATGATCAGCCGTGATCCTATTGAATGGTGGGGAAGACACGAAGGGCTGAATGGCCTCCTCCTGCTCCTATTTTCTATGCTTCTACGTTTCTAAATCACATAAGTGTAGGCAGCCCAAGTCAGAAAGTGATAATGTCATAGGGATCACTCTTCATATTCCCTTCAATTTTCTTAGGGCCCTTTGAGGCTCGTGCATTGTAAAAACCTCTGAAACTGGAGGTCGTTGCCACAATCAATGTACTGGTTCACATTCACCGTGCGCACAACATCAGAGCAGTTACACACATACGCAGCCTCATAACTTAGAGGGAGCATTGAAGACTGCCCAGAGAAATGAGATTGAATGGAATTCACAACAGTGGCACCTATGACACAATGGTGACTCACAACAGTTGAGTTATGTATCTGGAGACAGAGTAAATATTAAAGTATGTTTGAACAGTTGCTGAAGTGAATAGGAACAATCTTTTTTTAAACAACATTATTTCTTCATTGGAATGTGGGAATTGCGAGCAAAGCCAGCCGTTTTCGTTCAACTCCAACTGCCCCTGAACTGAAAGGCCTCCGTGGCCATTTCAGATGGTGGGAAAGAGTCAGCCACATTACGCCGCGTCTGGAGTCACATGTAGGCCAGGCCGGGTAAGGATGGCAGATTTCCTTCCCCAAAGGACATTAGTGAACCAGGTGAATTTTTATGAGCATTAACAACCATGTTATGGTCACAGTCATTGAGCCTTGTTTTATCTCTCCAATTTATTAACTTAGTTTGAATTTTTCACCATGATGTGATTTGAAAGCATGTCCCCAAGAGCATTAGCCTGGGACTCTGGAATGGGTCCAGGCACCAAGGGGTTGCAATTTCCAACTATGCCCAAATGGCTTTCTATTTCCTTTTGTGCAAGGGGAGGCAATGGCTAGTGGTATTATCCCTGGGCTATTAATCCAGAGACCCAGATAATGTTCTGGGGACCTGGTTTTGAATCCCACCACTGCAGACGGTGGAATTTGAATTCAATGCAATATCTGGAATTAAGAGTTTGATGATAAACGTGAATCCATTGCCGATTGTCGGGAAAACCCACCTGGTTCACTAATGCCCTTTAGGGAAGGAAACTGCCATCCTTACCTGATCTGGCCTACAGCAATGTGGTTGGCTCTGAACTGCCCTCTGGGCAATTGGGGACAGGGCAATAAATGCTGCCTGGCCAGCGATGCCCTCATCCCATGAATGAATAAAGAGGAAGAACAAAATCTGATTTCTGCACCATTGTTGGAGTATGGCCAGAGATGGAGTTTTGAGTCTGGGTGATGTGGAGGCAGAGAGAGAGAGAGAGAGAGAAATGTGGTGTGGGGCTTAGGTGCCATCCATGATCCCGAGGGACTGTGTAAGAAAAAGGTGCTCAGGTGAACAAGTACAAGGGAATTTGGGAACTGGGGATAAGAGTGACATCAATGCTTAAATTTCAGAGCATTTACCCTCACTCTGGTTCCACCAGTTCTGAGACCTCAGCTCTTTTTAACTGGTTAACTTGTAATGAAGCGCAGCCGAATGAATTGAATTGAACTGAGTTAACTTTATATCACAGGTACTCACACGAGTGCAGTAAAAAGTTTACAAGTCGCCACTTACTGTGTACAGGATCTTGAGCCCAAATTCATAGGGAAAACAATTAGGAAAATAAAGAAATAAACTGTTCAAAGTAACAGTACTTCCGCCATGATATAGTAAAGAAAAAGAAATTTACAAGAAGAGAACTTAAGACAAAGTGCACTTAAACCTTTTTCAGATCCTGAGAGACTCTGGTCATTTTACCCATTGCAAGTTTGCTAAAAGTTATAGGATGATTCAAGAGACAAGGGCTGTGGAAAGAAAGTGCAGTGAGAAGCTGCAGGTCTGAAATACAGATAAAGTGCTGGAGAAACTCAGCAGGCCTGGCCGTATCTGTGGAGAGAGGAAACAGAGCTCACGTTTCAAGCCCAGCACAACTCTCCTTCAGAAAGAAAGCGACTGCAATATTATCATGTTCACCTGTTATTACTGACCTTATTTTGTGCAAAATTTGGAATGATTCTGCCAGAACTATCTCTAATAAAATAGGGATTGTATAAACATGGCGGCTCAGCACCCACCATATTGTGGAAAGTTAGGGATGGGCAATAAATTCTGACCCAGCCCACATCCTGTGAGGGAATGATACAAAAGTAATTGTTTGTTTCAAGCTAAACAAAAATTAGGCATTCGAGTATAATACTGTGTAACATTTTTGGCTGATATTGGCACCAGTTAGAAAACGACCTTGCAACAATGGACGTGGTAATTGATTTAATTAAATTTCCAATTGCAAGCATTACACGGGGATTTAAAGGGATGGACAAGATACAGAAGGGATCAACAGAGCAACCGTGAGACCAAAATAGAAATTAGCTTGTGGAGGCAACAAGGCACATCGAAGAATATCTTACCTGATCTGGTGTCCATGTGAGTCCAGACCCACAGCAATGCAGTTGATTCTTAACTGTCCTGTGCAACGACCCAAGCAAGTTCAAGGACAATTAGGGATGAGCAACATAAGCTGGCCGAAACATTCACGTTCTGAGTCTGGCATGACTGCTCTTCAGAAATCCAAAGCTTTAACTCTGTTTCTCTCTGCACAGACCTGCTGAGTTTCTCCAGCACTTCCTGTTTTTTGTTTCAGGTTTCTGTAGTATTTTGTTTCCACGCTTTAAAGTCTGACTTTTGCCCTGTCTCCTCTGCTTGTTTCACTCGTGTCTTCAATGTCTCTAGACTCGACTATTCTAAAACACTCCTGGCTGATCTCACACCCTCCATAAAACTCGAGGGTGTTCAAAGTTCAGTGTCACAATCCCTTAGTCACAGCAAGCCCCGATCACTAACTATTCTACATTGACGCTTGATCTGGAATTGTCTCTGTTTTAAAAATTCCCATCCTTGTTCTCAAATCCCTTTGTGGACCTTTTCACCTTTGAAACCCCTTCCAGCTCCACATTCCTGCGGGAGAATCTGTACTCTTCCAATTCTGAGCTGTCAACCACGCACCATTTTAATTGCTGCACCTCTGCACCATTCCTTAGGCTCCTGGAACTTAAACTCTGGGAATCCCTCGCTACTCTCTCCTCCTCCTCCCTACCACTCCTGTTCATAAAGTCACTCCCCTAAAAATTTACCCTTTAAGGCTGAGTATTCTGTTCAGTAAAGAAATAAAATGTCCAAAGCCACAACGCTTCCACCATGATATAATAAAGAAAAGGAAGTTTAAAAAAAAAGAGAACTTACGACGAAAACTGTTCTGATACACCATTCAGTAACATCATGATTTTAACCTCAACTGTGCATTCCTGTATATCCCCAGACAGTCTGTTCAGCCCCTTGGTCATCAAGAATCTATCTCTGCCTTAAAAATATTTTAAAGATTCTGTGTTTCCTTGTGTTTTGATTGTCTGGTAATATTCTGGTGAATCTTGTCATGTTAAAGACACAATGGGAATGCATGTTATTGCTGCAGAAACCATCTCACTGCTTCCCTTTCAGGCTAGCGGGCTGTTACGAATCTCTGGATGGTGGAAACACTGCAGATGCCTTGGTGGATTTTACTGGTGGGGTCTCGGAACCGATCGACCTGGTTCAGGGGAACTTCAGCACCCTGGAGGATCAGAGGCTGCAACTGTTTGAGAAGCTCCTGAAGGTGTTCACCCGTGAGGGCCTCATCAGCTGCTCGATCAGGGTAACCTTCACCTCACCACTCGGTGCCGTTGACCAAGGAGCTAATAATAATAACAGGAAGTTGCATTTGATGAAGGCGGAGAAATTTCTTCACCCAGAGAGTCTCGAATTTGCTGCCACAGAAAGCGAATGAGGGCAAAATATTGGAAGTTTTCCAGAACCAAAGGGATTGAAGAGTATAGGGAGAAAGTGGGGACAGGAGATTGAGTTGGATGATCAGCCATCATCATACTGAATGGTGGAGCAGCCTGAAGGGCCGAATGGCCTCCTCCTGCTCCTATTTTCTATGCTAGTCACAACCAGGACTCAGTGGGTGGCAATCTCCTCTCTTGTGGGTTCATGTTTCACCCCAGGGACCTCTTTGTTAATTTGCTTGTGACATGTTGCCTTTGCTGGCTAGACCAGCATTCCTTGCTCATCCCTGATGGTTCAGAGGGCAGTTAAGAGTCAACTCCATTTTTATGGGTCTGTAGTCACATGTAGGCCAGACTACATAAGGACAGCAGCATTCCCTCCCTTTCAAGGGCTTTAGTGAATCAGATGAGCTTTTCCGACTATTGATGGTGTTTACATGATCAACACTAGGCTCGCTGTTCATTGAAGACTTTATTGAGTTTGGATTTCACCATCTGCCATGGTAGGGTTTGAACACATGACCCTGGGACGTTAGCCTGTCTTTAATGTTGTGAACTCAGCTACACCAGTGCAAGATCCCTGCAGACCTCCAATGCAGCCCTGAGCCAGTGCAGCAGTGTGAGGAATGCTGTCTTTCAGTTGACTTGCTAAACTGGGAAAGTCTTGTATAAAGCTTTTTACTGCCTCCGGAAGGCTTTATAGCCAGTGAAAGCACTCTTTAAGGACAGTCAGCTCTTCCAGCTCCACACTCTGACCTGTCAGAGCAGAGTGGGTCACAGTCTCAGAATAAGGTATCATTGTAGGTATCTCTGCTCACAATGGTTGTAGATGCTCAGTCATTGATTCATTCAAGATTGATGTCAATGTTTGTTAGCTCTGAGGGCAACAAGGGATATTTGGAGGTGGAGGTAGAGGATCTTGCTGAATGTTACAGTAGATTTGAGGGGCCGAATGGCCTTCTCTATAATTCTCCACGGTAGACCGACAGGGGGCTGAAAGAACACAGCAAGCCAGGCAGCATTTGGAGGAGTGGAGCAGTCAATGTTTCGGGTATTACCCTGCTTCAGAATACCTTTAAACGTTGACTGCTCCTTTCCTCCACATGCTGCCTGGCCTGCTGTGTTCTTCCAGCCTCCCATTAGTCTATCTATAATTCTCCAGCTGGAGGGCACAAAACTAGACACCCAGTTGGAGCCGGTCTTCGTGTTTGAGTGGGGAGCCTGTGGGTTATTTGAGCAAAGTCAGTTGCTGACCACTGACTAGCAAACCCAAGGCTGAGCCCACAGATGGGATCAGTAGTGGCTCCCCCGCTGACCCTTCCTCCCCGAGCCATCTCACCCATTTGGCGATTTGAATCTTCCCCGGACAGCTCAGCTCAGTCCAAGGCTGTCCCGTTCCCCCGGGGCTGTGGTCCCATGACCTCCGGGCTATGTTGAGCTAATCCTGGGCTTGTTTTGCTTGCTGCAGGTATCATCAGCTGCTGAGATGGAAACTCGCCTGACCACCGGCCTGGTGAAAGGCCATGCGTACGCTGTGACTGATGTCCGGAAGGTACGGCTGGGCCACGGCCTCTTGGCTTTCTTCAAGGCAGAAAAGCTCTTCATGATCAGGATGAGGAATCCGTGGGGTCAAAAGGAATGGAACGGGCCGTGGAGTGACAGGTGAGACCCCTTCCCCCCCTTCAATAGCTTGTTAGAGGGGCAGCTTCATGCCGGGAGGTCTGCCATACAGCACTCAGCTTCACCGTGTTGCCATTGGGTGAGGTGGTCCTTGGCGCAATGAAGAGAGACGTCTTCAACCAGAGAGTCGAGAGCCTGTGGAATTCTCTGCCACAGAAAGCAACTGAAGCAAAAACACTGTGACTGTTTTCAGGATGTAGTTCTTTGGGCTAAAGGAATCAAAGGGAGAAAATGTAAACAGGGTCTGGAATTGGATGATCTGCCATGATCATGTTGAATGGCCTACACCTGCTCATCTTTCCTATTCCTCTTTGTTTCTATGTCCCACAATGTCTCCAAGACCCGCCTAGGCTTGTAGGGAGTTGATGGCCTAGTGGTATTGAACAAATGAAAAAATACAGCACAGGAACAGGCCCTTCGGCCCTCCAAGTCTGTGCTGACCATCATGCCCTAATTAATCTAAAAACAAACCTGCCATTTTTCGATCTATATCCCTCTATTCCTTCCCTATTCATGTACCCATCCAAGTGCCTCTTAAATGTCTTCAATGTGCCCACTTCCACCATCTCTTCTGGTCGTGCATTCCAGGCTGCTACCAATCTCTGCATGAAAAACTTCCCTCGCTCATCTCCCTTAAACTTTCCCCCTCTCACCTTGAACCTGCTCCCCCTTGTAACTGAAACTTCAATCCTGGAAAAAAACCTCTGACTATCCACCCTATCTATGCCTCTCATTATTTTGTAGACCTCTATCAGGTCTCCCCTCAGCTGCTGTCTTTCCAGTGAAAACAATCCTAGTCTTTTTAACCTTTCACCATAGTCAATGCCCTGGAAACCAGGCAACATCCTGGTGAACCTTCCCTGCACTGTATCCAAAGCTTCCATGTCCTTCTGGTAACGTGGCAATCAAAACTGCACACTATACTCCAAAAGCGGCCGAACAAGGGTTTTATGTCGCTGCAACAGGGTTTGCCAACTCTTGTCGGGAGGACGATAACAAGATCATGGCTGGAGTGGACTTGAGGGGCCGAGTGGCCTGCTCTTAACTGGTATGGCTGTATAGAAGGAGGCCAGTTGGCCCCCACTGCACCATTCAATTAGACCATGACGGTCATCCAGCTGAATATCAGAATGTGGAATTCACTACCGTGGAGAAAATAGAATGGATCTGGTTAAGGGAAATCTAGTTAAGCACATGAGAGAGAAGGGAAGAGATGGATATGTTGAAGGTGTAAGGCTTGATTAGGGCTTAAACAGTGGCATAACCATTTAGGCCAATTGTCCTTCAGTGCTCTTAAATGACAAACTAAGATTTCTGCGTCTCTGAGTGGAAACATTCTGCTTGACTTTCCTCTTTAGCTTTATTTTTAACTTTTTTTAATTGACCAGAAATGGTCAACACTTCCAAAGTGAATTACCTTCGTTCGCTACACATTGCCTGACTGTTTACCCTGTTTCAGTACAGTGTTATGGGATGTGTTCCACACAGTGTCTATTGAGACTGGAATAAATGTTTGTCTTCACAGCTCTCAGGAGTGGCAGAAGGTCAGCAAAGGAGAGCGTGAGACTATGGGTGTCACCGTGCGGGATGATGGGGAGTTCTGGTAAGTCTTCCAGAGAGTCTTTTCTCTTTGATGATGGATCAAATATTTCAGAAGGTCCAGCTTTTAGGAATCTGGATTGTTCCAGAGTTAATCAATGCTGGCTTCTGAGTTCCTGCAGTCAAGGACTCCCAGCCTCATCAACCTTGAGTTTACACCCTAACTGGAGAAGAATATAGGAAAACATTGAAGGGACAGAAAGTTTTGCACTTACTGGGAGGGCAAATGAATACAAGAATGGATCCATGACCCTCCCTTATCGGGGTAGATGCAGGAAGGATGTCCCTGATGCTGGGGAGCCCAGAACCAGAGGTCATAGTCTATGTATACGGGCTAAGCCATTTAGGACTGAGATGAGGAGAAATGTCTTCACCCAGAGTGGGGAGCCTGTGGAATTCTCTGCCACAGAAAGTAGTTGAGGCCAAAATACTGAATTGGACATAGTTCTTAGGGCTAAAGGTTTAAGAAGGCAGCTCACCGCCATTTTCTGCAGGGCAGTCAGGATGGATAGTAAATGTTGACGAGCCACCGATGTCCATGTCTTGGGAGCCAAAATAAAGAAAAAGAAAGGGTTTTGTTAGGTGTCATTTTGTTGGGAATAACAAGCGCCAAAAATCATAAGAAAGATTTTGCTTTCGTGCAGCCCCAGGACAACCAAAAGTTCTGTTCATCCAATGAAGTATAGCCATTGCAAGAAACTGTACACAGCAAGCTCCCATAGACAGCAATGGCCAGTTCTTCTTTGGTGATGTTGGTGGAAGCATCAGTGATAACTAGGGCTCTGCGGATAGACTCCCCTAATCTGTGTTAAGTAAAGAGTCGTGTATATTCACCTGCAGTGCTGCCTGACCTATCACCGTCCCACCTACCTTCCCCAGCCCCACCCCTCCTCTCTCTATTTACTTCAGCGCTCTCTCCCCCCTCCCCCATTTCTGAAGAAGGGTCCTAACCCTAAACGTCAGCTTTCTTGCTCCTCTGGTGTTGCCTGGCCTGCTGTGTTCCCCTAGCTCTACACCTTGTTAGCTCAGACTCCAGCATCGGCAGTTCTTACTATCTCTGCCTGATCACAGTGCTTGTTTGGGTTCCAGGATGTCGTTTGACGATTTCTGTGCAAACTTCACGGACCTTGTTGTCTGCCGTATCATCAACACCTCCTTCTTCAGCTTCCACAAGACCTGGGAGGAAGCCATGATAAAGGGCTCGTGGACCAGGCACGAGGACCCTCTGAAAAATCGTGCTGGAGGCTGCATCAATAACCGGGACACCTTTCTGCAGAACCCACAAGTAAGGACTATGTGTTGTTGAGCCCTTCCATATTTCAGGTATCTTTCTGATGTGGACGAAGCTCCGAGGGTTGAGAACAGGAGGTGGGAAGGTGAGGCGAATCAGTGTGAGGTGGAACAGGAGGCAATGTGATGACACTAACTTTACTGGAGACAATATAATCTATTGACCTGCTGTTCACTGTTTCCAAGGATCTATGAATGACTAAGCTCACCTTGAAGGCTTTAATAAGACTTTATGTTCAGCTTGCCTGAGTGGGGTATTGGAAATGACACTGCACTCTTAATCTAGAGGCCAAAGCTGATGTTCAGGTAGCTGATGCTCAAATCCTACCACAGCGGAGGGAGGTGATGACCTAGCAGTATTATTGCTGGACTGTTAATCCAGAGACTCATATAATTCTCTGGGGACCCAGCTTTGAATCCTGCCATGACATATGGTGGAAAGTGAATTCAATAACAATTTGAAAGTAAGAGTCTAATGACCATTGTCAGTTGTCAGGGGAAAAACCCATCTGGTTCACTCATGTCCTTTAGGGAAGGAAACTGCTATCCTTACCTGGTCTGGCCTACATGTGACTCCAGACCCACAGCAATGTGGTTGACTCTTAACTGTCCTCTGGGCAGTTAGGGAGGGGACAATAAATACTGTCCTAGCCAATGATGACCTCATCCCATGAATGAATCAAAAAAAAAACGTGGCTAGTGGAGTTTAAATCCATATCAATAAGTCAATAAAATAGTAGTTAGTCTCAGTGATTGTGACCCGAACTCATCGTCGTTGTAACACCCCATCTGGTTCATTAAGGAAATCTGCTGCCTTTACCAGTCTGGCCTGTATGTGATCATCAGATCCACAGCAATTTTTTTATTCATTTGTGGGATATGTACGTCCACCAGCCAGGCCAGCATTTTTGGGTGATCCCCCCAATTGCCCAGAGGGCAGTTAAGAGTCAACCACATTGCTGTATTTTTGGAGTCTCAGTCGTTGACTGCTGTCTGAGATGATAATGCAAAGTTCCAAGGTGACTACAAATAGTAATTTATGAACATTGGGAAATAGCTGACATTAATACATAAATGATTTAGATGAGAATATAGAAGGCATGGTTAGTAAGTTTGTGGATCATACCCAAATTGGTGGTATTATCGACAAAGAAGAAGGTTATCTAAGATTACAAAGGGATATTGATCAATTGGTTCAATGGGCTGAAGAGTGGCAGGTGGAGTTCAATTTAGATAAATGTGAGGTGTTGCATTTTGGTAAAACAAACGAGGGCAGGACTTATACAATTAAAAGTAAGGACTTGGGTTGTGTTGTAGAACAGAAAGGGGTTCAGATACATAGTTCTTTGAAATTTCTGTCACAGGTAGACAGGTGGTTAAGAAGGCATTTAGCGTGCTTGCCTTCATTGCTCAGACCTTAGATTACAGAAATTGGGACATTACGTTGAGGTTGTACAGGATATTGGTGAGGCCTCTTCTGGAGCACTACATGCAGTTCTGGTCGCCCTGTTGCAGAAAAGACATTACTAAACTGGAGAGAGTTCAGAAAAGACTTACCAGTGTGTTGCCTTGAATGGAGGGCTTCAGTTATAAGGAAAGGCTGGATAGGATGGGACTTTTTTCACTGGAGCATAGGAGGTGGAGGGGTGACCTTATAGAGGCTTCTAAGATCATGAGGGTTATAGATAAGGTGAATGGCAAAGGTCTTTTCCCTAGGATGGGAGATTTCACGACTAGGGGGCATATTTTTAAGGTGAGAGGAGGAAGATTTAAAAGAGGGGCAACTTTTTAACAGAAGGAGTGGTTAATATGTGGAATGAGCTTCCAGAGGAAGTGGTTAGTGCAGATACAGCTACAACATTTAATAGACATTTGGATAAGTAGATGAATAGGAAAGGTTTGGAGGAATAAAGCCCAAATGCAGGCAAGTGGGACTAGTTTAGTTTGGGAACATGGTTGGCATGGATTAGTTGGACCAAAGGGTTGTTTCCTTACTAGATCAGTTTTTAGTAAGTCAGGCCATGAAGTTGTTTGATTGTCATTAAGAATCCATTTGGCTATTTAGGGAAGGGAATGTGCCCATTCAGCCTGTACTCCAAACCCACATCAGGTATCCTCACAGCTTCACTCTTCACTACCGTCTAATGTGGCCTAGAAAGCTTTAATCTGGACTGATGGGACTGCATCAGGGGGATGTATGGCCCATTCCTGTTCCTGTGTAATGTCACTCAGTTGCACCAAACTGTTGCACACTTGGCTGGAAGCAATCTGACCACACTGTCTGTAGCAGTTCAAGGCAGTGGTGAGTCACCATCTTGAGGACATCTGGAGACAGGCACCTAAGGACTGGCATTATGGACATAGAATCCATCAGATCTGCTGAGATAGAAATTAAGAAACAGACCATTCCTTTGTGGAGAGAGTTTATTGGCTTGCTCAGTTTCATTGCTCTCACCCCACATCTGAGTATCATAGCTCGCTGTCTGGATGTGCTCAAAGATGATTAATATTCACCATCCATTTCCTTTAAACCTTAACAATGACATTAACATAGAATCCCTACAGTGTGGAAACAAGCCATTCAGCCCAACAAGCCCACACTGACCCTCCAAACATATCCCACCCAGACCCATCCCCCTACCCTATCCCTGTAACCCTGCAATGCCTATGGCTAGCCCCCACCTAGTCCGCACATCCCTGGACGCTATGGGCAATTTAGCATGGCCAATCCACCTTAACTGGCACATCTTTGGATTGTGGGAGGAAACTCATGTAGACACAGGGAGAACGTGCAAACTCCACGCAGACATCATCATCCAAGGGTGGTCCCGGGAACTGTAAGGCAGCAGTGCTAACCACTGAACCACCGTTGCTGCCCATGATGATGGCCAGCCATTACTATAGTAGGTAGTTACCTTACACGATGTGCAACTTGTGAATGAGTATGAGCTGTAAGGGTTTCTTACCTCTAATAGTGTGACTCTAACTGATTGTGGAGTTTTGGTTACCCCTCACTTTGTGCTTTAGGATGTTCTCTCTGGTTTCCCTCCACAGTATGTGTTTGATGTCAAAAAGGAAATGGACGAAGTGTTAATTTGCCTTCAACAGAAAGACATTCGGTACACTCGAAAGCAGGGCAGAGGGGAGAAGCTCTCGATGGGGTTTGAGGTCTACAAGGTAGGAACATTTAAACAAGTTCTGAGGAAGGGTCACCGGACCCGAAATGTTAACTCTGAATTTTTCTTCACAGATGCTGCCAGACCTGCTGAGCTTTTCCAGCAACTTCTGTTTTTGTTGCGTGTAAATAAGCAGCCAGTCTCTCTCGGTAGAGAGGAAATTCAGTGTTGAAACGTCTCCATCGATCTTTTCTAAGTGGTGTCAAGTTGCCATGTGGCATTATTCCTAATGTAGATAGCAGGACCCAGTAAAATGCCAGCTGGGGAGGCTGGACAGGCACCTCTATAATGGCACCAGTCAAATGTTAACACGGGACCAGCAATCCAGAGGCTGGACTAAAGATCTGAGGGTCAGGAGCTCAAATCCCCACCATGACAGAGAATAGAAGCCCATAAAATATAGAAGGAGAGGTAGGCCATTCAGCCCATTGGCTCTGCTCCACCATTCAATCAGTTTGTGGCAGATTTAAGTTAAATTAAGACAAATTTGGAAATGAAAGCTCTTCTTAATTATGGTAGTCACAAAACTATAATCAATTGTTGTAAAAACCCATCTGGTTCACTCATGTGTCTTAGGGAAAGAAATCTGTCATCTGTAGTGATTGTAATGAGGTCAGCCAGGTGGACCTCATAGAATATGAGTTCCCTGATTGGGGCTGTTAACTTGGTCCAATTAGAGAGCCCTGGCTGACAGATATAAACAGGAATGTCAGGGATTCTGTTCACTCCGACAGCTGGCTCTGAAGGAGCTGGATCAGTGTCAAGGACTCTCCCCGTGTAAATAAAGGGGGCCTTGGCTCTGTGGAGTTAGTTCAGTGGTGATGAGAGAAAAAACACACTCCTGAAGAAATTCGCTCGCAAGAGTCATCTTTGAATTGGCGTAAGCATTTCTGGCATTTCTAGGCTTCCACGTGGGACCTTTCAAAGGCCTTACTGAAGTCCATCAGTACATCAACGTCAAAAAATTCAATTAAATTAGTCAGGATCTCCCTCTAACAATTCTGCGCCGATTATTCCTGATAAATCCTTGGCTTTCCAAGTGTTGTTGAATCCTGACCTTCAGATTTTTTTCCAATAGCTTCCCTCCCACTGATATCAGTCAAACTGGTCTGTAATTCCGGGGCCTATCACCACTGCCTTTCTTGAACAAAGGAACCACATTAGCCATCCTCCAGCGATCTGGCACTTTGCCTGTGGCCAGTAAAGAATTAAATATTTTCACCAGGTGCCCAGCAATCTCCCCCCTTGTCTCCGCATCTTATCAGGCCCTGGGATTTATGCATGTTTATGCTCACTAAAATATCTAATACCTCCTCCTTATTCATCTAAACATGCTCTAGAACCTTACCGTCCTGCTTGGCCTGCTGTGTTCATCCAGCCCCACGCCTTGTTATCTCGGATTCTCCAGCATCTGCAGTACCTTTTATCCCTGAAATCCTTGGCTACAATGTCTTTCCTCTGCGAATGCAGTTGAGAAATATTCATTTAAGTCCTTGCCCACATCAATTGTCTCCATGTACAAATTGTCCCTTTGGTCCCTAATAGTTCCCACTCTTTCCCTGGTAATCCTTTCACTCTTAATATACTTATAAAAAGCCTTGGAGCTCTCCTTGATCTCATCTGTGAAGGATACTTTGTGACCCTCTTTGCCTTCCTAATTTCCTTTCTAGGCAGCCACCTGCACACTCTATACTTTTGAAGGGCCACCCCTGTTTTTAACGCACCGTGCCTGACGTATGCTTCCATCTTTATCTTCATCAAACTCTCAATATCCCTTGACATCCAGGATTCCCTGGACTTGCAGCTCTTGCCCTTCGCTGTTAGCGGAACATGCTGGCCCTGAATTGTTACTATACTGCTTTTTAAAAGACTCCCACTTTCCAAACGTAGGCTTACATGCTGCCAGTTTGCCAAATCCTGTGAAATAATATTGAAATTGAGCTTCTTCCTATTTAGACACTTAACTTCTGTGCTGTCTTTATCCCTTTCCATAATGACTTTGAAACTTATGGAGTTATGGTCACTATTCCCAAAACGCTCACTCACTGAAACCACTGGAGAGGCTTCATTCCCTAGGATTAGGACCAGCACTGGCCCATCCTTAGTAGGACTATCTATGGAATGGAACAAAAAGCCCTCCTGAATGTGCTTTAAATATTCCACCCTTAACTCTTTCACACTAAGGTAATCCCAGTTAACGTTAACAAAGCTTTAGTCCCCTACAACTATAACCCTGTTGCTCTCACACCATTTTTGTGACTTACTTACATGGCAGCACAGTGGTTAGTGAATCATAGGATCATAGAGCCCTTCGGCCCGACAAGTTCACACCGAACCTCAGAGCATCCCACCCAGATCCATCCCCCTATAACCCACCTAATCTACACCTCCCTGAACACTATGGGCAATCTAGCATGGCCAATGCACCTAACCTGCACATCTTTGGACTGTGGGAGGAAACTGGAGCCCCGGAGGAAACCCACACAGACACAGGGAGAACGTGCAAACTCCACGCAGACAGTCGCCTGAGGGTGGAATCAAACCCGGGTCCCTGGCGCTGTGAGGCAGCAGTGCTAACCACTGAGCCACTGTGCCACCCCAAAATATAAAAAGTGCACTGTTCCCAATGAATTCATGTTACCCCATGCATTAAAAAGAAGTGCAAAACACAAAGGCTGGCAGCCTGTTAGTCAGTACTGAAGTCTGAAAATGTGCACATAAATGAATGTGAAGTAGCCACAGGCTGGAAGCCTCCAAGTATAGGAGGATCCCTTCCAAGTTAGTGGAGGTGATGACCTAACGGTGTTATCACCTGACTATCAATCCAGAAAGTCAGCCAATGTCCTGGGGACCGGGGTTCAAACTCCGCCATGGCATACGGTGGAATCCGATTTCAACCAGAAAAATCTATTGATGACTGTGAAACCATTGTCGACCGTCAGAAAACCCCATCTGGCCGGCAGATGTCCCACAAGAAAGGAAATCGGCCATCCTCACCCAGTCCGGCCCACATGTGACACCAGACCCACAGCCATGTGGCCAAACCACAACTGTCCTCTGAAATAGCCTAGCAAGCCAGTCGGTTATACAAGCCACTACTAGAGACAGGCAGTAAATGCTGGTTAATTGATGTCTGACTTGGTTCCAGAGCATCGATGATGATGTGGTGAGGTTGGCTGATGCCAATTTGCAAGGTCGGATGTTTGACGTGAAATGTGTCCTTGAAGAAAAGATATACATTGTGCTGAAGAAACAGTTAAATAATAGTCAGGACAAGCCATCGGCGAGTTTCAGCTGATCTGATGTACATATCTGGAATGCTGTTGTTTTATAGCGCCAGGGACCTGGGTTCGATCCCACTTTCGGGTGACTGTCTGTGTGGAGTCTGCATGTTCTCCCCGTGCCTGCGTGGGTTTCCTCCGGGTGCTCCAGTTTCCTCCCAGAATCCAGAGGTGTGCAGATTAGGGTGGATTGAGTGCAGGAAATAACCCATAGTGTGCAAGGATGTGCAGGTTAGGGTGGATTGGCCGTTCTAAATTGCCCATAGTGTTCAGGGATATGTAGATTAAGTGGGTCACAGGGAAAGGGTAAGGGGATGGGTCTGGACAGGATGTTCTGAGGGCCAGTACTTGTTGGGCTGAAGGGCCTGTTTCCACAACGTAGGGATTCTATAATATCTGTTCCTCTACTCCCCTCTGACTGTTGGGAGGCCTGAAAAGTAAATGCTCCCTTTTTTATTTCTAAGCTGTACCCAGCGGGCCTCCTTTGAAGACTGTTCTAGGATGTCCTCCCTAATTTCAGCAATGATGATTTCCTCATCAACAGTGCAACGTCCCCATCTTTCTTACTTCCCAACCACTATAACGCCTGAAACTTCTATACCCTGGAATGTTGAGTTGCCAGTCCTGCCAGCCCTTTGACCATGTCTCAGTAATTGTAACAATATCATATTCCCACGCGTTGATTAATGCTCTAAGTTCATTTGCCTTTCCAGTCAAGCTCCTTGTGTTAAAATAGATTCAGTTTAGATTCCCAAACTACCCATGTGCCTTATCCTATCCACGCCTACTGGACTGCCCCAGAATTCCTTCTATACCTGATTGGACCTTGTTCCTGATTTTACTTCTACGCTGTGTCCCATTCCCCCTCCCAAATTAGTTTCAACCCTCCCAACAATGTGAACAGTGGTTATTGATTAAGGGAGGATATTGGCCCAGGACACTGGAAATGATCAAAATGGAGACCAATGGGGATAGCTTCTGAAAGAGCCTACACTCCCTTGGTACTGCAGTAGGTGCATCAGCCAAGATTCTTGCCCTCAGGACCTTGGGGTCACAGGACGTGAGCTGGTGATGATGCTATCTCCTGCTCCCAGTCTGTTAATCCCACCACACTGTTAACTTTTGAAGTGATTTGGCTTTGGCAGGTGGAGCTGAACCGTAATTACAGGATGCACACCATTCAGCAGAGAGTAGCCAGCTCTGTCTACATCAACTCCAAGACCATCTTCTTGCGGGAGCAGCTCCCTCAGGGACGGTACGTCATCATCCCGACCACCTTTGAGCCGGGCGTACAGGGCGAGTTCTTACTGAGAATCTTCACCGATGTGCCGTCAAACTTCAGGTAAGACCTGGAGCGGGATCGAGCAGCTGTAAAGGGCAGAGCAAGAGGCGATGGAGGAGGTGAGGGTTAGAATGCAGCTTTTTTTGGGGAGCAGAATCCTCCGTCCTCTCCTCTGGCTCCCTGCATGTTGCACTCCCATGTTCCCTCTGTCCCTCCATTCATGCTCAAAGGGCCTGCACTCTGCCAAGTTCTCCCTTCCCTCCTCAGCCTTTCTCCTCTGCTCCTCTCTCCCATCAACTCCCCCACTGAGTTTGTTCACCAGGCTTATCGAAGTACTGCAGAAAGTGCGGAAAACATTGATTTTCCAGAATTCAGAAGAACAAGGTGGGAGATCCCATCGAAGCATATAAAATCCTAAAAGGATTAGCCAGGGTAAACACAGGAAGGATGTTCCCAATGACCTGGGAGCCCAGTACCAAGGTCACAGCCTAAAGATACAGGGTGGGCCATTTAGGACTGAGCTGAGGAGAAATGTCTTCATCCAGAGAGTAGTGAGCCTCTGGAATTCTCTGCCACAGAAAGTGGTTGAGGTGAAAACATTGAATGCTTTCAAGAAGGAGTTGTTGTAGGTTTTTTAATTCCGAGGGCTAAAGGGTGCAAAGGATTTGGGGGAGAAAGCAGGAACAGGGGCCTGAGTCGGATGATCAGCTGTGATCATATTGAATGGCAGACCAGACTCGAAGGGCCTCCTTCTGCTCCTAGTTTCTATATTTCTGTGATAAGGATTTTGTCAGAATTGAGGAGATATGAAGATTCCACAGCCTGAGGTTCATGACTCTGCATCAGAAATGATTAAGGGTGTGTGAGATGAATTCTTTAAGATAGCGGAAGGCTTTGCTGGAACACATCTGGAATACTGTGTGGCATTTTGGTCTAATTATTTAAGGAAGAGTACACTCTCTGCTGGCATCTCACCACCATCTTCTTAAGGGCAACTAGGGGATGGGCAATAAATCCTTGACTGACCGATGATGCCCATGTCCCATGGGCGAATTACGAAGAAAACACAGGATGAAGATGGTGCAGTGAAGGTTCATCAGATTGGTTCCTGGGAAAGGAAATAGGTTGTCTTGTGATGAGAAGCTGAGTAAATTAGGACCGTATGTTTAAAAGAATGAGAGGAGATCTCTTTAAAAGATTTTAAGATTGTAGAAGGGTTGGACAGACTATAGCCTGAGAGAGAGAGTTGTTTCCACTGTTTGGGGAATCCGAAAAGCAGGGACACAATCTTGGTATAAGGGGCCGAACATCTAGCGCAGAGATGACTTCACTCAAAAGTGGGGAATCTTTGGAATTCCCTACCCCAGAAGGCTATGGAATCTCCATAATTGAATATGCTTCAGGTTGCGATGGATTGAGTTGTAGGCTCTTGGAGAATCAAGTCGGGGCGAGTGGTCAGGAAAGTGGAGCCAATGGCTAAGACCAGCCACAGCCATATTGGATGCTATAGCAGGCTCGATGGGCTGAATGGCCCATGTTTCTTGCCTTCTTGTTCTTGGATCAGTGAAGACAATTCATTCAACAATTGAGATAACAAGGTGTGGAGCTGGATGAACACAGCAGGCCAAGCAGCGTCATCCCAAAACCAGGCAAGCTCGTCCCCGCCTCCCTAACCTGTTCTTCCTCTCACCTATCCC
>JAHRHZ010000264.1:57476202-57490121 GCA_024137785.1 Ginglymostoma cirratum | reverse complement strand
TGTGTGGCTGTGTGTGTGTGAGAGAGAGAGTGTGGCTGTGTGTGTGTATGAGAGAGTGTGTGTGTGGCTGTGTGTGTAGGAGAGTATGTGGGTGTGTGTGTTTGTGTGAGCATGTGAAACTGTCTGTTTTCACTCCTTTTTCTATCTTTCTGTGTCTCTTTCTGCACCTTTTTCCCCTCATTTCCTCTCTCCCCTTGCTTTCTCACTCACTGCATCTTGCTGTTTCTGAGTTGTGAATCTTGGTCTCTCAGTCTCTCTCTGTCTCTTTTGTATCTCACTCCTCGCGCTCTGAGTGTTTGACTCCATACCCATCTCTCACTCACTGTGTCTCCCTCCACCCTCCATGGGTCTCCTTTTCCCATCTTCCCCTCTCCCTGTCTCTCTCCTTGTGTCCACCATCCTGCCTTTATTTGTGGTTATTCTCCTGTATCTGTGTCAATTGCTCTGTGTGTATTCTCTGTCAGTCTGGAGGAACAGTTCAGTGCACTGTGCTGCAGCCCAGCTCCTCAGAAACACTAATCTGTGGAAACCTAACATCGTAGCAAGTTTGAAATATTGATTGATTCTGATCAAGATCGGTGCAACATTCCATCTGCTCGTGGTGGCACATTCCAAATCATGTTGTTTTGGCCAAGAGGGAAACAGTGAGGTCTCAGAAGACAGAACGTTGGCCAATTATACTTTGTGAAGTCCCACTTGTTGATTCCCTGGTGTGGCCTGGTGACATTGGAAACAAGACTGCAGGGATGGTCACATGACCTTTAAAGGGACGCTCGGCAAGATGGCTGCCGTCAGTTCCGTAACTTGACATCCTTACAAACCTGTGCTCCTTGTTGTGTTTTTCTTTTTCTCTTTGTGGTCGTCTTCACAGGGAACTCACTCTCAATGAGCCACCTCGGACCTGCTGGTCTGGACTGTGCGGGCACCCCAAGATGGTGACTCAAGTTCACGTTGTTGCTGCAAGCGGATTGGCCCAACAGGATGGTGCGACAGGTACCGTGCACGCACGTGAGAGAGAGGGACAGGGAGAGACAGAGAGAAAGAGAGAGAGAAAGAGATCGGATCTTTATCTATCCTGACCACGACCCAGGCCTGCAGCCCACCGCCTGCCCTGGGCTCAGTTCTTGGCTGAGGGTGTACTGGGGGTCACATTTGATTGAGGCACTTTAAAGGTCTTTCACTGTTTGGAAGGGAACGCTGTGCAGTGTTTGGGGTTGGAGGGAGGGTGGGCAATGCTGAAGGTGAGATGCTCAGTTGGAAAGCCAATATAGACACGATGGGCTGACAGCCATCCTTCTGTTCTGTGTTGATTCTGTGACTCCCGAATCCTGTCCATTGTCTATGAGGCACAATGCGATGGAATACTCTCTGCTTTCTTGGATGAGTTGCATGACTGTATGGGGGAGGCTTAGATGGCACTCAAGAAGCTGAAACGCCACCCACAATGAATGGTACCTTGTACACTCATCACCGATGCTCAGTTGCAGCAGTGTGTACCATCTGCAAGGTTCGCAAAAGCAATTCACCGTCCCAAACCCATGACCTGGACCATCTTGAAGTGGAATCATGGCAACACCATGCCCCTGCATGTTGCCCTCTAAGCCATTCACTATCCTTCACTGTTACTGGGTTAAAATCCTGGAATACCCCCCACCCAGGGCAGTTTTTTTTTTAAACAGGTTGAGGGCATCACTGGCTAGGCAGCATTTATTGCCCATCCCTAATTGCAGTGTCAACCACACTGCTGCAGGCCTGGAGTCACATGTAGGCCAGACCAGGTAAGGATGGTAGTTTCCTTCCCTAAAGGGCATTAGTGAACCAGAAGGGTTTTTTTCTAACAACCGGCAATGGATTCACGGTCATCATTAGACTTTTAATTCCAGATGTTTATTGAATTCAAATTCCACCATCTCCCATGGCGGGATTCAAACCTGGGTCCCCAGAACATTATCTTGGTCTCTGGATTAATAGCCTAGTGATGATACCACTAGGCCATTGCCTCCCCCACAGGGGCATTGTGGGTCAGCCTACAGTACGTGGGCTGCAGAGGTTCAAGAAGGCAGCTCACCATCACTTTCTCAAGGGGTAACTAGGGACAAGCAGCGCCTTGAACAATTAATAAAAACAGTCCCTGTTTAATGGTGCTATGCATGTTATTCTCCTAATTCATGCACAAGTCGCTACATCAGCACAAAGGACCTGGGAATTGTAAATGTTATCGGTGCTGGCGATGAATAAAAGTCAGCAGGTACTGAGGACGGCGGGTGATCAGGACTCGGTTCTAGTTCAAGGGCTCATACGAATCCCATTACTCAAAAATGGTCAGCTCTCCATTGCCTGCTTGGGAACCCTCAGAATGATGTAGTAATCTCTGTCGTTACTCAGGAGCTGATCCATATGTCATTATCCGGTGCGGAAGAGAGAAGGTCCGGTCACCTATCCACAAGAACACGGTGAATCCGGAATTTGATGTAAAAGGAATCTTCTACAGGAAAGATCCCAAAGAGCCCATCCGCATCGAGGTAAGGGAATCTACTGTGTGAGGACTGTGTCCAGCACACTCTCCTTTCTCCTTCTTCTTTCAGCTTTCACTTTGAGAATGCCACAGGCATCTCGTGCCAAGCTGAGGGTTTGGTCTATGTAGAATCCTAATAGCCCACAAGGAGCCCACTTGGCCCATCGCTTGTACTAGCCCCCAGAAAGGACGAACCGATTAATTAATTCCTCCCACCCAGTGTGTCAGCCTGATTGGTGATTCCTCGCTGCCAGCCTTGGGAATCAGCTTCATAACCAAACCCACCTCTCCCATGTGCCCCATAGAATATTACCTCACTCTGACCAAGCTTCCCACACATTCCGTTATGGCAGAAAGGAAAAAGTCTAGACATAATCTTCTTTCTTGCTGGTTAGCATGTCCAGGATCCATCCATAGCTCAGGGACTTTGGGCAGTGGGTGTGAGAAGAGAGATGCCTGTGTGTAGTGCCCAATGCCAACACGTCATGTATGGTTCTGAGGCAAGTAGCTTTCTCGCCCTTGAGTCAGAACATTGTGGGCGTGTCGCACTCTAGAGATTCCTACACAAAGACCTGGGCTGGTACTGAGGGAGTGCTGTTGCATTGGAGGTGCCAACTCTCTGATGATGTATTAAATCAAGGCCTGTTCCACCCTCTGAGGTAATTGTAAAAGATCCATGCCACTATTTCGGACAAGGGGATAGGTTTTGCTCCAATTATTAATACAAATATGACGCAGACTTAAATAACTTGTCATAAGGTTTGGAAATTTTCTCTCACACTTGATGAAAGGTTGGAGTAAAGGCCGGAAGCCACTTAATGGGGTGGCATGGTGGCTCTGTGGTTAGCACTGCTGCCTCACAATACCAGAGACCCAGGTTCGATTCCACCCTCGGGTGACTGTCTGTGTGGAGTTTGCGCATTCTCCGCATTCTCCCCATGTCTGTGTGGGTTTCCTCAGGGTGCTCTGGTTTCCTCCCACAGTCTAAAGCTGTCTAGGGTAGGTGGATTGGCCATGTTAAATTACCCATAGTGCCCAGGGATGTTTAGGTTATGTGGGTTAGACAAGGGAAATGCAGGGGTAGGGTAATGGGACTGGGTGGGATGCTCTTCAGAGGGGCAGTTTAGGCCAAATTGTTGGGATTCTATGAAAAGGAACTCATTCAAGCCTTGCAATGTTTTTTTTCTGAATTGCCCAGGAGCGTGGCTCTTTCTCCATGGCAATGTCTCAGCCAATCAATAAAGACTTGCCGACCAATTCACACCTCTTCTCCTGTAGCAAAATTAGTTGAGATTGTTGGAAACTTAGCGTTCTTGCATTTAATCCTGACGTCCGTGAGATGGAACGGAACGGCTTTCCACGGAATTCCAGCTGATTTGTTTATTTTCTTCTCTTTCTGTCCAGATCTGGAATAACAATGTCCTGAGTGATCAGTTCCTTGGTCAAGTGACTGTGATCACGGATCCTAGTGACCTGCAGCCACATCATGTCCTTCACCTGAAGGACAAAAGTAACCGACAGGACAGTGAGCTCCCTGGGACTATCAGCCTGAACATCAGTAGCAGCCATGAGTTGGCCGGTATCTAAGCTCTGCAAAAAAAATTCGTCACCATCGGAAAAATAGAACAATCGATCAAATCAGGGTTCGACCGGGGTCATCTAGGATCCATGGATAAGAAATTTTAGGAATGGGAAAAGGCTCTTGGGGTCTAGGTCTGTCCCTCAAACCAACACCCCTTCAGCCCCATCCCCGTTAAGGAGTCTTATATACTTGTTTCTCAGTGCAAGGAGCCTTTTGGGAGTGTGGGGCTGGGGTATAAAGTGGGGCTGCCCCAGTAGGTTTTTCTCCCGTAAATTCCCGCATGACGTCCCTTCTCACTTCGCACCCTTTCCCAATGCACAAAGGTTACCACTCAGACCATGTACTCCAGCGTTGCTGTGCCCAATGGACACTCCCAAAGACCAACCTGCTTGCTCATTGGCAGGGCTTAACTGACACTTCAGACTCAAGCTCCACTTGTGCCAATCCCAGCCAGGGAACAAAGCAGGGATTCTACTGATTAGTCTCAACCCTGATGCACACACTTCCAATCCTTTCCTCCTGCCTACTCCCTGATACATCACACCACCCTCCCCCCCCCACCACACCTTTGCCAAAAGGAATGGGCAAGAAGGAAGAAAAGCTGCTGTAGTAATTGTTGTGACTGCTGGAAAGTTTGGCATTCTTGCATTCAATCCTGATGAGCATAAACAGCTGATCACCATCAATATCCAGTATCGCTCCCTCTCTCCTAGTGGACTGTTCATAGCTTGACTCCCTTTCTTCGAGTCAGGGTAGGGCTCAGTTCTTTACTCCTATTTAGCCTCTTTCAGCACCACCAACCTCCAAGCAACAAGCAGTTTCCTAAACTGCAAATTATCACTGTCCAGAGACTTATACTGACGACTAGGTCATCAGGGGAAAAGATCATTAACATTTTGATCAGTTTTCTTAGTTATCGTTCTGCAATACTAATTCTGTAGCATTGCTGAGGGACAAGTTTACACAGATTTTCATCATCCTCTCATCAGGACAAATGCAAGAATGCCAAATTTCAAACAATCACAACAATTTGCATCACAGGAGAAAAGGATGCTGGGAAGGTTATTGCTCTGTCAGGTATTGCTGCTGACTCACCAAGCAATCAGCATCCTTTCCTCCAGCAGTATAAATTGTTGTGACCTTTTGAAAGTTAGCATTCTTGCATTTATCCAGATGAGTGCAAGATGAACAGTATGTCTCCTTTCAACAACATTCAAAGTCTATGATGACCAATCATTAAACTCCCCCTCTGAGCATCATCTGCTCTTTCATGTTATTTTCCCTCAGAGTTTCAGGACACTACATGATGCACTTCCCGACATCAATCCCTGTCACCCTCGCTCCCTCCCACCTTCTCAGTGGCACTCCTACTATCCCTTTGGGCTTTTATAAATTCTATTCCCTGCTGACCTTACTGCCAAATGGTGATTGGTTCCCATTTGCCCTCTTCTGAAACTTGGCAGTGTCTTGAGTCAATGCTTTGACTCTCGCACTCCTACCTGACGCCACGTTAGCAACCCCAGGGATAGGGCTGTTTGTTGGGGCCAGTAGATGATGGGGAAGCCATTTTGTGACCCACGGGCCTTCTCTGAGGATGCGCATTTTGAGCACATGATCGCGATTTATGCTGTAGCATTTCTTAAATCTGTTTTATGAAAGAAATATTTTAGGACACTTTTTAATCAAAAAATTGCTTTATCTTTTTAGTACCTTTTTCTCAAAAAAAAACTTTTTTTTACAAATGTAAAACTTTTTTTGTGCCAATTTAGAAATGAAGGAATGTCCTTATTGATGGGGTTGTGTTCATAGCAAACAATGGTGTAACGGTTTGGTACAATGAATGTGTGTATATATATGGAGGAATATTCCAAGTAAGTGTTCAAAATTTGGCATCTTGTGAACTTGTAGCTCCTGCACACAAGCTCCTCTTCCTCCATCCCCACAGAAAATCCCCAGAGGAAGCTGCTGGATTATTTCTAAACCATCCCTGAGAGTAACTGGGGCCTTGGCTCTGTGCTCCTGGTCTAAACGGCTGGCCATTCTGAGTCCTGGCTGACAGAATGATGATTGGCCAAATCCCCATTACTCATGACCAGCAGCCATTAGCAGGGAGTGCTTCGGAAGGGAATCCAGGAGCACAGGAGAGTCTGCACACGCATTCTGTTTATAACAGGGGTGGGGGAGCTTAGTGGAGTCGGGGAGTGAAGGGGTGTTGTTGTGGTGGAGGGGGTGGGTTGGGTGCGTGATGTGTTGGTGAGACACTGATACAGTGGAAGACAAATTCTGAGCAACTGTGAAGAGCTATCACTGTCTTGGATGATAGGACAAGGTACCTGTTACAGTTAGGGACCTGGGTGCCGTTTATCACTTGTAGGGATCATTCCAGTAAGAACTGCCAAAAAAAAAATCAGAAACATTCATGAAAATCATTTAAATCATGTGCAACCCTAAACTTTGCAACTGTTAGATGTCGAGCTACTAACCTCAATGATTAAGATCTTTTCGTCACATATTTTTAGTGTCAAAATCATGATGAATGGCAATAAATCGTTTTAATTCAGGCACCTTTTGAGTTTGCAAGCCGATCTTTCTTTCTGCATGTTTGCAAAGCTGGGTTGTCTGTCCCAAGCAGTGAGCAACACCACCGTTTTCTATAACAGAGTGTGGAGCTGGGGGAACACAGCAGGCCAGGCAGCATCAGAGGAGCAGGAAAGTCGACGTTTCGGGTCGGGACCCTTCTTCCTCATTTCTGAAGAAGGGTCCCGACCCAAAATGTCAGCTTTCCTGTTCCTCTGATGCTGCCTGGCCTGCTGTGTTCCTCCAGCTCCACAATTTGTTATCACTAACTCTAGCATCTGCAGTTCTTGTTATATGCCACTGTTTTTCTAACCTTGTTTACCTCCATTAGCAACATCTAGCCTTCTTGGTCAGGTGCTAGTGTGGAGGGAGTTCAGGTTGCTATGGCAACACGTGAGCTTGACCTGTGGGTCATGTTATGAACTTCCATGACTGTCCTCCAGTGAGGCTCAGAGCCAGAACTTCCATCTCAGAGACAGGGACAATACCCACTGCAGCACAGCGAGTCCACCTCTAGCCCAGTACACCATGAGTAAAGTGCAGGGTTGAGATCGCTCTGATCCAGGCCCAATACAGAGGCTTACTCCCCACGTTGGGAGGGTGCCTGGAGGAAAAAGCCATAGACCCTTGAGTTTTGATCTGGACTGCATGGGAGTAGTTCAAGAAGGCAGCTCACTACCACCTTTTCTCAAATGCAACTCAAAAGTGACAATAAATGCTGGTCCAGCCAGCCATGCCGATGTCCCATAAGTGAATAAGATAAATGACCTACACCTTAACTTCCACTTAATCCCTTTAGCTCCACATTTCTGACAGAAACAGAGAAACTAGGAGCAGGAGGAGGCCATTCAGCCCTTCAAATCTGCTCCACCATTTGACATGATCATGGCTGATCATCCAATGCGGTCCCTTGTTCCTGCTTACTCCCCCATACCCTCTGATCCCTTTATCCCGAGGAACTGTACCTAACTCCTTCTTGAAAACATTCAGTGTTTCGGCCTCAACTGCTTTCTGTGGCAGAGAATTCCACAGGCTCACCACTCTTCGGGTGAAGACATTTCTTCTCATCTCAGTCCTAAATGGCCTGCCCAGTATCCTGAGACTGTCACTCCCCTGGTTCTGGATTCCCCAGTCATTGGGAACATCCTTCCTGTCTTTACCCTGTCCAGTCCTGTTAGAATTTGAAATTGACAATTCTTGAAGGGAAGAATAACCTATCCGGTGCAGTAGAGTCTGGCTCCAGATACCTAGTAAGATTAATCCTAAGATCTAAGAGCATGAGTGGGCCATTCAGCCCCTCGAACCTGCTCTGCCATTGAATACGATCATGTCTGATCTCATCTCGGCTTCAACTCCACTTTCCTCCCTGCTGTCAATAATCCTTTCACCCTTCACTAATTAAAAACCTGTTTATCTCCTCCTTAAATGTATTTGGTGTCCCAGCATCCACTGCACTCTGGGCTAATGACTTCCCACAGGTTCATGACCCTTTGAGAGAAGCAATTTCTCCTCACCTCTGTTTTAAATCTGCCACCCCTCATCCTAAAACTATGACCTCTCATTCCAGATTGCCCCACACGGGCAAACATCCTCTCCTTGTCAATCCCCTTTCGCATCTTATACTAAAATCATTCGACCTCCTCAATTAGATCTCCTCTCATCTTTTTGAAAGGGTGTACATCACAAGCAACTCAGTGGTACGTCAAATTACCAAAGGGTTCTTACAGAAGCAAAAATTGCTCGAGAAACTCAGCAGGTCTGGCAGCATCTGTGGAGAGAGAAAAGCAGAGTCGATGTCTCAGATTCAGTGGCTATTTTTCAGAACTGATAGCAGCTCGGAAGAAGTGGTATATATGCTGAAGGTGGGGTGGAAAGGGGGTGAGAGGCAAGGTATGAGGAGATATGGAGCCCAAAGAGACAGAGAATGACAGTTAGGCAAAGAAAGGGATGGACGGTAGTGTGGCAGGGAGAAAGAAAAGAAGCTAATGGAGACCATGGTAGTAGGAACTGCCGATGCTGGAGAATCTGAGATAACAAGGTGTAGAGCTGGATGAACACAGCAGGCTAAGCAGCATCAGAGGAACAGGAAGGCTGACGTTTCGGGTCTAGAGAAGGGTCCAGACCCGAAATGTCAGCTTTCCTGCTCCTCAGATGCTGCTTGGCCTGCTGTGTTCATCCAGCTCTACACCTTGTTATCTCTAATGGAGACCGTGTTGTTTTCTGTCTCTTGGGGCTCCATCTCCTCCTCTCCACCCCTTGTTTTCAACGTATGTATCACCTTTTCCAAGCTACTGTCAGATCTGAAGAAGGACTCGAAATGTTAGCGCTGCTTTCTCTCTCCGCAGATGCTGCCAGACCTGCTGAGCTTCTCCAGCAATTTCCGTTTTCGTTTCAGATCTCCAGAATCCGCACACATTCTTGTTTTAGAGCGTTATGCCAAACGACTGTGTCAGGTAGCCAATTGGAGATCGGGCAACCAATCCCGAACAGTCATTGATGCCCACGTCCCATGAAAAATGTGGCTTTCTGCCCGAGCTTAGGCTTGCTGACAATTCCTCACCCAACGAATTGAGTCAGCAGCACCAAGCAGTGCCCAAGCAGTAGAGGGAGCACTTGCAGGAGGTCAGTGGGAAGCCACATCCAGTGACCGGTGTTTAAATGGCTTGAAGCTGAATCCCACACAGTTTAGAATAATCTGGTTGCCCAGTAAGATGCCAATTCAGAAAAAAAATCCAAATTTCACCTGACAAAAAAATAAGAAATATTCTCAGTGTCTATTTGCATTTCCAGCACCCTATATACAACTGTCTACATTATGTCCCTGAGGGAAAATACCAGTATGTGCTTGGAAATGAATGTTCTGAAGTATACATTTGGACTAGTATACACCATTTGCACCTTTTATTGTTTTTTTTCTAACTGGTAACTGTGAATTTGTTAACGTACCACAAGGGAATCAAGTTCTCAGCCAAGTGAAAATGATGTGTCACTTTGGAAATACTCTTCCAAATGACCAATTGGTGCGGGTGCCACTGTGATTTGGGTTTTAGTCCATCATTGGGATGAAAGGATCAGCCATGATCTCATTGAATGGTGGAGTGAACTCAGTGGGCTGAATGGCCTCCTCCTGCTCCTATACCTGACGATCTTGGAACGTTGGTTGACCAAT
Organism: Ginglymostoma cirratum; assembly: GCA_024137785.1. Taxonomy (NCBI): domain Eukaryota; kingdom Metazoa; phylum Chordata; class Chondrichthyes; order Orectolobiformes; family Ginglymostomatidae; genus Ginglymostoma; species Ginglymostoma cirratum. The sequence continues at coordinate 57,480,278 of JAHRHZ010000264.1, read as the reverse complement.
CATGCCAAGTGTCACTTGGGAGCAATCATGTTTTAAAATGTTGTGTTTAAAATGATGACTGCCCAGTTTTCCGGCATGTACAATGCTGGATATTCTCACTTATCTGCCCTTCCTTTTTATATTATTGATCAGGAGTGAGGAATGTATCTTTTTACGGTTAGAGATTCTCCAGGAACTCTCTTACAGGCCTATGACATTATCGCTGCAGGACACAACCCTCTGTCAACTAGGGGCTCGGCCTATCTGTCCTCAGTAAGGATCCTTTCTCATCAGCCTGGTCTTTCCGTGTTATGACACATCATTGTGGCAGGTGAGACTTGAATCCAGGTCTCTTGGCCTGCAGGTAGGGACACCATCAATGGTCCACAAGACCCCACTCGCCTCAGTAAGGGTTACCAAGTCTGAAATGGACATACTCCTGGGGAATGGTCTCACAACCTGCCTCCAACTGCTGCTACTCTCCTGCTTTTGGTTGTCCAAGATGACCATCCTCATGGCATCTCGCCTTCCCACAGCCAATTGGAAAGCACCCTAATATTTCATTAGCCAATTGAATGGTTTAAGGTTATGAATCAAATTACCTTCACCCCCCATCTGATAATTTTGTAAGTAATTATTATGCTTTTTTTTGGTAAATTGCCTTGCCATATCCCCCAATGATTTTGCTCACAGCAATGTCCTGCAGATTTTTAAAATCCCGATTGATCCTCAGTCTAATGTCTCATCGTTTTGCCTTGAGTTTTCTTTTGTTGTTAAGGCCAAGTAGAAGTAGAAACACCTCCCACCTGAAGGGGGAGCCACGCCTGGGATGATATCTCATTCTTTCCAGTAGCAGGCGTCAAATGAGTGATTTGGATGGTGGAGTTGGGGGTCGGAGTTTGAGTTAAGGCTAATTTAAGGACTGCCTTCAGGTTTAGCCTTCAAAGTAACGCTATTTGTTGCATATTAATGCTAAATATTGTTGTGTATGGTAATCCTATAGATATATTCTACACCCTAATTTATAACTGCATAAGTAACTATTTAATCTATCTTCTACATGCGTTCATGTCCATGCGCTCTCTGTGTACATTCCACATTCTAGTGTGTCTTCCAGATTGCTCCTTATAATTTGTCCCAACTCCACCCACACTGTGGTCTTTCAACCAAGTGATGTGCAACTTCATGACATCATCACAAGGTTTCTCTGGGGTCCTAGTGCCCTTGCCCCAGATGATAGTTGTTGAGGTTCGGATGGTGCCAGGCAAAAACACTCAAATTTAATTGGATGAAAAAGTTTGGATAATGTTTGCTTCACGGCTCTGGAATAAACAGAAGTTTTCTTGTGAGAGAAATGGATTCACAGATATCACCACATGGGTTGGGCCTGGGGGTGGTGAATGCTCCATTTTTTAAGGTTGATATAACACAGCCCTAAAAGACAATAAAATCTTTTGGCCCATTTCTGTACATTTTAAGACACAGAGACATGAGTAAGATGTTTTGGTTCCTTGTCCGCTCTGGCTCTGACCTCTGCCCTGCCTTTGCACTCTGCATTTGTAAAGTTTGCACATACCACAGTTACCTGGGACGGCATTCGAAATGACAATAAAATGGGGTCTGTGGGCAAACTGTTGAGGGACGATGATGCTCTCCTCACCTCCAGGCCCATCCCCTCAAGCACAGAAAGACCAGGAATATCTTCGGAGTTGCTCCTGATTTCTAGGGGCTATGGCAATGCACCTCCCCAGGGAGCTTCCTGCCCAAATGGCTGAGTGCCTTAAGGGTGGACATTGCTGACACCTGGTGGCACTGTGGCAGTACCGCAGACGCCCATTTGATTCCCCTTTACAGGTCAGTCAGACAGGTCAGATTCTGTGTTTCATGTCTCTTGCTCACCAATCGTAACAAATTTTACTTGTTGTAACGTATATTCCTGGCTGTACGGGAAACTGTTTTGATGTATTGTTTGAATAATATCGAATAATAATGTTCACATTTGTTTGGTAATCCATTGGGTGGAACCAGAATGAGAGGGTGACTGCTAGAGAATCCGAAAAGACTGACCCCAGCAATGTCTGCCCAGGGTGAGCTGGGCACCTCTTGCTGGCCCAACATTCCTCTCACCCAGTGGTGTCAAAATCAGTCAATAAATTGTCAAATTTGCAAATGAAGGACCTCCACTTAGAAGCGTTCAAGACGGGTTGGAGCAATCTGTGTCATTGACAGTGAACCTCAATTGTCCCGAAATGTTTGGGAAATCGACTTTGAATTGATTTGTCCCCCGCTCCCTCCCCCAATCCTTTCTGACTGAGTGTGAGGTGAGGAAGGATACCCCAGTGTCCAAACAGACACCTAAGGCCTTTCTTCAAAATGTTTTCATTCCAGTGGAGCCTGTCCGTTCAATGGACTATGTCCTTTCAATAATACTTGTCTGTCCAATGGGACCTGCCCTTTCATTGGGACCTATCCATCCAATGGGACCACCCTTTCATTGGGACCTATCCATCCAATGGGACCATCCTTTCATTGGAACCCATCCATCCAATGGGACCTGGGTTCCGGGTTCAATTCCAGCCCCAGGTGACTGTCTGTGCGGAGTTTGCACATTCTCCCCGTGTCTGCATGGGTTTCCTCTGGGTGCTCCGGTTTCCTCCCACAGTCTAAAGATGTGCAGGCTAGGTGGATTGGCCATGTTAAATTGCACATAGTGTTCAGGGGTGTGTGGGTTATAGGGGGATGGGTCTGGGTGGGATGTTCCAAGGGTCGGTGTGGACTTGTTGGGCCAAAGGGCCTGTTTCCACACTGTAGGGATTCTAATGATTCTAATGATTTCTTTCAATGGGACCTGTCCTTTCAATGGGACCTATCCATCCAATGGGACCTGCCCATCCAATGGGACCTGTCTTTTCAATGTGACCTGTCCTTTCAATGGGACCTATCCATCCAATGGGACCTGTCCTTTCATTGGGACCTATCCATCCAATGAGAAGACAGTCCCTGGGCCTGGTTTCCCTGTGGACCCGACATATTGGGAGCCCATTGTGTGGATAGACTCTGGAAATGCCCCTCAAGCAGAGAATGAAGGGCCCCGAGAAATGGAGGTGTCTGCAAGGCCGCTGCTCATTCTGGCTCCTCTTGGTGAGGTTTGCACATGACGTTGCTGCAGCTTGGCTCTGAGCTCCCAGCCTTTGTATAGATGCTTCTCTGCAACATCCCCCCAGCACCCTGTCATCTACATCCGACTGTCTCTTTCTACAGAACCATAGCACACTCGGATATTTTAACAATGACGTGTATTTTATATGTTGATTGCAGTCCAGGTGGAAATAAACTATGAATATAGTTCTGTGTCGGTCTCTCATTTCCTGTCTGGCCCTGTGTCCACCCTGGGAGCCCACATCACTCTTTCTCTTAGCCAATTTGTATTCATTCCCTGGACTATCACCAGCATTCACCGGGATGGCACTTGGGAGGAGTATTCAAGTGAAGCAGGTTAACACAGAGAGGGAGGACAGTGGTGGGGGTGGGGGTGGGGAGAGACAGAGAGGACAGGTAGGGAGAGAGGTGGTCAAGCAGAAAGTGGGTGGTGGGATGGTTTGTGGGGGAGAAAAATAGGAAGAATGAGGAAGGAGGTAGGTGGAAAACAGGACAGGAAAGTGGAGAGAGATTAGGAAGGGAGAGGAGAGGGAGGGTGAAAGATAAGAGGATAGAGATAAGAGAGACAGTGGGAAAGAGAGACAAGCAGTGAGGGTGAGATACTGCATCTGGTATGGACACGCAGAAACACACACACTCATACACACACAGACACACACACACACATACAGACACATTCACACAGACACTCACTCACACACACACACACACAGACACGCTCATACACACACTCATACACAGACACTCAGACACAGACACACAGACACTCACACATTCACACAGACACTCACACAGACACACACACAGACACACACATACATTCACACACACACATTCACAAACACAGACTCACTCATACACACACTTACACATTCACAAACACACACTCACACATTCACAAACACACACTCCCTTTCAAACACTCACATACACACACA
>JAHRHZ010000264.1:57452204-57474883 GCA_024137785.1 Ginglymostoma cirratum | reverse complement strand
ACACTTCATCAGAAATGGGGGAGGGGAAGGGGGTTATGAAATAAATAGGGAGGGGGTGGGTGCGGATAGAAGTTGCAGTGGGAGAGAGATCCCCTGAGGTTTGTCCGGAGGGAGGATGGTCACTTCTTCAGGGTAGGCATCCTTAGAAGAGGCTTCGCAGTGGGGTTAAAATTGGATCAGAGATAATAGATACTGCAGATGCTGGAGAATCCGAGATAAGGGTCCAGGCCCGAAACGTCAAGCTTTCCTGCTCCTATGATGCTGCTTGGCCTGCTGTGTTCATCCAGCTCCACACCTTGTTATCTCGGATTCTCCAGCATCGGCGGTACCTTTTATCTCAGTCTTTGGTAGGTATTGGCTGTTGAATACATATTGTTTAGAATATAGACCCCCTCTTCTCTTACATCCCCCTCTGAGAATGTAGGCAGGACATCAGATTAACACATCACTGAAGGTTAACACTTCAGGCTGTGCAGCACTTTCTCTGTCGATGTTTTAAAAATTCATTCATGTGGATGGGATAGTATTTATTTTCTTTTTCTTAATTACCCTGGAGAAGGTGGGGGTGAGGTGTCTTCTTGAACTGCTGCACTCCACGTGTTGTAGGTAAACACACAAAGCCCTTAGGGAGGGAATTCCACAATTTTGACCCAGCGACAGTGAAGGAACGGTGATATGTTTCCAAGTCAGGATGGAAAGTGGCTTGGACAGGAACTTGCAGGGGGTGGTGTTCCCATGTATCTGCTGCCGTTGTCCTTCTAGATGAAAATGCTTGTGGGTTTGGAAGGTGCTGTCTGAGGATCTTTGGGGAATTTCTGCAGTGGAACTTATAAATGGTACATACCGCTAGTATTGGATTCGTTCGGATTATGATCTGACATGATTACATGCTCAATTTTCTCAAGTGCCACTTTTTAAAAAAACATTGTTCATGGGACATGGGTGTTGCCGACCACCTCAGCATTTATTGCCCCCCTCCCTAATTGCCCAGAGGGTAGTTAAGTGTCAACCAATTTGCTGTGGGTCTGGAGTCACATGTAGGCCAGACCAGGTAAGGCTCTTTCTAGAGTACTGTGTCCAGTTCTGTTTGCCTTGATACAGGAAGCATGTTTTTAAGCTGGACAGGGTCCAGAATAGATTTACCAGGATGTTGCCAGGTATGGAAGGTTTGATTTGTAAGGAAAGGCTGGATAGGCTGGGACTTTTCTCACTGTAACCTCTATTTCACAAACATGCAGTCTCTCTCTCTCTTGTCCCCTGCAGCTCCTTGATCCTACTCTACCATTCAATGAGATCATGGCTGATCTGAGTACTCCACATTCCCACCCACCCCAATAACCTTTCACCCCCTTGCTTATCAAAATCGATCTATCTCCATCTTAAATATATTCAAAGACTTTCCTTCTGTCACCTTTTGAGGAAGATAGTTTGAAATAACTGCACAGAGGCCTGTATCCCGTCACCAGGTCACCCTTTATTTACACATGCACAATATATATAGGCTCTGGCCAGCCAACTCAGAGCCAGTCCCTAGAATGAGGAGACTCTCTGAATCCCCTGTTTATGTCTGTCAGCCAGGGCTCCCTGATTAGCCCAGGTTAACAACCCCCAACAAGGATCTCATAGTCAACAAGATCCACCTGACCCTGGTTCCAATTACTACAGAGTTCCAAAGATTCACGATACTCAGACAAAAAAAATCACCTCCTCTCTGTTTTAAATGGAGAACCCTTGGTTTTGAAACAGTAACCACTAGTTCCAGATTTCCCCACAAGAGGAAAATTCCTCTCTGCATTCACCCTGACAAGCCCCCTTCGGATCTTTTATGTTTCAATCAATTTGCCTCTTACTCTTTCAAACTCTGATGGAAACAAGCTTCACTTGTCCAACCTTTCTCAAAAGACAAGCTGTCCATAGTCTAGCAAACCTTCTCTGAACTGTTTCCAACACATTAACATTCTTTTCATTGTAATATTGAGGGAAATATTGCACTAATTTATCTTTTCCTTCATTACCCAATAGGACTCAGTGTTCTACAACGTCTTAGTTATCCTGATCATGTTTCAGCCCAAGGTGTTTATTCAGAAATTCTTCATTAAATTTGATTAAGGTTGACTTCTTCAAAGATTTACTCCTTTGGATTAATCCTTTCTCTGCTGCTTATGTCTGGAATTACTCAGAAATGTACCATAGACCGTAAGATATAGGAGCAGAATTGGGCAATTTGGCCCATCAAGTATGTTACATCATTTAATTATGGCTGTTTCTCAACGCCATTCTCAAGCCTTCTCCCCATAACCTTTGATCCCCTCACTAATAAGAACCTACCTATTTCTGTCTTAAATACACTCAATGACTTGGCCTCTACAGCCTTCTCTGGCAGAGTTCCACAGATTCTCCAGCCTCTGGCTGAAGAAATTCCTCCTCATCTCAGTTCGAAACAGTCACCCATTTTGTCCACCCAGTCTGTGTTGGTTTTGACCAAAGGTCTGTCTGAACTGTCATCCTAAACACATGAGCCCTGCCTGACCCCTTTAACCTCATGTCTCTCAATCACGTCTCTAACCAATCCCATCGCCACTGCTGTCTGATTCATCTACCTCAATCTCAAAACCCTTTGTGAAATTACATTTCTTTTGTTCTCTATCTGAATTCTTTTGCAAACGCATGAATTAGAACAGGAGGGAGTCATTCTATAAGGTCGTGGAGCCCAATCCATATTCCCTCTTACCCAGACTCCCTTGTTGGTCAAGAATCTACCTTAAAAATGGGCAATGTTCCAACCTTCCCTGCTCTCTGGGGAAGAGAATTTCATTGACTCATGACCCTCTGAGGGAAAACGATTCGCCTAATCTCCATTTCAAATGGGGAACCCCTTATTTTAAAACTGCATCCCCACATCGTCTATGTGAGGGATAACACCTCCATACCATCCACCCTGTTAAATCCCTGCAATGTTTCAATAAGATCAGCTCTCATTCTTGTTAATTCCAGTGGATAGATGCTCAACCATTCCTCATTCCACAACCCACGCTAACTCAGGAATACAGTACAGAAAGAGGCCATTCAGCCCATCATACCTATGTCAGTCCCTGAAAGAGTTATCCATTTGCTTGCACTGTCCCTATTTGCCATTCTCCTATCCATATTTCCCATTCAATTGTTCTTTGCAAATTATTAGTGAATCTATTCCCGCTGTTTCAGATCAGAACAACTCATTCACGAGGGAATGTGCTTCCTCACATGTCACCTCTGAGTATTGCATTTGAGTTGGGCTTTTCCCATGGCAACAACCAACAAGGGGCCACATGGAAGAGCTGTCAAAAGTAAGCAAAAGGCATACGGACAGTGAGCCAAAGGCAAGAGGCCCCAGGATGTGTGGGGGGCTGTGGGGTAATATAAAAACAGGAACATCTTCGTCTCAGCCTAACAGAAACATCCCAGCTGGGAATATCACTGCACTAAGAACACAAGGACATGAGAAATAGGAGCAGGAGTAGGCCAGCTGGCCCATTGAGCCTGCTCCACCATTCAATAAGATCATGGCTGATCTTTTCATGGACTTAGTTCCACTTACCCGCACACTCACCATAACCCTCAATTCCTCTACTGTTCAAAAATCTACCTTTGCCTCAAAAACATTCAATGAGGAAGCCTCAACTGTTTCACTGGGCAGGGAATTCCAAAAATTTACAACCCTTTGGGAGAAGAAGCTCTCCCACAACTCATTTCTAAGTCTGCTCCCCACTATTTTGAGATTATGTCTCCTAGTTCCAGTAATGATGAATAGGGACAGTGCAAGCAAACTCTTTCAGGGAGCTGACATAGATACGATGGGCTGAATGGCCTCTTTCTGTACTGTATTCCTGAGTTAGGGTGGGTTGTGGAATGAGGAAAGGTTGAGCATCTATCCACTGGAATTAACAAGAATGAGAGGTTATGTCTCCTAGTTCCAGCAATCCAGAGGTACAGATGCTTTGGGACATGGTTTGAATCCATATGATGCTAAAGCCAGTCACAGCAATGTTGCCCATGGAGCTATGACCAACTGTTGTAAAAACCCATCTGGTTCACTGACAACTTCTGGGAAGGCAACATGCCATCCTTACCCAGTCTGACCTACCGGTGACTCCAGACCCACAGTAATGTGGTTGACTCTCAACTGCCCTCAAATGGCACTACAAGCCATTCAGTTCGAGGGCAATTAGGGCAACAAATTCTGGTCTTGCCAGTGATGCCCCAATTCCAGTAAAGAGTTCTGAAAAAACCTGTATTTGTGAACGCTCATCAATCTGTCAAATCTCAGCTTTGAATATGCTCAATGGCTGATCTTGCACAGCCGTCCTGGGCTGAGAATTCCAAAGATCCATAGCTGTCTGAGGGAGGAAGTCTCTTCTCATTCCTTCGTTGTTGTGATCATAGAAGTATAGAAGATAGCAGCAGGAGGAGGCCATTCGGCCTTTCGAGCCTGCTCTGCCATTCTTCACGATCATGGCTGATCATCCAACTCAATAGCCTAATCCTGCTTTCTCCCCATAATTTTTTATTCCATTCTCCCTAAGTGCTATATCTAGTTGCCTCTTGAATACATTCAATGTTTTGGCATCAACTACTTTCTGTGGCAATCAATTCCACAGCCTCACCCCTCTTTGGGTGAAGAAATGTCTCCTCATCTCTGTCCTAAAACGTCTACCCCGAATCCTCATACTGTGATCCCTGGTTTTGGACACACCCACCATCAGGAACATCCTCCCTGCGCCTACCCCATCTAGTCCTGTTAGAATTTTATAGGAGACAGGGATCTTGTAATTTAGACTCCTCAGCCACGGCACACTGCACTGTGAAACCCATTAAGAGTATTACACCTTTCAGATGAGTTCACTATCTCAAACCACGAGCACAGTGGCTCAGTGGTTAGAACTGCTGCCTCACAGCGCCACAGACATGGGCTCGATTCCAACCTTGTGGAGTGTGGAGTTTGCATCTTGACCCCATGTTCTGTGTGGCTTTCCTTCGAGTACCCCAACGTCCTCCCAAAGATGCTCAGGTTAGGGTGGATTTGCCATGTTAAATTGCCCCATAGTGTCCAGGGATGTACAGGTTAGGTGGATTAGCTGCGGGAAATGCTGGATTATGGGAATAGTGTGAAATGTCCTTCGGAGGGTCAGTGCTGACTCAATGGGCTGAATGGCCTCTATTTGCACTGTAGGAATTCTATGACCAGACTGCAGATCATGTCTGCAGTGACCTGGATCAGAACATCATTGTTAATGATTGCCATGCTACAGTGACACCTTGAAGGATTTGTTCGCAATGGATAGTGTGTTGTGCACTCTATGATGCCTGGATAGTGAGCTGCACAGAGCGCTGGGGTGTAAGAAGCAGCAATTTTACGCACTTCTGTGTTCAACTGATGGGAATCCAGGAGGTTGACTAACGTTGACACAGGTACAACATGCCACACTGGTTTTCAGAATCTTTTGGTCCAACAAGAATTTCCGTTTCGTTACTCCCAAAGTTGCAGAGCTGTGAAATTCCACCCAACTATCTTCAGCTGTTTCATCCATGACCTTCCCTCCATGATAACATCACTGATTTTCGCCGATAATTATACAATGTTCAGCATCATTTGTCACTCCACAGCTACTAACGTAGCCCGTGTCCAAACGCAGCAAGACCTAGGACAAAATCCAGGTTTAGGCTGACAATTCGTAAGTTAAATTTACATCACAAAAGTGCCAGGCCATGACCATCTCCAACCAGAGACAATCTAACCATTGCCCCTTGATGGCATTACCATCACTAAATTCCCACACCCCCTCCACCCACTATCAATATCCTGGGGGTTACCAATGACCATAAAGTCAACTGAACTAGCCATGTAAATACTTTAGCTACAAGAAGAGGGGCAGTATGGTTGCTCAGAGGTTAGCACTGCTGCCTCATAGCGCCCAGCAACCTGAATTCAATTCTAGCCTTGGGTGACCGTCTGTGTGGAGTTTGCACATTCTCCCTGTGTCTGCACGAGTTTCCTCCAGGTGCTCCAACAATCCAAAGATGTGCAGGTTAGGGTGGATTGGCCACGCTAAGTTGCCCCTAGTTGCCAGGGATAGTAGGAACTGCTGATGCTGGAGAATCTGAGACAACAAGGTGTAGAGCTGGATGAATACAGCAGGCCAAGCAGCATCATAGGAGCAGGAAAGCTTGACGTTTCGGGTCTAGACCCTTCTTCAGAAATCTAGAACCGAAACATCAGCTTTCCTGCTCCTCTGATGCTGCTTGGCCTGCTGTGTTCATCCAGTTCTATACCTTGTTGTTGTAGTTTCCAGGCATGTGCAGGTCAGGTGGATTAGCCATGGGAAATGCAGGGTTAGAGGGTTGGGGTGGGTCTGAGCGGCATGATCTTTGAAGGGTCAGTGTGGACTCAAATGGGCCAAATGGCTTGCTTCCACACTGTAGGGAACTTTAGGGTTGGGCAATCTGTTATATTTTTGGTGAATAATGCTTCCTCAAGAAACTTCACTGGAAGATAAATGATCTGATGATGTTTGAGGGATCTGTGTGTGCACAGATTGTAAGAAGAAATGAAGACTGGTGTCAACATCCATGTGTTTACCTTCACAAGTGATGATGCGACAAGAATGAAGGGTGAAGATAAAACAAAGGCTCATAATAGAAATGGAGGGAGGAGGAAGGAACGAAATTGGAGAACTACCAAGAAAATCATTTATAAACCTTGAATAATGTACTTGCTTTAAAACCTCCAAGTTAATCGGCACATTTCCATTCATGTAGCTCTGCCCTACAACTCTCAATAGAACATGCTGTGAATGATGTGGTGTTATTTTGGGGAGGCAATGGCCTTGTGGTATTATTGCGAGACTATCCAGAGACCCAGGTAATGCTCTGGGGGCCCAGGTTCAAATTCTGCCATGGCAGATGTTGGAATTTGACATTGAAAACAGACCCTCTGGTCCAACTAGTCCATCATGATCTTGTTCCCAAACTAAACAAGTCCCACCTGCCTGCAATTGGCCCATATCCCCCAAACCTTTCCTATTCATGAACTTATCCAAATGTCTTTTAAACGTCGTAACTGTACCTGCATTCACAATTTCCTCTGGCAGATCATTCCCACACCTGAACCACACTGTGTGAAACGTTTCCCCTCATGTTCTTTCTAAATCTTTCTCCTCTCCACCTTAAAAATATGTCCCCTACTTTTGAACTCGCCCACCCCATGGTAAAGATCCTTGTTATTCACCTTATCCATGCCCCTCATGATGTTATAAACCTCTATAATGTCACAACTCAATCTCCTGTGCTCCAGTGAAAAAAAATCTTGGTCTTTCCGGTCTATTTTTATATCTCAAATCCTCCATTCCTGGCAACATCCTGGAGAATATTTTCCGAATCTGCTCTAGTTTAATAACATATGAGGAACGTTTCAGGACTCTAGGACTATTCTCATTGGAGTTTAGAAGGATGAGGGTGGATCTAATTGAAACTTTCAGAATACTGAATGGCCTGGACAAAGTGGATGTTGGGAAGATGTTTCCATTGGTAGGAGAGTCCAGGACCCGAGGGCACCGCCTTAGAGTAAAGGGAAGACCTTTTAGAACGGAAATAAGGAAAAACTTCTTCAGCCAGAGAGTGGTGAATCTATGGAATTCGCTGCCACAGAAGGCTGTGGATGCCAGGTCATTGAGTACATTTAAGACTGAGATAGATAGGCTCTTGATTATCAAGGAGATCAAGGGTTATGGGGAGAAAGCGGGAGAATGGGGTTGAGGAACTTATCAGCCATGATTGAATGGTGGAGCAGATTTGATGGGCCAAATGGCCTAATTTCTGCTCCTATGTCTTATAGTCTTAATATCCGTCCTACGACAGGGCGACTAGAACTGCACACAGTTCTCCAGAAGAGGCTTCACCAACCTCCAGTACAGCCTCAACTGGAATTAGGAGTCTAACGATGACCATTAAACTGTCATTGATTGTTGGAAAAAACTCATCAGGTTCATTAATGTCCTTTGGGGAAGGAAACTCTGATCTGGCCTCCATGTGACTCCATACACACAGCACTGTTAACCTTAACAGCCCACTGGGCAATAAATGCTGGCCTAGCCAGTGATGTCAGACCCTGCGAATTAATATTTTAAAAGAGCAGCACTGTAGCATGGAGAGACCGATGGGAGTTTGGTTAGTTTGGATACTTGGTTTGCGATGCAGACTGATGCCAAGGGCATGGGGTCAATTCCCACACAACCTGAGGTTACCACAGAGATCCCAAATTCTCGGCCTCACCTGAGATGCTAAACTCACCATCGATCACCTCTTTTTAATTGAGACAGCAGCTCTCTCTGGAGCACAGCAATTTTAGAGACATAGAGGTATTTAGCACAGAAACAGGCCCTTGGGCCCAACTTGTCTATGCTGACCAGGTTTCTTAAACCAAACTACTCCCATTTGCCTGTGTTTGGCCCATATCCCTCTATCCATGTACCTGTCCAAGTGTCTTTTAAATGTTGTAATTATACCAGTCTCTACCTCTTCCTCTGGCAGCTCATTCCTTATATCCACGGAATCCATGATTCTCTACACGCATGACCCTTTGAGTGAAAAAGTTACCCCCCAGGTCCCTTTTAAATCTTTCCCCTCTCACCTTAAACATTTGCTTTAGCTTATGTTCAGTCACAAAAATCAAAGGATTTGAGAGTTATCTTTAAAAAAACAAAACCCTTCTGCAATGTTATATTGATCAACCTCCCGCTGTCGAAGTGTATCGCCTTTCCTTTGTTTGAGAATGTGACCTTGGGGTGTGGGTGAGATCAGCTTTTCCCAACAAGGGTGGCAGTGACTCCCTGGTTTCTAAGCTACCGAGACGCTGTCAATGAGGAGAGAGAGAGACAGTGAGGAATTCCCTTGTACACGAGGAGAGAAGAACAGCCAGTCCCAGCTCACTCTCACTCTCACTCTCACTCTCACTCTGGAAGGAGTGACAAGAAGCCTAGACCCCTCCTTTGGTCGTTAATAAGGGAGTGAGGAATAAAATCGTGCAGCAATTTTAAAAGCGAGCCCAGTTCCTGGGATCTGATTTAATGCTGAGCTGGTGCACTGTTCCCTGTGTTAACACCGGCTGTAGAATCGCATTTCTTTTCCTCTGGTTTTTCTTTTGAGCATTTGCTGGTTCTGTCTATCTCAGCATCTCTGGGAGACGCTTGTTGCAGCAATTCGGTGAGTTTCCAGATTTTATTTTTGGCCGGGGTTCTCGCTGATATTTCCGTGCATTGATTATTATCATGGGGTTCGAATCAATTCAGCTGCCCCCTTTAATAATCTGGCGGTGTGGCATTAATTATTCCTCTAGTCATTTCTGAGAGCGGATAAAACCACGGACGACAGGTTCAGTGTTTAATGTCAATGCAGGCGACGATTTCCTAATGCTGGTAGGAAATGTGTTAAATACCGTGCGGAGCCATCATCTCCCAATGTTGTAACACTAAGCATCGGATTAAGATCCGTACTACTGTTTGATTCATTTTGAAGCATTTATTTCCACCCCCCCCCCCCCCACCCCGGCTTTCCCACTGTCGAGTCTTGCTTTCCCCGTTTGTCTTCGGTCAATGGGGGTTAGTCAGAGGTTATGGTTAGAAATCCCACTCCCTAGTGACTGAAGCCCATAGTCCTGGGTGAACACCGCTCTTGCAGGGCTGGAGGGAGTGCTGAACCGTTTTAAGGCTCCAGTCTGACCATTTGCAAGTGGTCACTACACCCCCAGCCCCTTACTGCAAGAGAAACCAAGTGGGGAGTTTTTTTTTTGGCTATCTCTGCATTTTGTACAGTGCTAACGCTTATCAATGTAACAGCAATGTGATGTAACTAGATATCTTGCATGTGGTGTTTGGTTGAGGATGTATAAGAGCCAGGACATGAGGGATATTTGTAAAGATGGCTATGAGAGCTCAGGTTAATACTTTCTGACAAACCGCATTTGTAACTGTGTGGTGCTCCCTCAGTACCCCACTGGAGTGGGACTGCGCTAGTAGTTTTAAAAACCAAAAGAACTGCAGATGCTGTAAATCAGGAACAAAAACAGAAGTAGCTGGGAAAGCTCAGCAGGTCTGGCAGCATCTGTGAAGGGAGAAAAAATCAGAAGGGTTACTGGACCTGGAGTACTAACTCTAATATTTTTTTCTTCGCAGATGCTGCTAGACCTGCTAAGCTTTTCCAGCAACTTCTGTTTTTGTTCCTGCAGGGGTAGCTTCCCTGCTTCTGGGCTAATAGTTCCTCAGTTCAAGTCTCACCTTGTTCCAGAGATGTCTGAGTAGGTTGATTAGAAAGATGTGGAGTGTCAGCTTTGAGCCTCTATTTCCCGATGCCCGGAGATGGGATCGAACCTTGAGGCAAGTGTGTGATTAACTGAGCCCCAGTGGAGTGTTTCTGATGTCCTAGTCAATATTTAAGTCATCTGAAATTAATAAGACATTATCTGATTGCTTGCTGCATCACTATGTGTGGGAGCCAGGCTGTTGCCAGGGTTGCAGGGTTTGAGGTATAGGGAGAGGCAGAATAAGCTGGGGCTATTTTCCCTGGAGCATTATAAGTGAGGCATTACCATATAGAAGTTTATAAAATCAGGAGGGACATAGATAGGGTAAGTAGACAAAGTCTTTTTCTCCCAAGGTGGGGGAGCCCAAAACTAAAGCGCATAGGTTTAAGGTGAGAAGGGGAGGTTTAGAAAGGATTCGAGGGATAACTTTTTTTTTCCCCAAAGAGGGTAGTGCATCTATGTAACAAGCTGCCAGAGGAAGTGGTGGAGGCTGGTACAATTACATTTAAAAGGCATTTTGGTGGGTATATGAATAGGAAGAATGAGGAGGTTATGGGCCAAATGCTGGCAAATGGGACTAGATTAAGTTAGGATATCTGGTCAGCATGGATAGGCTGGACTGAAGGGTCTGATTCCATGGTGTACAGGTCTATGACTGTATGATGTGCAAATTGGCTGGCTCTGTTATTGATGTGATAACTGTGCACAGCTACATGTGAAATGTAGTCAATGTTTTAAAATGTCTCCAGGGCATTAGTCTCAGCGTCCAGTTTACTAGTCCAGTAACCACTTTTAAAGTAAGAGTAGTTTTGGGTGGATAGCAATTTTTTTTTTACTAATTTCAAGAATATAAACATTCAAAGAAGATAAGGAAATAACTTCTGTCATCTCCATTGGGCTGTAAAGATGAGTTTGTTTTCCCTCTGTGATGAGAGGGATGGGGATGAGATATTGTTAATTTGTT
The DNA here is from genome assembly GCA_024137785.1 of Ginglymostoma cirratum. Taxonomy (NCBI): domain Eukaryota; kingdom Metazoa; phylum Chordata; class Chondrichthyes; order Orectolobiformes; family Ginglymostomatidae; genus Ginglymostoma; species Ginglymostoma cirratum. The sequence continues at coordinate 57,463,586 of JAHRHZ010000264.1, read as the reverse complement.
CTCACCGGAAATTGTCTCTCAAACACACTCCACTCAAGTCTATCTCATTATCAGACAAACTCAAACCCACAATCGGTGACTTAATCCAGCCCTTCAAAACAGCTGAATAGCTAAGTAACTTGCTGTGATGGGCCTTCAATTAGTGTTGTGTGTGCAGTGAAGTAACTGTTAATTGGATCAATGTGTCTCTTTCATTGCCTGCAGAATTGATTTTAGTGTCAGTCTGCAAGTTTCCAACTGTAACTTATCAGGGTCTTGTGGTGCAGTGATGATGTCCCCACCTCTGAACTAGGAGGCCTAGGTTCAGGTCCCACCTGCTCCTGGGATGTCTGACAATTTTTTTTAGGAAAAAAAAAAACTTTTCACTATTAACCATCAGTTCCTCTATTTTTGATGAATAACCTAGATAACTGTACCAACCTGTTACTGATGGTTGGTACTGTTAATCTATTGCTGCTTGTCTCTGATTAGATGAGAAAACTGTTAAGGTCACCTCTGATCTAAAATGTTATTTATCGTATTCCTTTGGCTCTTCTGCCTTCCCTCATTTCTGCAATCTTGCGTTATGAAAATCTGAGCTTGGCATTGTTAAAATATCTTGTTTTTCCACCCCTTCTCCTTTTCTAGCCTTGGTGCTATCCAAACAGAAATAGTTGGACTGTTATCAGTAAGGAAATTGATCTACAACACTCGAAGCAATATCTTCTCTGCATTTGTGATACCTTTTTCCATGTTTGTGGAACTTAGGAATTGAAGTGACGTGTCAACACAAGCCATGGCTCAGTGGATAGCCCTGCTGCCTTTCATGTCAGGAGGTTGTCCCTGTGTGTGGACTTAAATGTACAATAATAGGATAGTGGTGATGCTACTGGGCTATTAGTCTCTCAGCAGCTGGTAAAATATTTGAAGGTTTACCTGGAATTTGTTCATAGAATTGCTTTATAGAATCCCTACCTTGTGGAAGCAGGCCATTTGGCCCATTGAGTTCACACCAGCCCTCTGTTTAGAGCATCTCACCCAGATCTCTTTCATTCCCCTCCCCCCCCCCAAATCCTATCCCTTAAACCCTGCATTTCCCGTGGCTAATCCATCTAACCTGTGTATCCCCAGGCACTCTGTGTAATTTATCATGGCCAATCCACCTAATCTCCACATGTTTGGACTGTGGGCGGAAACCAGAGGAAACCCAAACACACGGGGTGAATGTCTGTCTATGTGGAGTTTGCACAGCCACCTAAGGGTGCGTTTAAACCCAGATCGCTGGTGCTGTGCGGAAGGAGTGCTAACCACCGAACCACCATACCAACCTGGAAAGATTGGGCAAGCTGGACTGTATCTGCTGGAGTTTAAAAGAATAAAAGGCAACTTTTTATTGAAACAAAGATCCTGTGGATCTTGATAGGGTGGATGTGGAGAAGATGTTTTCTTTTGTGGGAAAGTCAGGGATCAATTTAGTTAAAAGAAAACAAAAGGATTCCCCATTTTGAAATGGATGAAATGTTTCCTTGTGTCTAACCCATTTCCCTGAGGGTGTGGAAGCAGGGTATTTTTAAGGCAGCGATAGATGGATTGATGAGCAAAGAGGTGAAAAGTTATTGGGGTCATGTGTTGATGCGGAGTAATCCGAGCAGCTGAGACTTTATTGAACTGCAGAGCAGGCTTGAGTCAGGTGTTGCCTTTTTGGAAAGGCAAATCAGGGTGGGACTTTTGCACTTAATGGTAGGGCCCTGAGGAATGTTCCCGAGCAAGGAGACCTAGGGATGCACGTGCATAGTTCCTTGAAAAATGGAGTTGCAGGTACAGGGTGGTAATGGAGTTTAGCATGCTTGCCTTCATTGATTAGAACATTGAGTTTGGAGTTGGGAGGTCACGTTGCAGCTAGCTGTACAAGGCATTCTTTGGGCTGGTTTTGGAATACTGCATACAATTCTGGTCTCCCTGCTACAGGAAAGATGCTGTGAAACTTGGAAGGATTCAGAAAAGATTTACAAAGATGTTGCCGGGGTGGAGGATTTGAGCTACAGGGAGAAGCTGAATAGGCTGGGGCTATTTTCCCTGGAGCATCAGAGGCTGCAGAAGAGATTTAACAAGGATGTTGCCAGGTTTGTTATAGGGAGAGGCTGTATACACTGGGACTTTTGATTTACCCCGAAGCAACTGAGGGGATAGCCGTATCAAGGTTTAGAAAAGTGAGGGGCATGGATTAGGCGAATAGCTAAGGTCTTTAGTCCGAGTTTGGATCAAGGCTGTGATGAAGTCAGGAGTGGAGTTGCCCTGGCAGAACCCAAACTGGGTATCACTGAGCAAACAGGTTGCACTCAACTTTTTTTAAAAAAAAAAAAAAAAAAATTATTCCCAGTCTGACATTTTTTTAATGAAATGGCAGCACCTGCTAATATGTTGAAGCATCACTCCACATGTAAGTTAACTGCTCAGTTCTGGATTAATATTGATTGTGTTGAAGGATGAACTGGCTATCCCTGTGAAAACACTTGTTTGTGATTGGCATGTAGTGAACACACAGACCTGAAATGTTGACAGTCAGAAGAGTGAGCTGGAGTATGACAACTGTAACAGCTGCTCCTGTGAAGGAGGACTGTCCAGCATTCAGTGATTTGAAGTCGGATCAGTAACGTCACTGCATACAGCTGACAGGGTAATCAGCTCACATCTTAGCATTAAACTGCCAAGGGATAGCTGCAAGTGGTTCCTGTTCAGTTCTGCTTCCATGAACAGTCACTTTTCTGCTCCTGCAGAAATAGGCCATTCAGTCTATCATGTCTGTACCAGCCCTTTGAAAGATCTGTTAAATCAGCCCACTCACTTTCCTTTTTTTTTGTTTAAAATGTATTCCCACTTTGTGTCACTATTGAATCTGCTTTCACCAGCCTTTTTGATCGCAAGCTTCCAGTTCGTCACTGGCTGATGAGCAAAAAAAAAACTCATCTCCTCCAACTTCCTTAATCAGATTTGGATGCTGTCGGCTGCTTATTGGGTATGCAGATGTGCCCACTTACTCTTTTGGGTTTAATAAATACAACAAACGTGTAATAGATGAAAAAGTCAAAGATCCGCAGATGCTGGAAAGTAGGAACAAAGAACAGAAATTGCTGGGAAAGCTCAGAAGAACTGACTTTCCTCTATGGATGCTGCTGGACTGGCTGAGTTTTTCCAGCAATCTGTTGTTGAGTAACTGATGCCCTGGTTGGGCTGAATGACCTGCCAGTCCACACATGAATGTGGACTTTAACCTTTTCCCGGTAATACGGTAAGCAGTGTGCAGATGTTTTTGGAGGGCCTTCCTTGGTTACTGATGGCTAATAAGTGTTTAAAACAAATGTGAAGGACAGTAACCTGTACTGTGTATGGCATTCAATAATAAAAGCACATGACTAAGCTAGTGCTGCTGTCAACTCACTGCATGGCAGGTGACCATGTTTATGGCTCATCTCTGGTGTTGCCCCACTGTTTGGAGCCTGTTACCTAAGGAGGGCTGTGATATGTTTTAGGGGCAGGTGAAATCAGTGTGACCTTGAGGAAACTCTGTTCACAGGAGAACAAAAAGCATGCACCAGTTTTGTGTTGCTACGAGAATCATAGAGGCACTTGTGGCTGAGTGGTAGTGTCCCTATCTCTCTCTGGGTCAGGAAGTGAGGTTCAAGTCCCAGCTGCCCCAGAAGTGTGTACGAACATCTCTGAATTAGTCGAAGAAATATCTTTGTTGCGAGCCTCGTGGTTCTTTCCTATAGAATTCTAATTGGAGCTATCACTTTTTCCTTGTCTCTGGTAGCTGACCTGTTACAGGTTTCCCTTTAACTGTGACTGTCTGACTTGGGTAGGTTTCTGCAAACATTTTTTTTCTTAAATTTACACATCATACTGTTCTCTGTTAAACCCATTTCTCACCTCCACAAAGTACTGCATCCTTTCTTGTCTTCTGCATGTGACTGTAATCTGTTCCATCATGCCCTCCGTCCCATCTGTTTCTTGTACTTTGTGGGTTTTTTTAAATGTATTGTTATCATTTGGAAACCAGGATTCCAAAGTGCTGAAATTTTGTTTTTTGTTTGATTTCAGTCTTGAGAAGTTGACTTTTTGCTTTAATGAGTTTTCATACAACAATGAGCTAGACTGGCTTTATTCCAAGAAAGCATGTGACTTTAGTGACTCGGTCAGGCACCTGGGAAGTTTAATTGAAGCATTTGCAAAGTTGAGCTTTTGATGTCCTCTAAACACAAATGACCAGGGGCCACTAGAACAGTCAGAGTTGTACAGCGTGGAAATAGATCCTTCGGTCCAACTTGTTGGTGCTGACTGGGTAACCCAAATTAATCTAGTCCCACTTGCCAGTATTGACCCATATCCTTCTCAAGCCCTCCTATCCATACCCAAACAGATGTTCTAAATGCAATTGTATCTGTCCCCTCCATTGGTGGCAGCTCATGCCACACACTCGCCACCCTCTGTGTGGAAAAGTTGCTCCTTTAGGTCCCTTTTATTTCTTTAAATCTTTGCCCTCTCCCCTTAAACCTATGCCCTCTAGTTTTGGACTCCCCTACCCTGGGGGAAAAGACCTTGGCTATTCACCCTAGTCATGCCCTTCATGACTCTGAGCTTCAATAAGGTCACCCCTCAGCGTCTGACACTCCAGGGGAAAATAGCCCCAGTCTCTCCTTACAGCCCAAACTCTCCAACTTCGGCCACGTTCTTGTAATTCTTTTCCGAACTCTTTCATGTTTTTAGGAGAAGTGTTTTTTTTTTTGGTTTAATTTTTTGTTTGTAGAAGTCTCCAGGCTGTTTTAAAATCGGAAGTATCCAGACCTTGAGGGCTGGGAAGAAGTCTTAAATTGCTTCAGCAGTTTAAGGAGATGGGCTGGAAAGTCATTTTAAGCTAGTGAAGAATAGGAGTGATACTTCATTGGGGTTGACTGACTGCCTGTCTCTTAAGGATATTGCCGGGGCTGGGTGTTGGGGGAGGGTTGAATCTTTTTGTTTATATTTGCTGTGAATTGTAATGATTGCACAGAAGAAAAGTTAAGTAAACGTGTGTTTATTTATTAAATTAGTATTGGCAGCCTCCTGTAAACATGTTTAGTGACTTGCCACAGTAACTAGATTGCAGAAACGAGGACTGTGATCTATCAAATGAAGTTTCACCGGGAACTGAATTGTCTAGTATTACCATCAGTGAAGATCATCATAATATCTATTCATATACTGTGTTAGCCTGCCTCTTTAATGCTTGTAACTTAAACGTTTAAGGTTGTCTCAGCAAGGTAGAAATAAGCTGTTAACTCTCATGGGACTAGTGAACAGATTTGTAACTGGATGAGACTAGGCAGGAAATGAAGGTCCAATTCTGAAGGTGTATCTAAGCTGGGGAATTGAGCACAGATCCTCTTTGAAATACAGTAATGAGGCACAAATGATAAATTATTGAAGAGTTCTTGCTATTTGTGAATGGTGGGGATTACTGTGTTTGCAACTTCAATGTGCACAGGTCCTAAACTTCTGACTGGTTAGTAGATTGTGTTCCGAAGTAATAAGGTTAGGAATGTATTGGAGCTATTTTTAAAAACAAAAAATGAATTCTTTTGGAATAGACTAGCAAATAGCAGAGCAGTGGACTTGATCAGGGGCTGATCCCTTTTTCTTTAACCAAGGTTCTGTAGTTACTTTGGAGGAGATTGTAAGAAGCAGTGACCGAAGAGTCTGCTGTCTGGGTTCAGGTGCTACTGTCCCCTGGGGCCAGGCTCTCTCAACCTGCCCTGGCTTAACTCAGCCTGTGAAGGCACTGATGTGAATCTGTGGCTGGTTTCACCAAGTGCTGGGTGCAATCAATCTCTCTCTAGGTCTCTATTTCACAAAATAGATGGCAACAACATACTGGCAGTTTCGGTTTCTTGAACAGGAACTCATTTTGGGTTGAGTTTGCTCTTTGAGTCGTGGTTGAACATTTAGACTCTAAGATCTGGTGGAGTTTATGGCTGGAGCACATTGTGAATTATTGGGGCTGGTAGTCTAATTAATGTAACTGGATGTGCATATTCCAGAGGCCTGGACTAATACTAGCATTCATAGTAGCTGGGGAATAATTTAAATTCTATAAGATTTAAATCTAGAATAAAATGAAAGAGCTAGTTTGTTGTTCATTTGCATCCTTTTTAGGAACATAAACAGGAGCAGGAGTAGGTGGTTAGCAAAAGCCTGGGAACTCTAGACCAGTGAGCCGGACATCAGTGGTGGGTCAGTTGTTGGATGGGACAAAAAACAGAAGTTGCTTTAAAAGGTCAGCAGGTCTGGCAGCGCCTGTGAAGGAAAGAAAGTTAACGTTTCAAAGAAGAGTCACTGAACCCAAAACATTAACTATTTTATTTTCTTCACCTGCTGAGCTTTTCCAGCAACTTCTGCTTTTTTTTTTTTTTGTTGGTTCCGTTCCTGATTTACATCATCTGCAATTTTTTTTTAGTTGTTAGATGGAATCCTGAGGGACAGATCTTGTGTGTATTTGGAAAGGCAAAGACTGAATAAGGATCGTCAACTTGACTTTCTGCTTGGGAAAAATCATGTCTCACTAACTTTGGATTTTTTTCCTCTTACTTCAAAAAGAGGATTGATGAGGGCTGAGTGGTGGCTGTGATCTGTATGCACTTCAATAAGGCATTTAAGGTTCCTCATGGTAGATTGGTTAGCAAGGGTTAAACATGGAATACAGGAAATACATGGAATACTAGCTATTCGGATACGGAACTGGCTTGAAGGTAGAATAGAGGATGGTGGTGAAGGATTGTCTTTTTTTTTAAAAAGACTGGAGCCTATGACCAGTGGTGTGTCACAGGGATAGGTGCTGGGTCCACTGCTTTTAGTCACTTATATAAATGACTTGGATGTGAGCATCTGTTTTATTAAGGTCATTGATGACTCCAAAACTGGAGGTGTAGTGGACAGTGAAGAAGGTTACCTCCGAGTACAATGGGACCTTGATCAGATGGGCCAGTGGACCAAGGAGTGGCAGATGGAGTTTAATTTACATAAACGTGAAGTGCTGCATTTTTTTTTTTTTTTTTTTTTTTAGAAAGTCCTGCCCTGATTTGCCTAATACACTTAATAGTAAGGTCCTGGGAAGTGCTGCTGAATGGAGACCTCGGAGTGCAGGTTCGTAGTTCCTTGAAAATGGAGTTGCAGGTCGACAGGATAGTGAAGTCAAAGGTATGCTGCCTTTATTGGTCAGTGCATTGACTAACGGGGTTGGAGGTCATTAGTTAGGCTGCTTTTGGAATACTGTGTGTACAATTCTGGCCTCCCTGCTACAGGAAGGATGTTGTGAAACATGAAAGGATTCAGAAAAGATTTACAGGGATGCTGGAGGGTTTGAACCACGGAGAGGCTGAATAGGCTGAGGTCTATTTTCCCTGGAGTATCAGAGGCTGATGGGTAACCTTTTTCTTCTTTATAAAGAGTTCATAAAATCATGAGGGGCATAGATAGGGTAAATAAGAGGTTTTTCACCCAAGCTGGGGAGTCTAAAACTAGAGGGCATAGGTTTAAGGTGAGGGGGGGAAAAGATTTTTAAAAAGGAGCTGAAGGGTAACTTCTCAACACAGGGTGGTGTGTGTATGGAATGAACTGCCAGGGGAAGTAGTGGAGGCTGGTACACTTACCCCATTTGGATGGGGATATGAATAGGAATGGTTTAGAGGGATATGGGCCAAATGCTGGTAAATGGGACTAGATTTATGTAGGATATCTGGACAACATGGATGAGTTGGACCAAAGGGTCTGTTTCCATGCTGTACAGCTCTGACTATCAGTAAGATCGTGGCTGATCTTTTCATGGATTCGGCTCCACTTTCCTGCTTTTGGGGAGGAAGCCTGCCATTTTTATCCAATCTTTTGCCTATGTGTGACCAGGCATCCATAGTTAGTGTGGTTAACTCTTAACTGTGTTGCTCACAATCCATTCCATCCCATATTGCAGTCGATATACCCAAACATAGCTGTTTAAGTGGAATGCATCAGAGACTCTGTCATACAGCACAGAGACAGACCCTTCAGTCCAACTTGTCCATGCCGACCAGATATCCTAAATTAACCTTGTCCCATTTGTCCCATATCCCTCTAAACCTTTCCTATTTGCATACCTATCCAGGTGCCTTTTTTTAAAATGTTGTAATTGTACCCAGCTCCACCACTTCCTCTGGCAGCTCATTCCATATGCACACCTGAGGGGGAAAAAGTTGCCCCTTAAGTCCCTTTTTAAAAGTCTTTTCTTTCTCTCTAGTTTTGGACTCCCCTTGCCTGCCCTGGAGTAGTAGGGGTGGGGGCGGGGGCTGGGTGGGAAAGACCTACTATTCAACCTATCCATGCCCCTCATGGTTTTATAAACCTCTAGAAGGTCACCCCTCAGCCTCAGCCCCAGCCCATTTCGCCTCTTTCTATAGCTCAAACCCTCGACCCCCGGCAACATCCTTGCATCTTTCTGAACTCTTTCAAGTTTAACTGGAAAAAGTTAGTGAAAAAGAGGCTCACCGCTAGCTTCTCGAGAGCAATTAGATTGGACAATAAATACTGTACTAAGCTCTCAAAATCCAAGAATAGACTTTTTTTTTCTTCCAATATAAAGAGCAAGGCCATTCAGAGCCTTTCTTCATCTCCAATTGTTCTGCAGTCCTCCACACTCCCTCTTTTGAAACACATAGTCCATGGGACTGAGGAGGTGGTGGCAGAGTGGTAATGTTGCTGGACAAGTAATCCAGTGACCCAGGGATGTGGGTTCAAATCTCACCATTAGCAGCTTGTGAAATTAAAAATCAGTAAAATTTGAAGATTAGTCTAATGGTGACTATACAGAGATTGTTGAATGTCAATTGAAAACCCATATTGGTTCATTCGTTACTCTCAGGGAAGGAAGTCTGCTGTCCTTACCTGGTCAGACTGCAACAATGGGCTCTTGTGCCTTTCAGAAGGCCATCAGTTTAAGGGCAACTAGGTGTGAGTAACAGCCATGCCCGTGTCCCATACAAGGTCTTAAAAAGCCCAAATATATTTTTGCATTGGCCAAATTTTTAATAAATCAAAGGGAATGAGGAAAAATTCTGCATGACAGTTAAACCCTGAGTCTTATTGGTGATGCAAATCCATCTTTCCTTATTTTCCATCTCATGTTTTTTTTTGGCAAGTGTCCTTCGTTTCTATCCTTTTGCATTGTTTTCACCAACCTCTCCTTCTTTTTTTCTTTTGCTCTTGCTCTCCCAGTAGTCTTGCAATGGGCAATTCTACAGATGCTGTCTTACCCTGGGCTTCATAAATACGAGGCACAGGAAACTTCAGAATGTGATTGCCCAGTCTCAGCAGAGAGGATATTGCTAGCATTTGCTTTGTTTACCCAAGACATAGTGAAAGCCAGGAAATCTATTCTGAGCACAAGTGTTATTAACCTTGATCACTGCCACCAATGTGAAATGTGTTCCCAGTTAAAACAATGACCTAGTCGTTAGATTGGTTCATTGCTATGCTGTAAAATACTTTCAGCCCGGTAGACCCATTCTGGTGCTTAATTTGTACTTGAGTCAACCCAAACATGGTTAGAGGGATCGCCATAGACACCAAGGTAGTATCTGACTAAATGCCAACTACGGAGCAGGACCTTTAAGAAAACTGGAGTCTGTGGTAATAGATATTGAAGGGACTGTTGGGACGTTTGTGCAGGGGGTGCGGGTGGAGTTCTTGACTTGTTGGTGTCAAATCAGCCATAAATGAAGATGGTTGTGGTTGTTGGAAGTCAGTCATCTCAGCTGTAGGAGTTCCTCGCGGAACTGTCCTTGACCCAACTATCTTCAGCTGTTTCATCAATGACCTTCCTTCCATCATAAGGTCAGAAGTGGGGATGTTTACTGATGATTGCTCAAAGTTCAGCACTATTCACAACTCCTGCAGATACTGAAGCAGCCTGTGCCCAAACCCAGCAAGACCTGGACAATATCCAGGTTTGAGTTGACAAGTGGTAGGTATCATTTGTGCTACACCAGTACCTATCGATCACCATATTAAACAAGAGACTCTACCATCACGCTTCTTTATTCAATGGGATTGCCATCACTTAATTCTCTCTCTACCAGCAACATCCTGGGGATTACCACGTACCAGAAACTCAACTGGACTCACAATATAAACACAGTGGCTACAAGAGTGGGACAGAAGCTATGAATCCTGCAGTGAGTATCTTACCTGACTTGCCTTGTAGATGCTGGACAGCTTTTGGGCAAAGTCAGGGGCGTGATGGAATACTCCCCACATGCCTGGATGAGTGCAGTTCTAACAACACTTTGAAACTTGACACCCATCCAGGACAAAGCAGCCCATTTTACTGGCACCAAACAATCCTTCACATTCAGCTCCTCTGTCCAAGGTGCACAGTGGCAGCAGTGTATGTTACCACCTACAAGATAATACAACTCATGGCACTTTCAACATCTTCCAAATTCATAACTTTTTCTACCACCTGGAAGGACAGGGGTACCAGATGTATGGGCAGCTTCATGTTTCCTCCAAGTCGCACACCATCCTGACTTGGACCTGTATTGCTATTCCTTCACTTGCTGGGTCAAAATTGTGGCACTCCCTCCTAACAGCACTCTGGATGTACCGGAACCAAATGGACTAAGTTGCTAAAGGTCATTCGTCGAGAGCAGTTATAGCTGGGCAATGAATACTGGCCGAGCACATCCCATGACAGAATGCAGAGGAGGAAAAAAAAAATCCATCCTCCCACTTGGAAACACTTTTAATTTCCCTATCAATATTTCTTCAGTTGAAGCACTATTTTCATGAGGTTAAAATGCGATCTACCTTCACACTTCCTGGGATTCTAGTTGAAGATGGTGGGAATAACCACATCTTTGCATTTGTTTAACACTTCTTTTAATAGAGCATTTGAAAATATTTCTGAAACGTTATAAAATAAAAGATGTGATGTAAGGCAATTATCAGTTAGGTAACTAAAAGACAGATCAGAAATATCTCCTGTCTAAGTGGAGGAGGGTAATGAAGTGATCTGACTTTATATTTAAAGAAAATACAGACCTATTCATAATTCCTTTTTTCAATAAGTTGAATTATGCTTACAAGAATTAACTCCTTTGAATGTATTTGTGCCTATTGAAGTTGTTGTATCTCCCAATTTTCGTGGAATAAATTTTTAAGCTGAAATAATATAACATTTATTTTGGGGATAGCGCGAACTGGAGAATCCGATATAACAAGGTGCGGAGCTGGATGAACACAGCAGGCCAAGCAGCATCAGAGGAGCAGGAAGGCTGACATTTCAGGCCTAGACCCTGCCCAGTAGGAAACCAATGGGATCAGACGAGTAGGATGTAAAAT
>JAHRHZ010000264.1:57432669-57451804 GCA_024137785.1 Ginglymostoma cirratum | reverse complement strand
GAAGAAGGGTCTAGGCCCGAAACGTCAAGCTTTCCTGCTCCTCTGATGCTGCTTGGCCTGCTGTGTTCATCCAGCTCCGCACCTTGTTATATCTCATTTTTATTTTGGGATTGAGTACTGAATATGCCTATAAATCTTTGTGAGGGGCTTGACTTTTCCTTTGCCTCTGTGCAGTTAGGTGTGGCGATTTGTTGTTTCTCAAGGCTTTGGAATAAGCAGCAGCTCTAACTTTACCTGGTTGAGATCGCCACAATCTGTATTGATGACATATCTATCTAATTGTGTTTTTCTAAAATGTTGGCCATGTATACCCTGTAACAGTCAATTCTGTATAGAGAATCTCTTCCCCTCCTATCAGGTTTAAGGTTTTAAAGTTACATGGGCTGTAAAATATCAAACTGGAGTGGGTCTCCACCCAACCTATTGGGCTGCTTGATTTTTTGTAGGAGAGGATATCTAGGAAATGGAGCAAAAGATGTGCAAGATTCCTGGCAGGACTGAACGGTTTTAACTATCGAAAGACTGAAACATCTTTCTCGAAAGTGATGTGATAGAACAAAGAACAGTACAGCTGAGGAGCAGGCCCTTCGGCCCTCCAAGCCTGCGCTGACACACTTTTGCCCTTCTGTACTAAACCTGTCTTTGCTTACAGGATCCATATCCCTCTATTCCCTTCCAATACATGTATTCGTCCAGGTGTTTCTTGAATGCTGCTGTTGTCTGCTTCCATCACTGCCTCTGGTAGCACATTCCATGCTTCTTTCCCACCCTCTTGTGAAAAATGTGCTTCTCATCTTTTTAAATTTTTTTTTTTTTTTTAAAATTCCTCCCTTCCCCCTTCCTGCCCCACACCCTGAACCTGTGTCCCCAAAGTAATTGATCCATTTAACCTTGGAAAAAGCCTCATACTTTTCACTCTATCCATGCCATTCACAATCTTTTAAACGTCTATCTGTTTACCCCTCACCCTCTTGCTTTCCAGTGAAAACAAACCCAGTCTATCCAACCTTTTCTTCATAGCTATAGTCTGCCATACCAGGCAATATCTTGGTTAAACCCTTTTTCTGGACCTTCTCCAAAGTGTCCACATCCTTCTGGTGGTGTGACTGGAACTGTGATCTTGCCTCCGGTGCGGTATTCTACATAGTCGTGCAGCATGGAAACAGACCCTTCAGTCCAACCGGTCCATGCGGATCATAATTCCAAACTAAACCAGCCCCAACTGCCTGCTCCTGGCTGATATCTCTCAACTTTTCCTCTTCGTGCATTTATCTAAATGTCTCTTAAATGTTGTAATTGTACCCACATTTTCCTTCCTTGGGAAGTTCATTCCACATGTGAACCACCCTGTGTAAATAATTTGCCCCCATCTCTTAAGTTGAGAGGAGAGATTTTAAAAATATGCCTCTTAGTCTTGAAATACCCCATCCTAGGGAAAAGACAACTACATTAATGCTATCTATACCCCTCATTGAAGTATATGACAGAAGTATATAAAATAATCAATCTCCTCCGCTCCGGTGAAAAATTGTCCTGGCCTTTCTTTATAACTCAGATCTTCCATACCCTGCCACATTAATGTTGCTATCTCTTGTTACCACCTCCACGATGTAAAGAGCATTATATTGTTATGGAAGAATCTGTGAGCTATTTATCACAACTAACTATTATAATCTCAGCTGATGGTGCTAATACAAAATTCTGATCCCAAAACAAAATCTGGCTTGATGGATCAGATGTTTTTATTTTATTCAATGTGGTGGTCAGTTATTGAAACATTTGCCACATGAAGCTCTTTCTTTTAACTACAGCAGAAGTTTATCATAAAAACTGAAAGTTGTCTAGATATGAGAATGTTTTGCTGCGTGCCTTAAGATTTTTCTAAACCAAGTTTTTCAACCTCTAACAAAAACAGATTGCTGGAAAAGCTCAGGTCTGGCAGCATCTGTGGAGAGAAATCAGTTGACCCTTTGGGTCCAGTGACCCTTCCTCAACTGATGTGGGGGGGGGGGCTAAGGAGTAACAATAGGGGGGGTTGGAGCCCAAAGAAAGAACAGTTGGACAGATGAAGGAATCGATAACAATCTAGCTCAGTGAGTGAATAGCTATTAGTGGAGACTTTTTGTGCCTACAGTGGGTTGTGTGTAATAGCAGACTGTGATAACAAGGCATGTGTGTGGGGTTTGGGGATAAGACCATGGGAGAGCTTGAACCCTAAAGTTATTGAGTCTTGAAGGCTGCAGGATCCCAAATGTAAAATGAAGTGCAGTTCTTCCAGCTTGCACAGTGTCTCCTGAAGCGCTGAGACAGATGTTGGTCGGGGAACAGGGTGATGTTGAAGTGGCAAATAAAAAGGTTTTCAACCTATTCTTTCACGCCATCAATTTAGAGATTGAAATCGGAGAAAATGTCTCTCTGAACTTTAAATGTTAACCAGTTTTTCCTCCCATTTCTTTCATGTAAAATAACTCCATAGTTCACAGGAATATTCTCAATTGAGAGCTTAAACTTGCTCAGCTTCTAATAGCCTTCAGATTTTGAGTCAAAATTACCTGGCTTAAAAGCTGCACAAACAGAACTTTCCAAGGAAAGCTCACTAGAACTGTCCTGAATTCTTTAAAGAGAAAAGCAACTTCCTTCTCATCCTCGATAACTAACGAGGTGTGGAGCTGGATGAACACAGCAGGCCGAGCAGGAAAGCTGATGTTTTGGGCCTAGACCCTTCTTCCATCCTTATCAGGTCTCCATTGAACTGTCCTAATTACTTTCAGTCTTTGAGATTTTCTAAACTAAAATCAATCCTTGATCATTTTAAACCAAAAAAGTTTAGGTTCATCATTTTTCTGACCTTTCACAAGTAACTTAATGTAAACAATATAAATTTTCCATGAACATACCACATGTCTACTGCCACTTGCTAAGCAATGCCGAAATAGTCACTGTTTCACAAAGGTGTCTGAACTTGATGTTACTTTTAACAAAATCCTTCACTGGAATGAGCTGCATTTATCTGCTTCTGTGGTAAAACTCACCTTCCCAAAATTGTACATGCTTCCAGTAGTTTTTAAGATGAGAGGAGAGAGATTTTTAAAAAAGATGAGGCAATTTTTTTTTTAACAAGGTGGTTTGTGTGTGGAATGGAACTTCCTGATGAGATAGTGGATGCAGGAACAATTAAACACTTAAAAGACACTTGGAAGGATATGAATAGGAAAGGTTTGGAGGGATGTGGGCCAGGTGCAGGCAGGTGAGACTGGTTCAGTTTGGGATTATGTTCCACGTGGACTAGTTGGACCGAAGGGTCTGTTTCTGTGCGAGATGACTGTGACCCCAGGGTAAGATGAAGTCTGTGATTTTGTGCTCTGATTGCGTTACAATACAATAAGGTTCACATTTACCTCTGTTAAAGGTATACCGACTGAGAGATGACCTCTGAGGGAACAAAACTAAGGGTCACAAGACTGATCACTGAGATGATGAGATTCCCTTTTTGACTAGGGAGCCTGTTTTCTCTCCAGTTCTGAAAAATGAGAGGTGATCACATTTCAACTCACGCAGTCCTTACAGGGCCTGATAGGATAACTGCATGAATGATGATTTTCCCCATTGGGTTTGTGGGAGAAGGAGTATCGAGGGAAGTACTGAGTATGGGGCAGGCCATTTTGGGCTGAGAGTAAGTTATTCTGACACCGGTGATGAATCTTGCAAAATCTGAGGGCTGTGGAAGCTCAGCTGTCGCATTTGTTTTTCAAGGCGGGTTCATGAGTTTCCTGAAATTAGGTATCTTGGGAAATGGGGATAGCGGAGGGCTGGGTCATATGGCATTTGAGGGAGATGAGGTCAAAGGTTAGCCATGGTTTAAGTTGGATGGTGTCTAAGGTTCTTGAGTAGATTTGTAGCTCGGGTTGTGGATGCTGTGGTGGGTTCGCTCACCGAGCTGGTTCGTTAGTTTGCAGACTTTTCATTACCCTGCTGGGTAACGACATCCGCACAGCCTCCAATGGTGGCTCAGGGCTTGAAGGGCCAAATGGCCTACCCTTGCTCTAATTTGCTGTGCCGTCTTCTACAAGAAAGTAGACACTAATGCAGTTCTTACTCTATCAATGCTCTTCATTATTTTAGCAAGAAACGGGTGCTCCTACTTGTGGAGAGTCCAATGGGGATTACCTGGAGAGTAGTGAGAGAGAGCATAGGGGTATTTACGTGGAAGTTAGAAAGGTATGAGGAAGAAGGGAATAGGTGGTGATGAGGTTTTGTTCATGTGGAATATTCTCTAAAATTTGTTTTATTGAATGTGGACATTATTGGCTAAGCCAGCATCTGTTTCCCATCCCTAACTGTCCTGGAGAGGTTGGTGTTGAGACTCCTCCCTGAACCACTGGTCAGTATTACCGATACACCTAGTGATATTGGGGAGGGAATTCCAGGATTTTGACTCCACGACAATGAGGAACGGTGATTTATATTTCCAAGTCAGGACAGTAAGCAGCATGAAGGGACCCTTGCAAGAAGTAGATGTTTCCCTGTATTAGTTGCCCTTACACTCCCTCCAGGATAATAGCAGGCAATGGCATTCTGTCCAAGGAAAATAGTCCTAACTTCAATCTATCTTCAACTGAAGTTTCTCCATTCCTGGAACTATTCTTGTAAATCACTTTGCACTCTGTCCAATGTGTTCTCATCCTTTCTACAATGTGGTTCCCACAGCTGTACATAATTATCTAGCGGAGGTCTAACAAGTGTCTTATACAAGTTCAGCCTCCTTGCTTTTGTACTCTCTGCGCAAATTAATGAAGCCAAAAGCACTGTATTGTTCTATGTATATGCAGGTCCCTCTAACCCCTGTACCACTTCTTCTATATTGTCTTTCAATGTTCTTCCAACTGAAGTACATCTCTGTTGAACCATTTTAGGGATTGGAAATAAATGCAGGCCTAGCCAGTGATGCCCACATCTCATGAATGACTGGAGCTTAGCACTGCTGCCTTGCAGCACCAGGGGCCTGGTTTCGATTCCAGCCTTGGGCAAATTTCTGTGCGGAGTTTGCACATTCTCCGTGTCTGTGTGAGTTTCCTCCTCCATAGTCCAAAATGTGCAGGCTAGTTGGATTGGCCATGCCAAATTGCCCCATAGTGTTCAGGGATGTGTAGATTAGGTGGGTTACAGGGAAAAGGGGTAGCGGAATAGGTCTGGATGGGATGCTCGTTTTGGTGTGGACTTGCTGGGCCAAAGGGCCTGTTTCCACACTGGGAATTCTGATATGATTCTATGACTGTCTGTCTCTTAACCAAAAAATATCAGGAATGCACCAGTAAATGGTCATTTTCTGTTCTGTATTGGACTGGGACTGATCTGGGAATTGTCAAAATGAATACCTTCTATAGTGAAAAGCATGGTCAGCCTGTCTGAGTGAAACGGTGATCACTGAGGATTCTCTGGAATTCTTGCAAGTTGATCTGAAGTTCTCCTTTTTTTTTGAAAAAGAAAGTCTCCAAAAGCTAACACTGGCTGAGCAGTCCCTGAGGAAAAGGATGACAAAATGCATTAGGGAGGGTGGATGCAGATGGTAACTAACCTTGAAGATTCAGTGTATTTGAAGGCACATTGCCAAAATTGTTGTTTGATTGTAGCCTTGAATGACAGGATAAAGTGATATATGGAGGAAATGAGCATTGACTGTTGGGATTTTAAAAAAAAAAAGCAGGTCAATTGACCAGAAACTGGCAGATTTGAAAGCCCCCCTTTTTTTTTTTTGAGTTAATGCTCTTGTTATCTTGCTGGATGGTGCCAGCGCTTACTATTTTCTTTACATTTGTCCATGGGATCACTGTCTGGGCCAGCATTTATTGCATGTCCATAATTGCCCTTGAGAAGGTGGTGACAAGCTGCTTTCCTGAGCTGCTGCAGGGTTGACCCATAATGCTGTTGGGGAGGAAATTCCAGGATTTTGACCCAGTGACTGAAGGAACAGTGATGTTTCCGAGTCAGGGTGGTGACTTGCAGGT
Source organism: Ginglymostoma cirratum (assembly GCA_024137785.1). NCBI lineage: Eukaryota > Metazoa > Chordata > Chondrichthyes > Orectolobiformes > Ginglymostomatidae > Ginglymostoma > Ginglymostoma cirratum. Next base: position 57,445,799 of record JAHRHZ010000264.1, on the reverse strand, counting down.
GCTGTGTTCCTGTGATTAGTGTAATACCAATAGGGAAAATGCTGGGGTCTATCGTAAATCATCATAGAACACAATCCCTACAGTGTGGAAAGAGGCCATTCAGCCCATCAAGTCTGCAGTGACACTCCAAACATCCCACCCAGACCCCTAACCTGAGCCTGTAACTGCACGTTTACCATGGCCAATCCACCTAACCTGCACATCTGTTTCCTCCCATAGTTCAAACTAGCACCTGGAGGATACCCACACTGACACAGGGGGAATTTCTATGTAGAGTTTGCACAGTCACCTGAGGCTGGAATCAGACCTAGCTCACTGGTTCTGTGGGGCAGCAATGCTAACCACTGTGCTGCCAATGGATTTGATAGTAGGAAAATGCCAATAGGATTATACAAAGTCAGCATGGGTTATGAAAGTGAAAGCCTGTTTTGACGAACCTACTGGAGTTTTAGAAGATCTAACAAGTAGCATAGAGGTGGGAGAACCAGTGGATGTGGTAGATTGGATTTTGGCTTTGGCCTTGACCTTGGGGTGGGGAAAAGCTTTGCACTGCGTACCCAGATAGTTCTGCACAGGCATACTTTTGAGAAATGCCCAGCCAGCTAAAACACAAACATGGCAACAGACAATGAGCAATTGGAGGGCTTTGGTAACATTACACAAAAGAAGAGGGTATCACATGGGATTGGTGGTAATTTACGGCATGGATTGTTTAATAGACAAAACAGTAGGAATAAATTGGCTAAGATAAGTGTGGAGCTGAATGAACACAGCAGGCCAAGCAGCATCAGAGGAGCAGGCCAAGCTGATGTTTCGGGCCTAGACCCTTCTTCAGAAATGGGGGCGTGGGGTGGGGGGGAAGGGGATTCTGAAATAAATAGGGAGAGAGGGGAAGATGGATAAAGAAGGTAGGTGGAGAGGAGACAGACAGGTCAAAGAGGCATGGATGGAACCAGTAAAGGTGCGTGTAGGTGGGGAGTTAGGGAGGGGATAGGTCGGTCCAGAGAGGAACAGACAGGTCAAGGGGGCGGGATGAGGTTAGTGGGTAGGAGATGGGGTTAGGGCTTGAGATGGGCAGGTTTTGGGATGTAGTCAGGGGAGGGGAGATTGTGAAGTCCACATTGATACCCTTGGGCTGCAGTGTTCCCAAGCAGAATATGAGGTGCTGTTCCTGCAGCTTTCGGGTGGCATCATTGTGGCACTGCAGGAGGCCCAGGATGGACATGTCGTCCAAGGAGCGGGAGGGGGAGTTGTTTAGTGCGAACTGAGCATAGGTGTTCTGCAAAGCGGTCCCCAAGCCTCCGCTTGGCTTCCCTGATGTAGAGGAGGCCACGATGGGAACAGTGGATACAGTAGCAGATGTGCAGGTGAACATCTTGATGTGGAAGGTCTTGGGGCCTGGAATTGGGGTGAGGGGGGAGGTGTAGGGGCAGGTGTAGCACTTCCTGCAGTTGCAGGGAAAAGTGCCGGGTGTGGTGGGGCTGGAGGGGAGTGTGGAGCATACGAGGGAGTCACGGAGAGAGTGGTCCCTCTGGAAAGCAGACAAGGGTGGGGAGGGAAAAATGTCTTTGGTGGGGTCAGATTGCAGATGGTTGAAGTGTCGGAGGATGATGCATTGGATTTGGAGGTTGGTGGGGTGGTACGTGAGGACGAGGGGGATTCTGTTTTGGTTGTTATTGCAGGGACGGGGTGTGAGGGATGAGTTGCGGGAAATGAGAGACATGGTCGAGGGCATTTTTGACCACTATGGAGGGGAAGTTGCGGTCCTTGAAAAACGAGGACATCTGAGATGTTCGGGAGTGGAATGCCCCCTCTCAGGAGCAGATGTGGTGGAGGCGAAGGAACTGGGAATAGGAGATGGCCTTTATGCAGGAAAGTGGGTGAGAGGAGATGTATTCCAGGTAGCTATGGGAGTTGGTAGGCTTGAAATGGATATTGGTTTCTAGGTGGATGCCAGAGATGGAGACAGGTCCAGGAAGGAGAGAGAGAGAGATATCAGAGATGGTCCAGGTGAACTTCAGGTTGGGGTGGAAGGTGTTGGTGAAGTGGATGAACTGTTCGAGCTCATGGGAGCACAAGGTGGCACCGATACAGTCATCAATATAATGGAGGAAGAGGTGGGGTTTAGGGCCAGTGTCCCTCTACGGAAGAGGGATTGTTCCACGTAACCTACAAAGAGGCAGGCATAGCCTGGGCCCGTGTGGGTACCCATGGCCACCCCCTTAGTCTGTAGGAAGTGGGAGGAATTGAAAGAGAAGTTGTTGAAGGTGTGGACGAGTTTGGCTAAGCGGATGAGGGTGTCAGTGGAGGGGGACTTGTTGGGCCTGCGGGACAGGAAGAAGTGGAGGGTCTTTAGGCTATCTGCATGGGGACTGGATGTCCATGGTAAAGATGGTGTGGACCAGGGAATTGGAAATTTTGGAGGTGGAGGGCGTGGGTGGTGTCACGGACGTAGGTAGGGAGTTCCTGGACCGAGGGGGTGAAAATGGAGTCAAGATAGGTGGAGATGAGTTCTGTGGGGCAGGAGCAGGCCAAGACAATGGGTCGACCAGGGCAGATAGGTTTGTGGATTTTGGCGGTGTGGGGTTGGGGAATGAGGTTAGAGGCTGTGGGTGGGAGGTCACCTGAAGTGATGAGGTTGTGGATGGTTTGGTGGTTGGGGGTGGGATCATGATCAAGGAGACTGTAAGAGGGGGTGTCGGAGAGCTGGCATCTGGCCCCAGCGATGTCGAGGTCAGTGTGCCATACTACAACTGCACATCCCTTATCCGTGGGTTTTATGGTGAGGTTGGGATTGGTGCAGAGGGCTACACGTTCTGTGGGGGAGAGGTTGGAGTGAGTGAGAGGGGTGGAGAGGTTGAGGCAATCGATATCTCGACGGCACTTAGAGATGAAGAGGTCGAGGGAGGGTAGGAGGCCTTGGGGTGGTGTCCAGGAGGAGGTGGTGTGTTGGAGGCGGGAGAAGGGGTCAGTAGAGGGAGGGTTAGGCTCGTGGTTAAAGAAGTAAGCGTGGAGGTGGCGGAAAAACTGTTCAACATCTGAAAATAAATGGCTTGTTTCTGGAGTGGAAGGTAATGATAAACAAGGTACCCCAGGGATCAGTGCTTGCGCTCCAAACATTCCCAATATATTTCTTCAACAGTTTGAAGGTGGGCAGCAAATACCATGTTTCCCAGTTTGCTAATGATGCAAACCCAAGAGGGATTGAGAATGGTGAGGAGGCTACAAGCAATTTTAGACCAGTTGAGTGGGTGAATGCATGTCAGATATAGTCTCGTGAAGTTTTCCGCTCTGGTCGGAAAAACAGTGGCAGTGTATTATTTAAAAGGTGATTGGTTTGAGAAACACGTATGTATGAAGGGACCCGAGCGTCCTTGTGCATGAGCGTGCAAGTGACACAAGCTGTTAGGAAGGCCAAATGGAATATTGGGCTTCTATTCCAGGAGGATTTGAGTAGAGGAACAAGGAAGTCTTGCTGCAGCTGTACAGGCCCACAGTGACTCAACACCTGGAGCGTTGCTAGTGTGCTGCTTCGGTCTGTTTTGCTTAAGATAAAATATACTTCCCGTAGAGGGAGAAGAGTGAGCATTCACCAGATTGATTGTCAGGATAGCAGGTTTGTGCTGTGCTCAGGAACTGGAGGCCAATTGGACCAGTATTCACCGACATGTAGAAGAATGTTTGTTTGAAGGGGGTGGGATCTCACAGTAACATACAAACTTCTGACAAGACAGACTGGACAAAGCAGTTTTTTTTTTTTAAAATGGTTCCCCCTGATCAGGGAGGGTGGGGACATCCAGAACAACAGTCTTAGGGTACATTTTGAACTGAAGTGAAACATTTTTCTTTTGAGGGTGGGGAGCCTGTAGAATTTTCACCTCCACAGCCCTGTGGTGATAGATGTCATTAAATATCTAAAATAAATATGTCTAGAAGCTATAGTTTTTTTTGGAGGGGGGAGTTGGTGGGTGGCAGCTGCAGGTTTGGGGTGTGAGTAAAGTGTAGACATAGAGGATCCACTGTGATCATGTTGAATGGGCTTGATGGGTTGAATGGCCCACTCTCTCTCTTTGTATGTTTTTATTGTTCACACTGGAAGGATTGTGCTGGAAATTGAGGTCTATTCCATAAACTGTCATGTGTTAGTTTTATTCGGATGACTTTCCAATCAATCAACATTGTTCTTCCTGTTTTACATAACTTCTTGTTGTGATCTCTTGAAACTTTGCTAATCTTGCATGTGTCCTGAGGATTACAAAACTGACTGAAGAGATTTGTCCTGGAACACAGCAGATGGTTTGCCTTCTAAAATGCATTTGAGCGCAGTGAGCCATTATAAGAAAATGCGTTTTTTTTTTTCTCTGCATTACTGGGATGTGGGCATCACTAGGTAGCCAGCATTTATTGCCCATATTTATAATTGTTCAGAGCCAGCCACATTGTGGGTCTGAAGTCACATGTGGGCCAGAATTGGAGATAATGCACTCTTCCCAATGTGACCATCATTGGGTCACTGGACCTGAAACGTTAATTGTTTTTTCTGTCACAGATGCTGCAAGACCTGCTGAGCTTTTCCAGCAACTTTGTTTTTGTTCCTGATTTTACAGCTTCAGCAGTTCTTATGGTTTTTAAGATCTAGACAGTGACCATGCTTGGGCTGACAAATGGTAAATAACATTTTGCGCCACAAGTGCTAGGCAATGACCACCTCATACAAGACAATCTAACTACACCTCCCAATGTCATTACCATTGCGGAACCCTACGCTATCACTATCGTAGGCTTTACCATTGAAACTGAGCCAGGACTCTTCATAATAAATACAGTGACTACAAGAGCCAGTCGGACAGGCGAGAAGTATTGCGGTTTTAACCTTTTTTTAATCTTTGACTACTGTGGTGACTAACTTCCTGACCCCCCACACACACCAGGAGTGTGATGGAAGCCTGACACCATCCAGGATGAAGCAGTCCATTTGACTGGCACCACATCCACAATCATTCATCCCTTCACCACTGATGGTTAACAACAGTAATGCATACCATCTACCAGATGCAGGGCGGAATTTTTACCAAGCCTGCACCTTCCAAACCCGTGGCTACTTCCATCTGGACGAGGGCAGTAGAGGAATGGGAATACCACCATCTGCAGGTTCCCCTCCTGACTGGGAAATAATGTCACTGGTCCTTTGTTGTCACAGTTAAAAGTCCTGGCATTCCCTCCCTAACAACATGGACTGCAGTGGTTCAAGAAGGTAGCTCACCACCACCTTCTTGAGGGGCAACTAGGGATGGGCAATACATACTGCCCCAGCCAATGAAACCAATATCTCTTGTATGAATTGTCTATCCAATCTGTGAGGTGTTTTAAATGTTGCAAATTGCTTTTTGACATGTTGGTATGCCTGACATGATGAAATTCTACCGGGCTGTATTGTTAGTTTTTAGCTTTTAAATTTTTCAGTTGCACAAACATTCAGTGAGACAGAGAACAAAGTGAAGCCGTTCTCTCCTTCCTTCCTTTTTGTATTCGGGGTTTGCAGAGAGTCATGACACTAGGATTATGTGTCTCCTAATACTGTTATTACTCCTATAATTAACTAGGCAATGTGAATTGCTGGTGGCTTTTGTTACCACTGACAGATGTCACATCGGATGCATTGTTTGGAAAAATCCAGCCTCGTATTTATTAATGGAGTGGCTCGAGACATTGTCCCACAATGATACAGTACTCAATGACTAATTGGGCTAGTTCTCTGACGTATGATGATTGCACATTGGCTTCTGTTAACACTGGAAGTTCACCTGTATTTGTAATCTGGTGTTTGCTTTTGTTTTAACAGAACCTTCGGTGATAAACTGGTCCTGTGGGACCTGTTTCTGAGCAATTACGGCCTCTTGCTTATTCCCAACTTTTTTTTTTAAATTGCCTCATTGATTGATTGTGGTTGGGATTCCCTCCATTAATCTCTTGACCCCTCTACCTTGTTTTCTTTTAATACTTATTTCCTGGGGCATTATCTTTGATTTCAGATCCAAGCTGTGTTTTTAACCCTCCTTTCATGCATTTTGGATACTTCAGTAAACTATAGAGATAATAAATCACAATGAGAATATAAATACAAAATTTTATTATCATTCCATGATTTCGAACCTCCGTAACAACTGGTGTGGTACTGCAGACTGTGTGACCTGTCTTGACTGTAGACTACAAGCAGGTCAACCTTTTGTTAGGATTTGCAGTTATCTAGCACAAAGTATATTACAATCATTCCAACCCTTCATAAGATAAACAGCAACAGTAGGCCGCTCAGCCCCTCACCTGCTCTGCCCTTCAATGAGAATTGGCTGATCCGACATTCCTCTCATCCAGTTTCTGCCCTTTTCCCATAACCCTCGATTCCCTGACTGATCAAGAATTTATCTACCTCTGCCTTAAATATATACAAGGACCCTACCCCCCCAGCTCTGTGTTAAAGAGCTCCAAAGACACTTAAACCTCTGAAAAAAGAAATTTCTCTTCATCTTGTAGAATCAGTAATAGAGACATACAGCATGGAAACTAGTCTATGGTGACAGTGTGTTCCCAAACCAAACTAGTCCCACAAAAATAATAAGGGGTAGGCCATTTAGAACAGAGTTGAGGAAAAACCTCTTCTCCCAGAGGGTGGTGGATATATGGAATGCTCTGCCCCAGAAGGCAGTGGAGGCCACGTCTCTGGATACTTTCAAGAAAGAGATGGATAGAGCTCTTATAGATAATGGAATCAAGGGTTATGGGGATAAGGCAGGAACAGGATACTGACTGTGGATGATCAGCCATGATCATAATGAATGGTGGTGCTGACTCGAAGGGCTGAATGGCCTACTCCTGCACCTATTGTCTATTGCCTGCATTTGGCCCATATCCCTCCAAACCTTTTACTATTCATGTACTTATCCAAATGCCTTTTTAAATGTTGTTGTAACTGTACGTGCATCTACCACTTCCTCTGGCAATTTATTTCACACGTGAACCACTCTCTTAAAATTAAAAAGTTGCCCCTTGTGTCCCTTTTTTCTTTCTTAAATCTTTCTCCCCTCCTTTTAAAAATATGCCCTGTAGCTTTGAACTCCCCACCCACAGCCTAGGGAAAAGACCTTTTTTGGTTTTTTTTTTTGGCTATTCACCCTATCCATACCTGTCATGATTTTATAAACCCTTTTAAGGTCACCCTTCAACCTCCTACACTCCAGTGAAAGAAGTCCCAGCCTTTCTGGTCACTTTTTTTACAACTCAAACCCTCCATTCCCAGCAACATCCTGGTCAATCTTGTGTGAACCCTCTCTAATTTAATAATGTCCTTACAGTAGCAGGGAGACTGCAACTGAACACAGGCCTCAACAACATCCCAACTCCTATACATTATGGTCTGAGCAATGAAGGCAAGCGTGCTAAATGCCACTTTGATTACCCTGCCTGTGTGACAAACGTCAAAGAATTATATACTTGAATCCCTAGGGCCCTCTGCTCAACGACACTATCTAAGGCTCGACCATTAATTGTATGAGTCCTACCCTTCTCTATAAAAGCGCCTTAACCTGAGACTATGCTCTTTGGTCCTAGATTCTCCCATGAGGGGAAACATCCTCTCAGCATTTACCCAGTCAAGTGTCTTAAGAATCCTATATGTTTTAATCAGATCATCTCTTATTCTTCCAAATTTGAGTGAGTACAGTCCCAACCTGCTTAACTCTTACTCTTAAGACAATCCCTGGGATCATCCTAGTGAAACTTCAACTGAACTTCCTCCAATTTTAAAAACAATATTTTAAGGGGACCATAACTGTTCAGTGCTCCAAATGTGGTCTCACCAGCACCTTGTACCGTCGCAGTGAGACTTCTCTGCTCTTTATACTCCAACTCCAACTGAAATAAGGGCCAACATTCCACTAGCCCTTCCTGATTACCTGCTGTTGTCCTGTGTGCTAGCTTCGTGTTTTATGCACAAGTCTATATTGCATTGCAGCTTTCTACTGTTTTCTTCTATTTAAATAACTGTTCTTTTGTTTTTCTTTCCCCCCCTTCCAAAATGAGCACCTTCACATTTTCCTACATCGTGCATTGCCAACTTACTTAACCTATCAACATCTCTCTGAAAACTGTTTGTATCCCACTCTCAACTTGCCTTTCCACCTACTTTTGTGTTGTCTGCAAACTTTGGCTGTTTTTATTCATTCATGGGACGAGAGCATCACTGGCTAAACCAGTATCTATTGCGCATCCCCAGTTGCCTTTTTAAAATGTGGTGGTGAGCTGCTGCCTTGAACTGCTGCAGTCCACCTGCTAGAGCAGGCTACAGTACATTGTCTTCCTACAAGTCATTAATGTATATTGTAAACAGTTGTAGTCCCAGCATTGATCTAAGGGGCGATAATACGTCAAGTTTCCAATCTCTGGTTGATGCTTCCTTGAAACACTCAAATTAATCAGACACGATTTTGCTTTAATGAAGTCATGTTGACTCTACTTGATTAAATTCAGATGTTCCAAAAGACTGCTATGCCTTAATGACTTTCAACATTTGCCAACAATAGATGTTATGGTAATTGGTCTATAGTTATCTGCTTTTTGCCTGCCTCCCCTTTTCAAATGGGTATCACATTAGCAGTCTTCCAATCCTCCAGTATTTTTTCAGAATCAAATAGTCTTTGGAAAGTCACAATCAATGCATGTACTTTGTAGCAGCTACTTTTAGGGTCTACAGACAATGTAAGGTCAGGGACTCGCTGGCCTTTAGCTCCATTAGTTTGTCTTGTACTCCTTCTCTAGTGATGGTGCTTAACTTCTCCTGCTGTTTTTAATGTAGAAAACAAGCAACCCAATTTGTACAAAGAAAGGTTTCACAATCGGCGTGGATTATGCATTCCAGTCTTTGCAATGGGACTTGAACTCTCAACCTTCTGAGATGAGAGATTAGAGAAGTAAAGAAACTGGAAAATTCACTTAAATGTTCACAGGATGAAAGGGCATTACTTAAACTGATTTTGATTTGGCCCTCTTGTGCTTAAGGGACCAGCTGTGGGATTTATGAGCAATATGTTCCCTGTAAATACTTTAATCATAAATATTGCTTGTTTGCTGTCATGTTCCTGCTCACTGACAGGGAGAAATTGTTCATGCTCATAAAAGGAGCGAGTGGTGGGGGGAACAAGACTAGAAGTAACTTGCAAACAGAACAACTGTGACCTAAGAAAAGAAACTATTATTTGCAGCAAGCAGTGAGGGTATGAAATTGCACTGCCTGGAAATGTTGTGGAGGCAGGTTCAATGGAGACAGTGAAGAAGGAATTGGATGCTCATTTGGATAGAGATAACGTGGGGGTGGGGAAGCAGGTTATTTACACTAGGGAATGATGCTCATTTGAAGAGCTAGTGCAGACATGATGGATCAAGTGGCTGCCTTCTGTACTGTCACACTTTTCTATGATTCTAATAGATAGTGAGTTGGGATAAGGGAGGGTTATCAGGATGACAACCTGTAATAAGTGGAGTGACACAGGATTCAGTGCTGGGGCAGCAATCATCTACAATATGTTTTAATGGCTTGCTTGAGGAAAGTGAATGCACTGTCACCAGGGTTTTGTAGATAATGCAGTAGATGGCAAGGCAAATGCTGAGGATTATGCATTCCACAGAGGGATTATAGACTGGTTGAGTGAGTGGGCTAAAACTTGGCCAGATCAAAATAACGCAGGCAGATGTGATGTTGTGTGCTTAGGCAGGAAGAATAGAGGAGCTGCATATTACTTGGGGAAAGACTGCAGAAATCTGCAGCACAGGGATTTGGGGGTCTGAGCATGAATCTCAAAAAGCTGAGTGGGGTAATAGGGAAGGCAAATATAATGGCCAATGTTCCTACAAATGGAATGGAGTATAAAATAGGGAGGTTTTTGTTTTTTTATTTTTGAATCTCTACAAGACAGTTGTCAGAGGGCTCCTAGAATACTGCGACCAGTTTTGGTACCTCTTTCTTTAAAGAGACACTGGTATTAGAGGCAGTCTACAGAAAGCTCAGTAGGTTAATCCTTGATGTGGAGGGACTGCCTTTTTAGAAGGACAGGTTGAGTAACTTGGGTTGTATTCATTGGAGCTCAAAGAATGAGGTGTCTTCTGGAAGCATACAGGAAACTTAACGATAGTTTATGGAAAGATTGTTTCCCTTTTGAGAGGGTGTAGGCCCAGGGGCATAATCTTAGAATAAGGAGCCTCATCATTGTCTTAATGAGGAGGAATTTCTTTTGAGGGTAGTGAATCTGTGGAATTATTTGTGGTAGAGGGCTGTTGAAGCTGGGTTCTGCACTCTAGTCAAAGGGAATCGGGTTGGGGAAGGAAGGAAGGAAGGAAAGTGGAGGATTATCAGATCATTTGTGATCTCATTCAGTTGCAGAATAGACTAGATAGGCTGAATGGCCCAATTCTGCTCCTGTCTCCTGGATTTCAGTGAATCAGACAATGTCTGAACTCCAGGCTTCCAGCTCAGCATTCCAAGTCTTCCGATAACTTTGTTTACTTTTTGAGTCCATGCTAGTGCAGTGAGTATTAAGAGCAAATTGTGTCCAATTGAGAGACTGACATCATGGCCTTTTTTAAAAGACAATGCAGATCAGAGAAAGGGTACGGCGCAATGGGAATGGAGTGGGTAGCCCTTTGAGGATATTTACTGCCCACCGTGTGATAATTGGCCAAGGATGGAGCTGAAAGAGACCTAAACGTGAACACCATTCTAGACAGAATCTTATTTGTGTCTAGTGTAATGGATCTGCTGTAGAGTAAGTGGACAGATAGCAGCCAACCAGCATGATGCAGTCTCTTTTTTTTGCATTTTCCACCTTAGTTTGCTTCAATTCTGGAAGACCTGACTCTCGGCATGTCCAACAAATGGAAAGTCAAAATTCTTAATCGGAGAAAGCTGTGACCAAACTAAACACGCTTCTCGGATTTCAGAAGCTGCCCCAGCTAAATTTATCCTGTTGCCGAACCTAATTATCTGTCTTAAGTATGCTCTGACTTGGCTTCCATACCCTTCTGGCAATGAGTTCGCAGGGTCATCACCTACGGGCTGTCAAAATTGCTCCTCCTCCTCTCCGTTCTAAATGGTTATAGGAAGGGTGCTGGCAAATAGCTGGGAATGGGGTAGTACAGGTTTTGAGTGGGGAAGAAAGACCTTGTACCATACCCTTTGTCTTTGTTCTTTTGCCGGCTGACTTTTGGGGCCTGGAGTCAGGCAGTCCACTTTTTTCTCCCTTCCCTTAGTCAATTTCCTGGTCGCTTCAGAGCTGCTCCCTGCTACTGCTTTTTTTTTCCTAATACTGGGAGGTGCCTGTGGCACCTTCTTTTTTGTTTACAGCTAGTGGTTTTAACAGGCCAAGATGGGGCTGGAGGAATGTGGTCCCTTCTGTTTTAGCTAATACTGTGCCCAATAGGAGCACCCCAACCCCCTAGGGTCCTGGCACTGCCAAAACCCTGGCCTTGGCTCAGTGTCTGACCTTCAGTTTACTTGGCTCCAAGCTGTGGAATTCAAACCCCTCCCTACACTGTTCTTCCACTCTTATCTCCCTTTCTTCCATTCAAACATTTTGTTGTGTTTTTTTTTTCTCCATCTCTTTGCCCAAGCCATTGGATATCCATCCTTGAATTTCCATACATGGCTCACTGTCAGTCAGTTTTATAGAACTGCTGGGATGTTCCTTTTCCACTTAAAGGCAGTATATAAATATATGTTGTAAAACATTAGGGATCCATCTATCTTAAATACACAATGACGTGGCCTCCACAGCTCTCTGCAGCAATGTGTTCCACAGACTCACCATCCTCAGGCTGTGCCCTCCAATCCTCGTCTCTCCTCTTCGTGGAAGCATCTTCTCTACATCCGGTCTATCTGGGCCCCTCAGTATTTTAAGTATAAGATTCCCCTTCATCTTTCCCATTTCCACCGAGAACAGATCTAGAGTTCTCAACTACTCCATCGGGATCGTTCTTGTAAACTTCCTCTGGACCCCCTCCAATGCTGGAACATCAGTCTCCCTTAGATACGGGGCCCAAACCTGCTCTCAATATTCCAAATGCAGTCTGTTCAGAACCTTTATACAGCCTGAACAGTACCTCTCTGCTCTTGTACTCTAGCCCTCTTGAAATGAATGCTAACATTGCATTTGCCTTCCTAGGTGCCAACTGAGCCAACTGTTAAGAGAATCTTGAACAAAGACTCCCAAGTCTCCTTGCACTTCAGATTTCTGAAGCCTTTTCCCCCTTTAGAAAATAGTCTATACCTCTATTCCTATCAAAGTGCATAACGTTACACTTTCCCATACTATTGCATCTACCACTTCTTAACACTGTCTCCAAGCCTATCCAGGCCTTTCTGCAGCCTCCCCACTTCCTCAGTCCTACCTGTCCCTCCACCTATTTTGGTCATCTGCAAGCTTAGCAACCATGTCCTCAGATCCTTTCGCCCAGATTGTCGATTTTGTAATGTGAATGGTTATGGTCCCAACACTGACCCCTGTGGAACTCCACTAGTCACTGGCTTCATCCTGAAAAAGACCCCTTTTTAATCCCCACTCTGTCAGCCAGCCAATCCTCCATTCATGCTAGTACCTTCTCTCTAGCGTCATGGATTCTTAGCCTTTTGGTTTCGATCCTGTAATTCATCATTGTAAATGATAGGTTGTGTGAATTTGTAGCTTCTCCTGAGCAGGGGAAGGACATGAATGTGTCTTATTCTTTTTTAATATCTTCCAATTTTCTCCAGCTATTTCTTTTTTACCCCTCAAGTATTCCATCATCTGCTTAAACTGAACATTCAACTGGTACGGCACAGGAATGGGCCCTTCAGCCCACAATGTTGTCAAATATGATAAATTAAACTAATCCCGTCTGCCTGCCCTTGGTCCATATTCTTCCTTTCCTTGCATATTCGGTACTCACCTTAAGTCCCTTAAACATCCCTATCGTATCTGCCTTCACCATCACCCCAGCAGCACATTCCAGACTGCTACCACTTTTTTGTTTTGAAAAGAAAATCCACCTCCTTTTGAACTTGCCCCTCTCTCCTCCTTTAAATGCATGTCCCTAGTATTAGACATTTC